>BLKM01002625.1:0-186538 GCA_013340265.1 Coptotermes formosanus | reverse complement strand
CCCCCCCCCCCGCGGTCTTGTCAGCTGCGAGGATGGCCTGGCCTGGGTAACAGAACTGTCCCGTCGTTTCGAACGCTCTGCAATAGTAAGCTACAATGAAAAATAAATAACGTTATTACATTGTGCCCAAACTGAATACCGTGGCTACAAACATAATAACGGGAGGATCCGCATTTGATCGTTTTGGTTTTCAGAATTAGAACGATAAATGTGTGTTCCGCTGGTAATTCTGTAAACTAGCATGGAAGCTTAAATGGGTTACGTCTGTTGGCAGCGCAGTCTGTATTTATGGGTTTGCGTTAATCGCGTGGTGTTGTAGTGATTTGTACATAGTGCTAAATAAAAACTGTCGAATTGGACAGCTTCACACGTGTATGTCGCACGTTACCGGTCTGCGGCTTTGTGTACAGGGAACATACTCCTACTGCCGTAATGCTGCCACCCCGTCTGCTTGGGTGTGATTGGGTTGGTATTTCTTATGAGGTAAAAAGGGTAAAGCAATCCCATTACAGGCCTGGACAGGCCCTTAGGGCTCCAGGAGGTTGAGGCTCCCAGATTTCTAGACAATAGGCACTTGAAGGTGGTAAGGTTGTCAGCCCTAAGCACCGGCCGCCTTTACCACCCAGGAAATATTCCTGGTACTCATTTCGGTTGGAGGCTGAGTTTCTTATGAGGACATAAATCAAAGTTTAAAAATCTTGAACTGGACCGACAATTACTGTCCTAAAATACGGTATAACAGAAATCTGAAATCTCTCTGAACTCCATAAAATTAATTCCATTTCTCAGACAAACCAAAATGTCATTACGTCAGTACTGTAAATGGGTGCCGAAACGTCCAAACCCAGGAAGCTGTCTCAAGTTATAACGCTGAAGTCTTGTAATTGGGGATATATGGTTGGATTCGCACTTAGCACACCCAATATTTGGACTGCGTTTTTCGTGAATTTCTCAATTCCTCCAGACAAATGATTACCACAAACATGTTCTTCCATATTTTTTCCAACTCGGTATTTATTAATAATTTTATCATCCCACGCTACATAATCTCAGCTACGATCATCATCGCTGAATAAATCACAACATAAATATCAGCAATGCGTAGAGTACTGATTGCCAAATTCTAGCATCTTGCGGCCCGTCTGTTACTTCCTCAAAAAGCCGTTGTGCTGTCAGAGTTAAAACAAACCCTTTTCACGACGAATTTCATATTTACTATGATGTTCAATATAGTGTCTTTTCAACCATCAAATATTAAACGAACAAAACCGTGTGTTCCGTCTGACGCAACATGTATTTCTTAAATATCGTTTATACGCTACGTGTTTCGATCATTCGATTATCTTTAGGTGTTCATACAAAAACTTAAATCCAAGGGAAAAGTGTGCAAAAAAGTGTTTGTGAGATCTCACAAATAATATCAGATGTTTAAAACACACAATATACGTTGCAATAGAACCCTTGCACTTCAGATATCAATATCAGCAGCTCTGCACTGTAGACATCCATACCTCTGCATTACAGTGATTAGTGGCTTTGCACTTCAGACACCAGCAGCTCTGCACTGTAGGCATCTATACCTCTGCATTACAGTGATTAGTGGCTTTGCACTTCATACACCAGCAGCTCTGCACTGTAGGCATATATACCTCTGCACTACAGTGATTACTGGCTTTGCACACCAGCAGCTCTGCACTGTAGACATCTATACCTCTGCACTACAGTGATTAGTGGCTTTGCACACCAGCAGCTCTGCACTGTAGACATCTATACCTCTGCACTACAGTGATTAGTGGCTTTGCATTTCAGACATCAGCAGCTCTGCACAGTAGACATATATACCCCTGCACTACAGTGATTATTGGCTTTGCACTTCAAACACCAGCAGCGCTGCACTGTAGACATATATATCTCTGCACTACAGTGATTAGTGGCTTTGCACTTCATAAACCAGCAGCTCTGCACTGTAGACATCTATACCTCTGCACTACAGTGATCAGTGGCTTTGCACTTCATAAACCAGCAGCTCTGCACTGTAGACATATATACCTCTGCACTACAGTGATTAGTGGCTTTGCACTTCATAAACCAGCAGCTCTGCACTGTAGGCATCTATACCTCTGCACTACAGTGATCAGTGGCTTTGCACTTCAAACACCAGCAGCTCTGCACTACAGACATAGCTACAAATATTTAACATTTCTCTTATCGTTATGGACACAGCGATACTATGAAGGCCTCCCACAGCTGTTAGCGACACTGATCAATAACCAATTACTTGTGTCGGGTTGCTGCATCAGCCGATACATGGGGTGATTAGCAACCACACGACGGGAGAAAAAATGAAAGATCAACTGCGGATTTTACGCAAGAGGAAAACGGATTCTGGAACCTCGTCAATGTTATATCACGAAAAAACCTGATTCAAACTGTACTGCAGTGAGGAGAAACATTACCTTGGAAGGAAATTATGTTATACCGTTTGGTATTCATCTAATTTACGTCACTAATTAAATAAAATAAAGTGCTAAGTACAATATTATAAGCTGTTGGAAACTCCATGGCACAGGGGTTTTCTTGTTACGCACTTGCTACATTTACCTTGCTCTTATGGGACAGAAATTTCTCTAACGTTTTCACACAATGTTGTCCCTGAACATTATTCTGTTACAATTAAATGCAGTCCAACGACATAAACCAACTTTTATGTGATTTACTTTATCAGTCGGATAAATTTTCACAATGCACTGTGCCGGATTCCCCTAAATGTTTGATTCTCTTTACGTTTTGGCGGGATATTTGTCTATGCAATTATTATATTCACCGTGTGAAGCCTATACAGTGATAGAGTACAGAAACCGGTGTAGCAACAGGGGACTCAGAAAACCTCTCAGCACTTACTTCATCCCTATGGAGAACGACCAATAAGAAAATAAATATAACATATATATATACCACAACAACATAGAAATTTCAAAATTGAATATGGGACCGACAGGTTGTCCCGAAACGTCGGTACAGAACTACCACTCAACGCTGTATAATACCCCAGAAGAGCGCAGATTTCATCTACATCGCGGCGGAAGCCTGAAGCTACGGATTCTCTGATCTGCTTCGAATAACAACGAAATAAATACGACCAACAAAACTTACCGAAATAAGTTACGTTAATAAATGAAAGAATGACAATTTATGTTCATGAAGTTACTGTGCTTTAAGTGGGTAATAATTTCTGAACAACTGCAGCAACTGCACACAATACACCTTCGCGACGTTAAATAAAGACAATACAAAACACGTTCCTTCAACGTATCAGTCTTGAATAAGCAAAAAAAAAAAAAAAATCCCTGCAGAATATTTGGATTAATTAACGCAACTGCCAATTGGAAATCATTTTATGTAGCCACTAGGAATACGTTAAGGGATACATATCTGTAATTAAACGTAGAACATAAACGTACGTTAATAAAGTACTCGTATTTAGACGTGTTCTGGCTGCATGCATCAGTCTTCTAACGGCTTTTCCAAATCATACACTGAGAAGTAATAAGCATTTTTGTTAGGTACTATTTTAAATGATCCAGTATATGTAGCAGTACTTTTATAGGTATTTTCCAGCTAAGGCACAGACGTGAGCAAAACATTAGTACCAAGAACAAATCACTCTTTCGTATAAAAATAGGGCTGTAAATAGATTACTTACAGCCAAACACAATAAACGGTTTGTTTATAAATAATTTTCAATACCAAGAAATTGCACAAGAAATTTCACATATCCAAAGATATAGGAAACTACTGTAAAGTGTTTCGACTATTTCTTACAGACATCTTCAGGAAGGACTAGAATTAAAATTTAACCTCGTCAGCAGTAAATGGTAAAGTATATTGTAAATATATTATTGTAATAGCCATTTGCAGTACAAACAATGTATGTAGACTAAAATTATAGAGCAATAACATTAAAATTAAAGTGCATTCAAACACTTGAAATTAATAAAATTCACTTCGAAGTTGTTGAGTGGTAAGTCTGAAAATGAAAATATTTTACAATAAATATGATTTAAGATTCTAACACATATATATATACCAACTCGTGCGAGAAAAGGTATACAGCTTTAATGTATACGTAGTCTGTGTATTGTAAAGCTGTGTGCGCTATGAACGAACGCTTTAAACTGAACTGTAGCCTACACAAGGTTTCAGTGCTATTTGCAATGTATTTTATTACTTACTTCCGACAAATTTAAATTTTAACTTCATATATATCATTTATATATCAGTGCCCCCTGAAGACGGCTATCAGAAATAGCCAAAACACGTTGCAGTATTCTTCTGTATATGTGGATAACTGTAATGTGTTGTGCAATTTATTGGTAATAAAACTGATTTCTGTATGTCGATTACACAGAAGACGTACGACACAACAAAGATATTGTCTGCCTTAATGGTGTAATATCAATCCATAACCTAACTTTTACATGCAACCTTCTGTCAGCATGAGCCCCCAGTTCTTACCACGCGGCCAGTGACTATTCTACAAAGTTTTTCTTATATTAGAATTACTTTAAACAAACTATCTTAAGAAAAACGCGTATTGATCGCCTCCAGAAACGTGAGTGAACTGAGCTTCATATCTTGCTTGTGGCACAATATTTTGAGCTTCTTTAACAACGGTTTTGTGCCGTTCCCTCTCACACGGTATGTGTATTTTGTGGTAGCGTATTCATACGAACGTTCTCCATCCTAATAAAAACTTATTGTTAAGGAACCCCTGACAGTTAATAATAACCAGCATCTACTCTTTTGCACGGGTAACTGACAGCATATGCTGCGAAAACAGAATTTGAGAAGAAGTGAGAAAAATTTCTGCTTGCAAGAAGAGAGTACTAAATAAGGACTAATGATTCAATAAATATCCATAATTAAAAATATTGGTGCCATAAATATTGGCTTGCTTTCACATATAAATATTAAATCCCCTTAAATAATAAAGTGGGATTATGTCGTGGGTATAACATACGCCCTTCTTATGGCATAACGCTTACGTTTTACACACCGTTATATTTCTGTGGGTACGCACGTTATTCTCAAGAATAGCACACGTCTGAAATCAGGGCATGATCTCGCATAATTTGAAAATTTTTACATTTATATAATTTATGCAGTAGACTCTATAATATTATCAAATTATAATGTTCAATGGAAATTCACATAAGTTTCAAATAAAGTTTTATAAATTTAATGTTCACATCTCTGTTGACATATGTTTCAATTCTCACAAAAAACCAGTCACAGCCAACTCTGTTTCCGTCTCCTTATTTAGAGATCTGAGCCACAAGTTTCGGCCTGTTATGGCTATCATCAGGCTTGTCTAAAAAACATGAACATTGGAACTCTACTTTCAGAAGCGGAAGGCCTTCCGCTTCTGAAAGTAGAGTTCCAATGGTTTCATAACAGGCCGAAACTAGTGGCTCAAATTTCTAAATAAGGAGACGCAAACAGAGTTGGCTGTGACTGATTTTTGTGAGAATTAAAGATTTTATACAAATTTTTACTTCAAATATTTTGTTGAACGGTTGTGGAACTTCATCTGTCACTTTAAAGGAACAACACAGGTCTATGCGTTTATTGAATATTTCTGTCTAAGAGTGTGGATAAACTGAAGCAGACAAGAAGAGACCAAACAAACCAGACCGTAAGTCACACAGACAAGACAGAATCTGTACTCACGCTCCGCTGACACGACCCACAACAACCCAGTCTATTGCCCGATTCCTCGCAGATCGCAAACGCATTCGATTGGAGTACGGGAATCCACCGCACCCACTGAATGCTGGCTATGGCAAGATGCATACGGAAGAGCCTGTACGTAAAAAAATCCTTTGTTTACAAATTGTTAAACATCTGACGTGGAATATCGATATTGTTTATTCGTTTCGTAGTCCTTATCTCTTCTACCTACTCACAGTAAGTGTCGAGGTTGTTTATGTTCACTTGATCACACTCAGACACACACCACAGTCGGTAGGACTCCTCTGGACGAGGGATCGGCTCGGCCGCGCGATCTAAGGCGTAGGTCTGCGGCCGAGCGCTTGCTGGGATCGTGGGTTCGAATTCCACCGGGGGCATGGATGTTTGCCTTGTACAGTGTTTGTGTCGTCAGGTAGAGGTCTCTGCAACGGGCCGATGCCCCGTCCAGAGGAGTCCTACCGACTGTGGTGTGTGTGTCTGAGTGTGATCAAGTGAAAATAAACAACCTCGGCACCTACTGTGAGTAGGTAGAAGAGGGAAGGACTACGAAACGAAACGTTGTATGCCAACAGCGTTCAACATTGCTGTGATACTGTGGACTGCCTCAGTAAGGAAAACGGACGGAAGGACGCGAGGACAGTGCGAGCAGCTGAACAGCAGTTCATAGAAAAACGCAACCATAGTGATATCTTTTTACTTATTTCCTTTTATCGTCATTCATGTTTTATTAATAAAGTCCATCCTATTAAAGCGGGCACAGATAGCTCGGTCGGTATAGCGACTGGCTACAGGCTGGACGGTCCGAGGATCGAATCCCGGTTACGGCGAGATTTTCCGCGTCCGTCCACACCGGCGCTGGGGCCCACCTTGCTTCTTACGCAATCGGTACCGGGTCATTTCCGGGGGTAAAGTGGCAGGGATGTGGCGTTAACCACCCACCCCATCTATTGCCGATGTTAAAGAAAGAGTGGCGCTGTACTTTTATTCCCTTTCAGTGTCTCCATGGCAGGGTATAGGGTAAGCTTTGCCTTTACCATTCAATTAAGGGAAAGATATGCATTACAACCAAAGTAATTTGCAGTAGGAAAATCATGTGAATATGGCCTCTGATGTCGAAACATGTAGCGAATTCGTGGTACAGCCAACTAACTAGCTAGCTAGCTAACAAACCAATCAAATAAAAGACTAGTTAATTAATTAATTAAATGGAGTAGAGCCCTCTTTCAGAAATCACCATTTCCTCAGCTAGTCAAGAAATTCCCTTCACTATAAGGAACCTAAAAGTTCATTACCGTATTCGCAACAGCCCATGTTTGGTCTCTATCCTTAACCAGCTCAATCCGTCCGAGCCCACCAGTTCGATTTCTTTAAAATATATTTTAATATTACCCTTGTATCTATGACTGGGAGTTCCAAGTTTCCGCTTTTTCTCCAGGCGTCCCTACGAAAACCCTATAAGCATTTCCCTCCTCCTGCACATATAGCACGGGCTCCACCCATCTTACTGTCTTTGTTTGATCATCCCAGTGATACCTGGTGAGTAGTAGAAATTACGGGACAGGTTGACATTCCCACAGTAGTTGTATTTGAGGGAAACATTCCGTATCAAAAGTGGTTAAGAACTCTAAGTAGAGTCTGTGAGAGAAAGCTAAAAGGTTAAGTGCAATATTACAACAAACATGGCGGTGTTACGGAATGTGACACCGTGTGGTTTGGTAGACGGGTATCTGTTATCTAGAGGAACTCACAGCTTATATCTTTAGAGCAGGTGGGATAAAATTTTCTACCATAAAGCTGGAAGCTTCTGGTTTTTCCGAAATTTTGTAAACCATCCGTAGAATTTCACTGCATTACAGCTTACAAAACTGCAACGTCGCCATTTACAGTGTCGCGATAAACTCACTTCTACATAAGAATAAAGAACTCTGTGTGCACTTTTATATGTACCAATATCGCGTTAAACACGTCAAATTCACGAAATCGTGAATTTGTCCTCACAGTCGCTGCTAATATGAGTGCACACCATAACCTACTTGACAGGTATCCGAAAGCAGCAATCCTGTTGTTCAGTAAAGTCACTCCTGTTGTGCCAGTGACCTTGATGATGCAAGGTGTTGGAACTGCGCTTTTTGCGAGCTACTGTATTCGTGTGACCACACTGAATGTTAACATTTTAAAGCCTAGCGGTAACTTTACATACCACCAGGTTTAACATTAAAAAATTCTACGTGGTGCCCACATTGCGTTTATGTGTTTTGTACGGATCTCAGAACAAACAGCAACTTCTGCCTTATAAAACATTAAGAGACTGGTTTTTATAACCGAAGTGGAGAGTGTTTACAGCGCGGTACGCACTGAGTCCTTGTATAAAACATACGCTTCGTCTTTAAAGGGTCAAAGCTGTGAACAGTCAGGATGGTTACGTGCTGACGTGGCGAGGGATGGAGGACGGCCGACTCAACAGGACTAATTAAGTAGTTAAGTCTAGGGCGATACCAACTGGAGGCAACTCGAGAAGTTGGCGTGTAAAGACCGGTTGGGCCCAAAATTAAGGAAGAAACTAGTGAAATGCTACATTTTAAGCATAGCTTTGTGTGGCGCTGAAAACTGGACACTTCGAAAAATACACTAAAATTTCGCTGGAAGTCTTGAAATGTGGTATTGGAGAAGGACGGAGAAGATCAGTTGGACTGATCGTGTGAGAAATGAAGAAGTGTTGCATAGAGTCAAGGAGGAGAGGAATATCCTGCATATAATAAAAAGAAGGAAGGCTAACTGGATTGGTCACATCTTGCGTAGGAACTGCCTTCTGAAACACGTTATTGAAGGAAAATTAAAGGGAAGGATAGACGTGACGGGAAGACGAGGAACAAGGCGTAAGCAGCTACTGGATGACCTTAAGGAAAAGAAAGGTTACTGGAAATTGAAAGAGGAAGCACTAGATCGCACTGTGTGGAGAACTCGCATTGGAAGAGGCTATGGATCTGTCGTAAGACAGACTGCATGATGATGATGATGATGATGATGATGAAGATGATGACAACGATGACGATGGTGATGATGACTGACAGACATGTGAAAAGCTGAGTTCAACCTATTACTGGGCTGAGGTTCGAACCGCGTACCTCCACAACTCACTAACAGCGACTTTCGGTAAGCATCACGTTAGGTTTGGCCCACAGCCACAGGCGAGTTAGAAGTGTCGGGACCAAGGGTGGAATACAGAATGTTCTAAGGGTCTTGCGGGTCAGGACACCGCGTTCCTGTTGCACGAGTGCCTCTCTACCATACTACAAGACTGTACGTCCCACAAGGCAGTACTGTTAAACCTAACCTCATGCTATCCTCAAAAGCCATGAGTTAGAAATGCTCAGGATAAATCTCCCTTCTGTTTCTCATATTAACAGAGAATTTTCTGAACAAGTAAAAAAACAAGGAACTGTTCAGACGAATAACGTCCAAGTATTTTTAAATGGTGATCCACATATTCAGAACTTAACACATGTGCGCGTCGCATGAATAATTTGTGGATAAGGACGATAAAGAAAAACATATTTTCTTTGAAATTTAGGAGCATGGTAGCAGTCATGTAACTAGGATGGGCGTGGGTCTGCGGCAGAGCGCTTGCTGGGATCGTGGGTTCGAATCCCACCGGGAACATGGATATTTGTCTTGTACAGTGTTTGTGTTGTCAGGTAGAGGTCTTTGTGACGGGCCGATCCCTCGTCCAGAGGAGTCATACCGACTGTGGTATGTGTCTGAATATGGTCAAGTGAAATCAGAAAAAAATCCTCGACATCTATTGTGAAGAAGCAGGCAGAAGAGCAAAGGACTAAGAAAGGAAGAAAGAAAGAAGTTTAATGCAATTTTAGTGAGTCATCTAAACTGAATGACAATATAACAGAAAAAGTATTTTACTTAATGACAGATATTTTTAGAGTCTGAATTTCCCGAATCGTCTTTCCTTTATTCACGCTCCCAGTTCTTTCCTTTATACCGAATCAGATGTGCTAGCATAAGCAATCTTCTCCACTCATTCTTCGTTGTGGAATACAAGATTATGAAAGAGAGCGATAACTCAAAGTTGGTTTAATTTCTAAACTTTCAGCATCTGGGGTTCTCTGCTTCAACCAGTTTTGTAATTTCGAGGGATTTAATTTCTTAAGAACTTGGCAACGTTTTTGACTGCTGATGCGAGTCAGAGCGACTGACATCAACAAAGCAGTGGTATCTCTAATTCTGTCATTACAATTCTGAGAGTTGAGTTACGTCTCCTTCACAAAATGGCGGCCAACAGCATGTAGACGGTTTCTATATTTCCAGCAATTACAACCGATTATATTCCAGTGGTACCACCTGCTGGAATATTAAGTAATTCTGCGTTTGTCTACTCAGAGTATTTTTGTGTTTCGTGTGTGGTGAAAGTAAATTTGTCGCTGTGCACGCCAAGCAGGCATACGGGTGAAGTATTGCTCCACCCATTCTTAACTTCTCTACTGTATTAAAATGAGTACACAACTTCTCGCCCCCGCGGTTGTATTCCCTGGGAAAACACCCTCGGTATGCATTGAGTAAATTACACTGGAGTCTGGGTGTATTTATAAAGAGCAAAAATTGTTTCTCCATGCCGGGTTGTCGATAGTCTGCAAGTTTTCTATGTTTTTTTTAGCCCGTAGCAAGTCGTTTTATCAGCTACGCTGTTTCTTGTAATTGCCACAATAAATACCCATTACTTCCCCAAAGAGCCAGTAAAGGGCTGTATTTAAAATGGAGATGGAGTATGTTCTCTGTGAGGTAGGAACTAAATTTTACATTAAATTACAAGAATATCAGTTGCCAAATGGCTTACTTAGGTGGCCGGTATATTCCAACACCAGTCCGATAATCTTTTGAAGAAATTCAGCACATTTCCCTTCTGATGTACAATTTGTCTTTCTCGGTGACTTCTCTAAGAATAAATAGGGTTAACTACAATTGGCTAAGTCACAGATGAACTGTATAGCTACATTAGTGACTGGTCACGGACTAGATGGCCTTGTTTTGATTTCCGACAGGCACAGTGCCCGTCGTCTTCGCCACGCCATTCAGCCGGCTCTGCGACTCTGTCGGTATCCCATCCACTAGATAATGAGATATGGTTAGCTGGAGGATAATTCTGAATACAGTTCCATCTAGGCTGAAGTTGGGGTTAATAATGCGTGGAGTTTTACCACCAATTTTCTACACGTCTTCATGAAGTGATCGTTGTGGACAGGCAAATATTATAAAAAAACATAAGACAGTAATTTGTTTGAATGTTACAAAAATCACAAGAACACAATCGAAAATATTCCGAACTAGAATAAATTACAAGACGATAATTGAAAATTCCACAAGAATGGAGTATATATGTCCAGATTGTTTCCACACATATATCGGACAAACTGGAAGCAG
The DNA here is from genome assembly GCA_013340265.1 of Coptotermes formosanus. Taxonomy (NCBI): domain Eukaryota; kingdom Metazoa; phylum Arthropoda; class Insecta; order Blattodea; family Rhinotermitidae; genus Coptotermes; species Coptotermes formosanus. The sequence goes on along the minus strand of BLKM01002625.1, from coordinate 175,354 downwards.
ATTTGAAATCGGTTTAAAGAACAGACTACAGCCTCTAAAATTTATAGCAAGAACTCAAGATTTTCCCAACATCTACTGGGAAATAGCCATGACATGGGCCCCATAGAAGATATAATGATGATGCTACATATAATAAAGAAGATGGCCCCATAGAAGATATAATGATCATGCTACATCTAATAAAGAAGATCCACATGTGAATACACTCAAGAAATATTATGTCTCCATAGAAACAAAAAAGGGGCCCCAGATTAACGACGAACCAACGTGACAGCATCATCTTTGAAGTACTGCTACATGAAGTCGCATAAATAACCCTACATTCCCCCCCCCCCCCACAGTTCACTCAAATCTACACTAGTCCCCTTCTAACAAGCGGCACATACAGACAGGATATAGAAAACAGCCCTATAACACCAGGTAATATAAGAATATATACCACATCCAAGTCCCTACCTTTAGACAAAATACTAAATCGGCCTGTCACTAATACCATTCCAGATAAGAAAGGGGCCACAGATATACACCTCACGCCAGCTTACCAATGGATACGACCTGCATGTTACCATACGCCTACACACCAAACAGACACAGCTATTCACCAAGACAGGCGCTAATAAGAAGGAAAATTTTACTGAAATACCTTAATACTTAATTTTTAAAATATTTTTAAACAATTTGAAATGTTATTCATATACATTGCAAAACATACCGAGATCTCATTCTGACCCAAAACGAAATTTGCAATTGTAACTTTGGTATTTTGTGCAAGAGTGGCCTGAGGATGACCATAAAATTGGTCGAAACATGTAGCCACATTTTACAATGTAATATAATAAAATAAGTTGTGCCAACGACATAAATATTCTATTAAAATAGCAAATCTTGTGTCCTTTTTCTAACGTGTCATTTAGTGTTCAGTTCCCCTACAAACTAACTACGATAAGACGAAATGGTTGGTCATCCTTCAGTGCTTCTGCTATATCGTAAGGCTCGGAAAATGATGGTAATGAAATAATGATCATGATGATGACGATAATGAATATTAAGAAGAAGAAGAAGCCCTTGTACAAATACGTTATCGGCCTTTCAGGTTCGAACCCTGCACAGGACCGGCGATTCAGGTTCAATTCTTGAACAGGACCGCAGATTCGGGTTCAATCCCTGGACAGTACCGGCCATTCAGGTTGAAACCCTGGACAGGACAGGCCATTCAGGTTCAAACCCTGGACAGGACCGGCCATTCAGGTTCAAACCCTGGACAGGATCGGCCATTCAGGTTCAAACCCTGGACAGGCCTTATTGAGATAAGTGCTTTCCTCTTAGTTAATTAGAAGGACCTGTTGCGGTGAATAGCGACAGCTAGGGAAGACAGCGGGAGGGAATGAGTGCGGCTAACGCATTCAAACGGCTCGGGCTGAGCAGAAAATCCATCAGCTGTCACGCCGCACGGAGTTTCGCAGCTCGGTGTTCCTTAGTGAAACCCGAGACTTGACACTTTTTGAGGACATAATTCCTTGGGCGGGAAGCGCCAGTCGGCAACACCCGAAACGGTTCGTTAATCGAATATTCGGGGTCTACTGGCTTCATTTAGCGCAACCAGTCAAGTTGTTCAAAAAGTTGAATTCGGCCTATGGGGTTTTTCTAAATTTAAGTCTCCGCCAATAGGATCATTTTGGTACTGCGAAAGGGGCACTTGACTTTGCGAGTTGCGACTAGTTATGGAGGTCCGCTCCGCCCCGCTTTCGGCTGTTGGGGAGTACCGTTAGCAAGTCCGGTGCGCTACAAGTATCGTACAGTTTGTGCGAAAAATTCGAAATTGAGTGTGAACTAGCCCTGTTATTCCAAATGTCGTGGTCAATAGAATTGCTGCTAACCTTCTGAATGTAGAACCACAAGTGTGGAAACGTTCCAATAAATATTTCAGGATCTGTCAAGTGTTAAATATAAATTATCACCTTAGCTGTATAGCGGACGCTGAAGGGACCTCCAGCGTAAATTACCCTGAAAACAGATACTGTGTTCACTGAGCTAACCGGGACAAAATCTACCACTGTGGTGGACAGTAGCAACACCGACCACATAACACATTGTACACAAACCACACATGAGCTGTTCTTGAATCGAAAAATAATTACAAATGAAAGGGTTCGTCTCACCTGAAGGAAAGCGACCACTTGGGAGACCCAGGCGTAGATGGTAGGATAATGTTAAAATGGATCATCAAGTGGCATGGGGCATGGAATGGATTGAGCTGGCTCAGGATATGGACAGGTGGCGGGCTGTTGTGATTGCGGTAATGAATCTCCGGGTTTCATAAAATGCGGGGAATTTCTTGACTAGCTGAGGAACTGTTAGCTTCTCAAGAAGGCATCTGTTCCATGGAGTTAGAGTTCTTCTCAGTAACTATATATATATATATATATATAGAGAGAGAGAGAGGGAAAGACGGGGACAGAGTCGTGCAATCAGAAATAAGGAGAGGGAAGGGAGTGAGTATGCAGTAAATTGCACAGTAACACACAGAGCAAGATATACCTGGGCTTGGCACAAACAGTTTAAGGTGTCCGAAACAAGGAGATAATCCTTGTACCAACGCGGTATTTAGAACGGAGTCTTTTCTCTGTATTTTAATATCCGCAACACGAAATTTGAAACGTACGGTGTCTTTGAACAATACGAAACGTAGAATTTAAAAAAAGTGCTCCTCTGTTTCCCAGAACTAGATTTCACCGAATATATGTCATGTATAATGAGTGTCACAATCTCCAATGAAGAGAAAGACAACATATTTTTACGAAACGTCGCCAGTATCTTCTTCGACACTGCCCCTAACCATTAAGGTAATGCTATAAATAGCCATAAAGACGTGAATCTGATATATAAATACGGCTAAAGTACCGGACGGGAGCGTTACGTGTTTGGACAACCTGTTGGATGGCGGTTTGATACAGAAGTTTCGGATAAGCCTACTGTCTCCTGCTTCAGGGTGATTTAAATACATCAAAGTAGGTTATGTAGTGATATGTGTCGATTATGCAAGCAGGTTGTGAGAAGTCTGGCCAATCAGAACCACGGGAAGAGAAGAGGAAATACAACAGAATTGCACATTCTTTATCGTGTGACCTTACGAATTCGGTCAACACTCTCATATTACAATTCCGTAAGGTCAATGTACCAACTTCATACTCTAGTTCTGTAAGGCCATAGCATCATGCTTATATTATACTTGTCTAACGTCATATCTATCTCACATTATACTTCTGTAAGGTCACAGTGTTTTCCTTATATTATATTTCTGTAAGGTCATATCTCTGTCATATAACACTCCTGTAAGGTCGTATCATCCTCATATTGCAATTCTCAAAGGCCATAATATCTCCCTCATGTTATACTTCCGTAAGGTCGTATCATCCTCATACTGCAATTCTCTATGGCCATAATATCTCCCTCATGTTATACTTCCGTAAGGTCGTATCATCCTCATACTGCAATTCTCTAAGGCCATAATATTTCCCTCATGTTATACTTCCGTAAGGTCGTATCATCCTCATATTGCAATTCTCTAAGGCCATAATATCTCCCTCATGTTATACTTCTGTAAGGTCATATCATTCTCATACTGCAATTCTCTAAGGCCATAATATCTCCCTCATGTTATACTTCCGTAAGGTCGTATCATCCTCATACTGCAATTCTCTAAGGTCATAATATCTCCCTCATGTTATATTTCCGTACGGTCGTAGCATCCTCATACTGCAATTCTTTAAGGTCATAATATCTCCCTCATGTTATACCTCCGTATGGTCGTATCATCCTCATACTGCAATTCTCTAAGGTCATATCTCCCTCATATAACACTCATGTAAGGTCGTATCATCCTCATACTGCAGTTCTCTAAGGTCATAATATCTCCCTCATCTTATACTTCCGTAAGGTCATATCATACATCAATTTTTAAATTTCCCCTATATTCTTTCCCTTCAGGATTTCAAGAAATTCTTATCTCTTCGTGTGTACCGTATGTCCTACCCACGCCCTCCTTATTGGAACTTCTCACTGTGAACTTCTCTCCACCTCCTGCTTACTTCCTGTCTCTTGTGTCCAAATGTTCGCTTCATAACGCCAATGCTACCTGTTTTTGAACACAGTTTCCCTTCTTTTCACAGGGTGATAAACCAACAAACCAAACTTTGCAACCACATAAAGAAAGAGTTAAAAATTTGGTCTTATATATTTTCATCTTTAGCTGACATTTTCTCGTTAAAAAATCTTAAAGCAGATATATAAATATTAATTAAATACACATTACACTTGCAATGTTTGGACTGTCTACGCTGGATCGTAATCTACAAACGTAAAGTACGGCTGGATGATTGTAACACGCAGTTCCAAGTAGACAGTGCGGTGGAACTGATTGGAATGTACGTGCTGATTCCGTTATAGCGCTCTGCATACTTGGAATATTACTGTGCGTGTTCCAAAACAAACTAATGCGACTTTCCTGTTAATTTGAATAATCCAAATGGACTGAATAATCCGGGCTCTATGTAACTTTTAATCCCACCAAATAATGCTGATTGGTTTAGTGAAATTGAGCTGTGTTATTCACCCAGCATGCCAGCACTGCCATTAAAGTGAACGGATGCAACACACTGAGTGAGGCCAGCTCCCTCCCATTTATTAACGTCTGCCTTCTTGCTCGCAATTACTTAGTGCAAGCTTTATCTTAATTCTTTGTGTTCAAACTCTTAGTTCTTCTTCCTATTATTTTAATTTAATGAAGAGATCTTGCGGAGGCCCGGGGTTCGATCCCGGGTTAGTTTATGTGGGATTTGTGGTGGACGAAGTGGCACTGGGACAGGTTTTTCCTGAGTACTTTGGTTTTTCCCCAGTCAGTTTCATTACACCGGCGTTCCATTACAAGGGAAAATGAGACAAAAGTAATCATCTTTGTCACAGGGTTGCACAATAAGCCTCAAGGCTACGGTGCGTCCGTAGCATCTGCTGCGAGGCCGTTCGACACACAGAAAAAAATGGAAACCTTTTCTTTCGTCTTCTTATCGAAATTCGCTGCAGTTTTGTCTTCATGCTTTTCAGTATTAATACCTTTATTCTTATAACATTCTTTTAGTCTTACTCTTGTCTCTGATTTATAACTTCCTATTCTCAGTTTCCATCTAAACCATTTCATCTCTTCCTTTCTGTGCAGCCTTACAGCTTTCTCCACACACAGCCTTTCCCTGTCGTCTGTAGACTGTTTGTAAACAAGGAAGCGCGGGGCCCCGTACTTACAGATTGCTCTTTCTACACATTCGGAGTTTCACCGAAAGCAATGACAACCTGGACCACGTAACTTGCTAGGGGACAGTCCCTTTTGAAATCTGACGGTAGTACAGACGGTAAAGCAATCCCAGTATTTATGAAACCCGCAATTTTTTATGATACACACAGTGACCCGCCGAGGTGTCGACTCAGAACCAACAGGTCACATCTGTTTCCTTAAGACCAATTTCAGCGTTATCAGTGCGTTTAGGTCTATATCCTATGGGAAACAGGAGGGGGCCGTACGGGGTTTGGGTGGCGAAACCTGAGAGAAAGAGACCACTTGGAAGTTCTAGGCGAAGAAGGTATGATAATATTAAACTAGATCTCTAAAAATATGATGGGAAGGCGTGGAATGTATTGATCTGGTTCGTGATAGGTACAAGTTGTGGGCTGTTGTTAACATGGTAATGAACATTCGGGTTCCATAAATTGCAGGGAATTTCTTGACCTGCTGTGAAACCAATAGTTTCTCAAAAACGACTGTGCTCCTTAAAGTATATTATTATTATTATTATTATTATTAATATTAATATTATTAGTAATAAGGCCTGTATGCTTCAAGTGGTGTCACCCCTTCACCTGCTTGGGACTTGAAATAAATAGCTAATTTAAGGTAGCAGGCATAACAGAGGGGTCCGTCGGTAACCCGGATCCCGGAACTCCAGATCCCTGGGTTGTAAGGGCAGTTTTGGGCCAAATGTAGCCCTCTCTTTCATCCCGGTAATCCGGTCATTTTCCGGATTACCGGCAGAAAATCGGAGACAATCCTTAGTCCGAGACTGGTAGCGTGGCTGAAGCGGGACGAGCCAGCCACGTCATCTCTCGAGTGCCGCTGTTTTTTCATCTCTTATTTCGCCATTATAGTGAAGTGACAGCCTCATTATTATTATTATTATTATTATTATTATTATTCATGTTTTGTGTTTCTGGGCTGGCTTTTTAATAAGCACTTGTGCTGTTAATCCTGCAGGTTAATAAATATTCATTGCCTAAACAGAAATTACCATTCAGTGTTAGGTACGGTACAGAGACTCCGAGGAGTTACACTTTAACTAGGAAGAATTACTTTTTGCGATACTTCTACCACGGTCGTCCGGATTTCCGGGTAATCTGGACCACCCGTCCCCCCAGTACAGTCCGGATGACCGACGGACTACTGTCCTATAAAGTTAAAGTAATACCATAAATGCAATAAATAAGATAACCTCTTGTTACATACAGATCTAACATAATCTAAACCGAATCATCCAGTAGGGTTATGTTCAAATACATTTCATTTCTAATCATGACAGTTCCTAAAAACTTCGCATCTATATTTTCGCTGAATTTATTAATATAAGATTTAATAATGTTCGATCATTCCAGATCCAATATTAATGACAAATGTGTATCTCTTGTTGGTGATCTCTCGTGGCACTTTTTTTTTTTTATTAGTGAAGACAACTGGGCTACCAAAATACGGTCCACATTCGGCAAGAAAATCAAATAATTTTTGGAAATAAATATGCACTACTTGCAAATCCATCACAAAATTTTTATTTCGGAAATAGAACTCACTGAAATGGTTCAAAAATATTTTGCTCAACTGTATAGGCCGCGAAAGGGTCTGCCTTTCTCGGATCAATCCCCTGCATCATGCAACCTGCACAATTTTTAGAAAGCAATGCAGTCGAACTCTGTTATAACGTCATGAAAAGGGCTGACTAATTTGATATTGTTATAAACGAGCGCCGTTCTAACCGAAGAGTATAATGTTACAGTTAATAGTGAGAAATTAATTGGTACCAGAGAACATATGACCTTATATGGGAGGTGTCACTTATAACCGGGTTCAACTGTATATTATTAACATATAATGCAGCACGTCATTTTACTGCGCCTGTGTTAGACTGTGTCCTAGCAATTATTTGTTTAGCCTCCAAAGCACCGCATTTTCTTGCTTTTTTTTTTATTTCTGTGTGTACACGTCACTGATAATACTGCCGTTCGTAGCTGTAAGTTACTGAGATCCAAACGGTTGCCGCGCGTTTCTCAGGTGCTTGTAAAATGACGTAGTCGAACACCACGCCTCTTAGCGACTTCCGGGACCTAACGTGTAATGTAGTCAAGAAATTTTCAAAAATAATTTAAAAATACCTGCATACTAACAAATTATTCTAAGTATCCGGGTTCGATCTAAACCGTCGGTACTAAGGGTAAAATAAGGTACAATAAAATTTGTAAATATTAACGTCTTTCGTGATGGGAGGCTGTGCAGTTTGGAACAAATTTATCAACGTTTCATTAATGCCACTATCTCCTCGGACGAGAAATCTTTGCGTTTCATGAGTGATATAAAATCCAGAGAATTTAAAATAATTTACATCTGCATAATAGGTTAGAATTCAAAGCCTTCCACGGTTCATCCCAACTGTCGAGAAGTTTAGAATAGGACATATAAAGCATGGTAAAAGAGCAGCTGTCGGAGTGTCACGGATATCACGGAGTGTCACGGATATCACATACATGGCCACCACAGATGATGGAAAATGCCTTTAATGCGACTGATAATGTTGAAATCTCTATCGATTCACGTGTGTGTCGTTACAGCACACAGAACGCATCATCTAAATATTGAATTTACATTACTACAAAATCCATAAATTCTTCATTAACCTGTGACGACATCTGGTGTTAAAGTAAGGTAGCCTAGGTTAAATTAAGTCGCTGTTCCAATACCACTGGTTCAGCTTGCAGAGAAGCACATCTGCGCGAATAATTATATTTGGTTATTCGGTCTACTTAATTATGAGAATATACACCGAAGTCACGTGTTCAAGCGTCGTTTAAATGATGCAGCTATTACAGACTCAAGTAAACACGCAGAAATGTCAGCACGAATGTAAATAAACGATAAAATATTTATGTACATTAGATTGCGGTTCATGTACACAGCCTACATGCGCGGTATTTAAGTGATCCCCTGATCCCGTATTGACCTTTACCAAATACCACATACAGATTCAGCTAAATTATGACATAATGACGCCAGTAGGTCACATTATTTGATACACAACTGGTAACATGAGATCTGTGCTCTTCTGAGATATTACGCAGCGTCGAGTCGTAATATTTTACCGACGTTTCGGCATAACGTATGGGTCCCATCTTCAAGGGTCAAGAATTCCGTAAAAAGATAGAAACGTTTTTTGGACTTCTTGACCCTTGAATATGGGACCCATACGTTGTGCCGAAACGTCGGCAAAAGATTACCACTCGACGCTGCGTAATATCCCAGAAGAGCGAAGATCTCATCAACATCCCGGCAGAAGCCTGAAATAAGTAGTAACTGTATAAAACCATGGCTAACGTTACTGTTATTTCGCCTGGCTGTCTAATATACCAGTTTTCAAAAATAAAAAAAGGTAATGTGTTTATGTAAAGAGAGTAAATTTGCAAACGCAGAATGGCGGAAGAATCGGAAACTACTTCCACCATTTAAAGCATAAGGTTGGCTTAGGTTGCCCTCTGAATGAAAGTAAATATACAAAAGTACTGAAATTATACATGTACTTTCTATTTAACTTTTACACACTGAATTTTTTTTTTCTAAATCAAAGTTGGTACAATTTTTATTGCAGTACGCGGAACATTGATCCAGCTGCTTCGCTCTTCAGGGTGGTTGAGCGGCGTATTTCATTTTGTTACTGAAGAACGGGGACAGCATGTGGGCCCCAACTTCACCGACCGAGACGTCCAAAACCACCCTGAAGATGTGACAAACGCGCTGTCCCGAAACGTCAGTAACAAACAAAAGAAACAAATTTTGTTATGTTCTCTCTTCCTTCATGGCTCGTATTCAAACCACGTACATTTTAATTCAGTGAAAAACAACAAGAAGTATTTCTCTGACAACATAATGCAGAATACATTTTCATAACAGAATTCGTGAAGGATACAGAGCGTTACTTTGAAACGGCATTTCTAGGATGACAAAACGCGGTGTATTACTTTGCATGATCTGCCACCTCTCTCTGCCTTCGTGGTATGATATGAAATCAAACAGACCTGTTTGCAAATGCATTGAGATACTTCAATCTTCTTTCAGAATTGACAAGTGTGAGAGTAATTGCATCGAACGTTAATATTTGATGCTATTCTCATCTTCCTTTCTACCACAGAAATGCTTTATATTTCCTTATACATTTTCTATCAAGTATCAACGAACAGCTCCGATTTCTGACACAAGAATTCAGTAGACGCTTTCCAAAATAAAAGAAAAATTCTAAAACGTGGAAGAGGATAAAAATGTAACTTCGATAGGACACGGTGCATGGAATGGAAATAAGCGCGTTACGTACATCTTGATCCACACGTGAAGAGAGATAGATATATTCGCATTGAAACCCCGGTTCACGTTTTGCAGTCCACGTAACTTCACTCACTGACTTCACAAGAGTTGGCCACACTGTGGGGCGAATAGACCGTATGCCTCGACACACAGGGAGGTGCATAATGGGTACATATGACGTGTGTGCTGAAGACAAGACGGGCATTCAGAGTTTTGCTAAGCATACATGCTGTGATAAATGACTACTTTGAAAAAACTAAACGTAAATGGTAGGATCATATTAAATTGGATCTTAAAGTAATAGAATGGGAATGTGTGAACCAAATTTAGTAACAAGAGACGACATCATTTGAGAATTCCAATCAACATGCAGGGTCCTTAAAATGCGAGGCATTTCTTGACCAGCTGAAAAACTCTTTGCTTATCAAGAAGTACTCTCCCTCATGTGATTATTTAGTTGATTAATTCGCAAGTTGAACGCCCTTTCGCTCTAAATAGGCACTGAATCTTGACATTACCCCCAACCCCAAAGGTAGGAAATGGAGACATTCTTCCACCTTGAAGCCACAGGTACATCTGTCCTTTGATGTCTACATTAAACACTACAAGAAGCCTCACTCTAGAATACCGTAACCACAATTATGAACAGTACCATCTTTCAAATGCTTCAGCTCACTTGTAAGGCAAACACCACAGTCAAATTGGAAGCTGGGAAACCGTCTGCCACCCCCTCCAGTCACAGAGGCCTCTCCAGGTCGCAAACTCCTTCAGCGGAGGCAATTGAGTCTGTCTGGGTTCAAGACTCAAAATTCCATCCAAGAAAACTTCTCCCGGCCGAAGGAAATTTCGCCACTTGCAGTACAAGTATTCAGTGCAAGCAAGACAAAGCCCCATCCTAGACAGGGAGGTTTCCAGCGTAAAGTGAGTCTCAGTTGTTGCTGTAAGGCTGCCGTAAAAGCGCAAGGATGCTTACAAGAGACAATTACGGCTAAAATGATCAAAGGACGTGGACTTGCTCGTGCCGTAAGCAGCGCTTTGTTTGGTTGGTCTTCTTCGGCGTCCTGGTAATCGCGCCTCGAGCGGAGTTCCCTGAGTCCGTGGACTTGAAAGCCCACACCCTTCTGGTCCTTCCAAACATCGGGTTCACGCATGCGTCTGCCCAGATTCTTCATAACAGCACAATGAGTCAGTCCCCAGGCAGCGACAAGGTGTGAAAACGCGAACGGTTTTCCCCGTTAGGACGCCGACACTTACCCGGACTGCGTTGTCAAGTATCAGAATCATCAGTGTTTTTCCCTTTAACTGGCAATGAGACCGTTAGGGGATGTTTCCGGCAACCATCCCAAGAAGCCACGCATATTTGCACACTGCTCGTCCCTTCCCAGGGGAACCGACCGCATTTCCCACGTGGTCTCTCGGGTGTGCCTGTGGGTGTGCCAATCACAAGGTCACATATCCGGCAGAAGTGCGTCTATGTGCCATATCTGCAGGAGCAGAGGATGAAGAAGAGGCTTTTGATGTCTTAACTCTTTGGTTTGAGCGAAACACGTTGCTTGTGGCTGTTCGCCCGGTTGCAACAGCGGGATACCTGAAGTAACGGTCACACATCACCCACAGAACTGGCGGAAAGGCAAGCCAGCAGGTGGTGACGGCGAGCAGAATCTACAGACTCTGGTGTAATAAATATGTCACCTGATAGAGTAACTCAATTCTATGAAATAAAAATTGAATTGAAAAATTACAAAAAAATTCTCTGAAACTACTTTAAGAAAACGTATGAAGAAGGCATAGGAAGGTTCTTATCCGTGTGGCAAGGCTCAAGGCTTCCTCCCCTTCTCCTTTGATAACTGAAAGAATGAAACTAAATAACAATTAATTTTTGCGTGTTTAATTTCAAAGAGAAAATCGTGATGTTCCTATCAGACAACTCGAGTGTTTTCTCTGTTGATTAAACTGTGAGTCACCCCTCTCTGGATATGCACAAGGACTATTCGCCTGCAGTAGGCCTGTAGTCTTAATATGCAGATTCTCACACTGACACATTTCAGAACATGGGAGTCACAGATACTGCGAGTGAGGCAGCAGGGAGTCACAGATACTGCAAGTGAGGCAGCAGGGAGTCACAGATACTGCAAGTGAGGCAGCAGGGAGGCATGTGGATAGATGTTAGATTGGTGGAAATACATGTGAGGGTAAAATGTAGCTAGCTAGCTAGCCAGGTGGGTGGGTGGTTAGGTTGGATAGTAGGTAGGTAGACGTACATATACTACTGTGTACATATATTTGGATAGATTGATAGATGACAGATAGAAATAGATAGATAAATAGATAGACACAGACAGATAGATAGATAGGTAGACAGACAGGCAGACAGACAGGCACAGAGACAGGCAGGCAGACAGATACACAGACAGACAGACAGACAGACAGACAGACAGACAGACAGACAGATAGAGAGAGATAGAAAGATAGGTAGGTACATAGACATATAGATAGATAGATAGATAGACAGACAGACAGACAGACAGGTAGATAGATAGATAGATAGATAGATAGATAGATAGACAGACAGAAGGCAGACACAGACAGACAGACAGACACACAGACAGACGGCCAGACAGACAGATGGTGGATGGATGGACGGTCGGTCGAGCATTCGGCAGAAGAATGAGTGAATGAATAAATACGTACGTAGGTGGATGTGGGTGGGTGGGTGGGTAGGTAGGTAGGTGGGTGGGTGGGTGGGTGGGTGGGTAGGTAGGTAGGTAGGTAGGTAGGTGGGTAGGTGGGTGGGTGGGTGGGTAGGTAGGTAGGTAGGTAGGTAGGTAGGCAGGCAGGCAGGCAGGCAGGTAGGTAGGTAGGTAGGTAGGTAGGTAGGTAGATATGTAGGTGGGTAGGTAGGTAGGTAGGTAGGTAGGTAGGTAGGTAGATAGGTACGTAGGTTGTTGGGTAGGTGGGTGGGTAGGTGGGTGGGTAGGTAGGTAGGTAGGTAGGTAGGTATTTATATAAGCAAAGAAAGCAACGAGTGAGTGCCATTAATGACGAGGAAGAAAAGGACAAGCGGGCGGACCCCCCTTGCTCAATGCGGAATCATGTACAACTCATTTGCGTGCCGTATGTGGCCATAGTGCAACAGCTCGCTACCCCTGAATATAAACGTGCTGTTACCGGTTACCAGGTTCAAGATTAAACAGACGGACACGCACGGCTTTTCTTGCAGTTACACCCTGTACTATATACTCGTACACCGCAGCTGCTGCAGTTGCCACTTATCCGACCAGAATACTGATAGCGCCTCCTGCCTGCGTCACGGCCCCCCTTATGTGCCCCCAAAACCCTATTACACTTCTCTCAGCAGCCGCCAGGACAACAGGTCGCGTTAACCATGCATCCCTTATTGCTTGTTGATGTAGTTTACCGTTCAGATTGGCGTATTTATCCTGAGATAAAAGTTCCATAAACTTTAAATTATTCCCGTTTTATTTTTTAGAATGTACGTGTAATTCCAATTTACGGGTAATTTCTTACGTTCAAATTAAACAAGAATTTTCGATCTTTTTTAGAACGATATATCACCACACAACAGACTAGGCTTTTTAATAGTTACCGTGGTTTCAGAGCAATTTTGGCTCCATCTTGTGGGTCTAGGCAGTCCAAGAGGGTAGTCACTAAAAGAATCACGAAATTAGAGCCTCGGTTTTCTACACCGAAACTCAGAAATATCCGTGTCTATGCAGTTATTCATTCCATGACCAATCAAAACACTGATTCCGTTATAACCGCCGTAAAGGCCCGCGATGAGTGAGGATGGATACACCATTTTACAGCTCAGTTTAGCCAAGCAATGAATTAATTAGTAAATATTGCTAATTTCTTTTTTAAATTCATCTGCTTTCACTTTAAGTATTGTAGATTACCCTTTGACAGACGAAATGCAATCTATTTTATTTAAAGACCCAGATCGTACCTCACAGTAAACACTTTTCGCCTCGGTTACGAAAACCAATCAGTTAATGCTGTATAACGCAAACGTCCCTGTTTGTTCTGAGACAAATACAGAACACATAAATACAATGCGTGGGCAGGAAGTAAAATTTTTAAATATTAACGCGGTGGTATATTAAGTAACGGCTAGGATTTAAAAGGTTAAAATACGGTGTACATAGAAAGGAAATGTATGTAAAAATTAACACCGAGGCGCGTTCGGACCACTTTTGACATGGTCATATCATTTAATCCACTGGGTTAGGTTTTTTCTTATTGTTCACAACTGTGCACATACTATAAAATGTTATTGTATTTCTTTGCACAATTTATTACTTTGATTCTGTCTGTATAAAATTTATCCATTACACATAATCTACACTGTTCGAAGTGTCGACATATTTTGTAAATGCTTACACAAGAACGGTGTCCATACAAAATTTTTATGCACATTAATAAGTCTACACACTGAATTTAATATTCCTAAATACAGTCAATAAATATAAAACATTACAAGAACACTTTTTTTGTTATTTACGCACCAGTATGCTGCATGAAGAAATAAGACGGATTAGTATCGATTAATATCGATCACAGTTGCTATCGATTACCACCGACAGCAACTATCATAAAGGTAGTGTAACGTACGTAGGTCTTCATACAAAGTATCAGCTATGCTTGTTAGAATTTAACAGCACTTGAGAATTGTCGATATATTATAATCAAATCTAACACAAAATTTCACGAAAAATCGTCCAGAATGGGTATCGGTATTTCATGCCGCCCGACGGACTGGCATGTCAAGGTTAATAGTAGTGTTTTGAAAATTTGTGAAAGTGCCCAGAAAAGGGGAATTGTTTTGAAATAGAAAGGGCTGTCTTGTTGACCTTTTAAAGCCTAGCGGTAACTGTACATACCACCAGGTTTAACATTAAAAAATTCTACGTGGTGCCCACATTGCGTTTATGTGTTTTGTACGATCTCAGAACAAACAACAACTTTTGCCTTATAAAACATTAAGAGACTGGTTTTTATAACCGAAGTGGAGAGTGTTTACAGCGCGGTACGCACTGAATCCTTATAAAGAACAGATATGCTTCGTCTTTAAAGGGTTAAGTACCAATATCTGCTACTTAACCCACTGAATTAAGTGTACAAACGCAGTCCTGTTCGGAAACAGAAGATCTGAAGTTTGTGATATCTTGCGCACGATACAAGTTGGTTTGCAGGAGCGAGAACTGGACTGTATTCAAGATTAATTAAATCAAAATTGTGACACCAGAAATTAAAACAAGTGATCCGGGTGGCCGCGCGGTCTAAGGAGTGGATCTGCGGCAGCTCGCTTGCTGGGATTTCGGGTTCGAATACAGTTGGGAACATGAATGTCTCTCTCTTGTGAGTGTTGTGTATTTTGCAGGTAGAGGTCTCTGTGTCGGACCGATCCCTCGTCCAGAGGAGTTCTAACAAGTGTATATATGTGTGTCATTGAGTGTGATAAGATGCAACAATAACCCTCTACACGCAAAATGAGTACGTAGGAAGAGGTCAAGTTAAAGACACAAAGAACAAAAACTGGAAAACCGTTACAGTCACTTAGACGTACAGTTAATGTGGATATAATGAAGGTAACAAACAAAAACAATGACAGATTACTGATATAATTGTAAATTACCATAAAACAATTTGGGAATGAGTTGTTCAAGAATCCCGTTAGTAGTGTTCCATCACAAAGCAAAATAAATTTTTTTTTCAAAATAAAGACGTTGCTTCAGAAGACGCCAGCAAAACTGGCACCAGACCGTAACGCTGGTCCCAGGACATGCAACCCCAAAGCCGGTGCTGGTACCTTGCTATATTCTTTTCGTTATTTGCTAAAAATTTACTCAATCAGCTGTCTGTCTTACGACGGGTCCATAGCCTCTTCCAAAGCGAGTTCTCCACACAGTGCGATCTAGTACTTCCTCTTTCAGTTTCCAGTAACCTCTCTTTTCCTTAAGGTCATCCAGTAGCTGCTTACGCCTTGTTCCTCGTCTTCCCGTCACGTCTATCCTTCCCTTTAATTTTCCTTCAATCACGTGTTTCAGAAGGCAGTTCCTACGCAAGATGTGACCAATCCAGTTAGACTTCCTTCTTTTTATTGTGTGTAGGATATCCCTCTCCTCCTTCACTCCATGTAATACGTCTCTATTTCCAACACGATCGGGACAACTTATCTCCTTCCTTCCCCAGCACCACATTTAAATAATTTCCAGGTATTTCTGATCTAATTTCCGAAGTGTCCAAGTCTGAATACCATACAAAGCTATGCTACAAACGCAGCACGTTAGTGTACTATATGTTAGGAACTTAACACACATTTTGTTGTTATGGAATTTTTATGTAACTCCTTACAACAGGTGCAACAGACAAATATTAAGAGCACCGTATCACTTACGAGCAAGGTGTTAAATACTTGAAATGAAGGGCCGCCTTTAGTGTATACTGTGCTGAGGGCAAATGCTGAATAGCCTGCCGTACTTCTGTAATGCTGTAGCATATTAACTTGAACCCCGTGAGCTTTGCATGCGATGAAGAAAACACACCTCACCCTCTTTCACTTTCTCGTTCCCTCGCTCCTCACACTTTACAAATAATAATCCTCAGCACGCTGCTTCCTCTTCTACACATCTTCCTTAAATTGTTCCTCCTCCTCCACCTTTCCTGGTCCTGCCCACGTTTATAACAACAAACTCAACTTCAATGGCATTACGAAAGAGTTTTTTGTATATTTACGTTGTATAATTTTGCGTCATGTGATATTAGTAAAGCATTGTTATATGTGTCTGGTTAATATTTAGTATCATGACTAACGTGCTACGTGTTTCGACATGACAATGTAATCTTCAGGCGGCATACTTACAAGCTATTAACAACGAAATGAAATTAATTATATAATAAAATACAAAAAATAATTCTATTATATTTCGGATATTCTATATCACAATATCTTGTTAATCAACCCAACATGTTTCGATCTCTCTTTGCATTATCATCATCAGGGATTCGTGTTAAAGTAACATTTCACAAAACCAGAACGCGCAATGTATATACATATTAAGATACAATATAACTCCAATATCCAGATTAATTGGGACCGCGAGCTGTCCGGATATGCGGAAAATCCGGATAATTGGATTTTTCTTTTAAAATACGTTATATTGGCAGTTTAAAGTGGGGAAAAAATTCTGCAAACGGCTATTTTTGGGCTACATATTTATTTACGTACAAATACAACATTAATACATAATTTCTTACGTGGATTTGACAGTTGGGGGGAAAATTTTAGCCATAAAAAGATGTAGTACAGTTACAGTAAGAAAATGTTTGGCTTACAGATTTACTTGATGAAGTCACCGACATATCGAGCCGATAACCGGTAATTTCAAGGCATATTAGTTTCGTAGAATTCTCGAGAAAGTTACCTGAAGCGTGAAGTCGATCCGGATAATTGGCGATCCGGATAACCAGTGTCCGGATAACTGGAGCTATACTGCATATTATTCTGTACACAATGGACACCAAGTCGTGTAAAATACCCATGAAATCATACGAATTGTTAATTTCCACATTGTGGCGAATTGTTAGTGGTATTGTGTCCTTGTGCCTGTCCATTGGAGACAGAAATATACAGCTGCTGGGGAGGGTGTGGGCTGGATACAATTTGCCCAGTAGGGGGCCGAGTAACCGGATTTATAAACATGGCAATGAGCTCCGTGTTTGCAGGACAGGTTGAATATTTCCTGATCACGCAACGGTCCGAGGATGTCTCAAGAACAGTCTTGTTCCGCAGAGTTATTTAATACCAAATCTGCTTAACCCTTTAAAGACGAAGCGTATCTGTTTTATATAAGGACTCAGTGCGTACCGCGCTGTAAACACTCTCCACTTCGGTTATAAAAACCAATCTCTTAATGTTTTATAAGGCAAAAGTTGCTGTTTGTTCTGAGATCCGTACAAAACACATAAACACAATGTGGGCACCACGTAGAATTTTTTAATGTTAAACCTGGTGGTATGTAAAGTTACCGCTAGACTTTAAAAGGTTAAAATTAATCAATAATATGAACTTGTCCTACCGATATATTGCCATTCCCGTAGCATCTGTGGACACACATTTCAAGTTGTGCAGAGAAATTGCTTGACCACCTCTAATTGAATGTCTTAATTAAGCGCCAAGTGCCCGACCGTGAGGATTGAAATCATGGGGGCCATATGAAATTTACAGAAATACAGAAGACTTCGTGTATGCAGTTGAAGACATCACGTTCCCTTACATCTTCGGTAACTTCCTCAACATTACATTGTGTATCCGAGAAGAACACAATCCTAAAGCGACACACGTTTGTACAGAGGAGCGAAATATAGACAAGTATGAATTTATTGGGCGTAGAGGAAATCTGCAGAGATATTAACCCTTTAAAGACGAAGCGTATCTGTTTTATATAAGGACTCAGTGCGTACCGCGCAGTAAACGCTCTCCACTTCGGTTATAAAAACCAATCTCTTAATGTTTTATAACTTTTTAATGTTAAATCTGGTGGTACGTAAAGTTACCGCTAGGCTTTAAAAGGTTACCATAATACATAGAGAAATAGGGGCCGGGACAGCGCAGTCGGTATAGCGACTCGCTACGGGCTGGACGGTCCGTGGATCGAATCCCGGTGGGGGAGAGATTTTCCTCAGCCGTCCAGACCGGCCCTGGGGCCCACCCAGCCTCCTGTACAATGGGTACCGGGTCTCTTTCCCGGGGGTAAAGCGGCCGGGGCGTGGGGCTAGCCACCCCATCCCCTCCTAATGCCGAGGCTCAAGAACGGGTAGAGCTATACCTCTACTCCCCCTCTTGGGCCCTCAGGGCCTGTTATAGGGTGACCTTTACCTTTACCTTTACATACGGGAAATAAATCAGATACGACAAAGAAATAACGAAAATACGTGTACAATTGGAATACGATCGAAAGTGATAATTTATACCTACTCATGTTTACAAGAATTACATTGTTGAACCGGTAATTACAACTTTAACAGGACGCTATTGTACCTTCCGGGGCACCACAAATTGCCCCGTACACCGGCACACCTTTGTAATAAACTTTTATACACCGTTTGTAAGAAGAACATCTATAGTGACTATCTATCAATACAATACGTGTATCATAGCCTGTGACCAACTTTTTTTACCACGTTGTGACTCTGTGTGTGTGTGTGTGTGTGTGTGTGTGCGCGTAATTAACGACTGTACGACGCCCTGAGGATGGTCCCAGTGTTGGCTCGAAATACGCAGGAGAAGTTCCAAAACGTTTTAATATTAATAAAGTGCATGGGTTGGTTTATAATAACCTATACGTGTAAAATTCGCGTATATTTTACTACAACATAGGAGTGTCTGTCATAACGTAGTGATAAAGAACGAGTTCAGCACTTCGCACGCAATGAACGAAGTGCTGAAGGAAAGCACGCAGGTCGTTGACTTCTTATCCAACATCACTGCCCAGTGGCTTCCATTATTTACAACTGTAAAAGGTAAGGGAGTCCCATTACAGGCCTGGACAGGCCCTGAGGCTTCCAGGAGGTTGAGGCTCGCAGATATCTAGACAATCGGCACATTAAGGTGGTAAGGTTGTCAGCACTACGCACCGGCCGCCTTTACCCACCAGGAAATATTCCTGGTACTCATTTCTGTTAGAGGCTGAGTCGACCCCAGGGCCATAGTGCGGCCGGAAGGATTATGTCAATGAAAAATTCCAATGGCCCCACCGGGAATTGAACACGCGACCTGCCGGTTTGTAGCGCAGTGCCTCAACCAACTGCGCCACCGCGGCCTTGGTGCTGCACCTCATTTTCCTCAGAATATGTCATAATTGTACGCACGTTGATGGCCATGTAGACTGAAACGTATTGAACATGTATTAAACATGTATTAAACATGTATTGAACATGTATTAAAATGTATTGAACATGTATTAAAAATGTATTGAGCATGTATTAAAAATGTATTGAAAATATATTAAACATGTATTGAACATGTATTAAAATGTATTGAACATGTATTAAACATGTATTGAACATGTACTGAACAATGAAGAACTCAGATATTGAGTTCTTATCGATGGCCGTGGTACTGTTTAAATATATGAGTGTCAGAACGGAATGTACAAACTGATTTTTTATGTTATTCATTTCCGCACATACGGTCAGTATAGTAAAACAGAGCCAAATTATGCACAATACTATTGTCTATTTATTTATCTTTTATTTATCTTCTCCCCGACATGTTTCGGTAAGCAACTATGCCATTATCAAGGGTCTATACCAAAATTGCACAAGATGTGCACGAATGTAACTACAAAGTGTTAAAACTTTTTAAAGTGTTAAAATCTTATACAAAATTTGTTGCACAATTCCTGTACTTAATTTGCTGCTATGGTGCTGTTTCTTGGCCTGACGTCCCTAGCCTGTTTTAACAAGCAAAAAGTAAGAAAAGTAAGAAAAACTGTGTGTTACAAATATACGTACAGTCTGAGTTCCATATGACAAAGGCACAGACGGTTTTACTTACTGCTGTAACTCCAAGGTTAGCGTCTTGGTACAGACTCTGATGTTTTCAAGTCTCTTCTTTGGGCTGTCCTGGATCTTGGGTTTATTGTCATTACCACTACAAAGATTACTTTTGTAATAAATATCGACAATTCCTTAACTACTTTTTGCAGTTCAGACATTTCTTATTTGTAAATGTTCCATCTTTAAATGTTACAGCCATCTGTGCCTACAGGGTCCACCAAATCAGACTTTAAAGAGGATCTGCAGTACAGCAATACTAATGAACACCTCTCTGCTCTCTTATGCTGCCCGGATAGTCAGCGATTCATTACAGTTACTGATGTTAGTGCCACAGATAAACGTCAGTAGGAAGCAAGGTGCCATATGAACAGCCAAGTCTTCTGGGTTTTGACATCGTTTAGATTGGAAAATATTTACTGAATATTAGCAGGAGGATCGTGACACCAACTCACGGTTTCAGAAATGTAAGGAAATATCGAAGGCACGAGGGTGAAGTATCTAACCTCATGACTGAGACAGCAGGAACCCCTACAACGCCTCACTGTTCTACCCGCCCAGATATCGTCACAATACAGAAGAAGGCAATATTGTGTGGCCTCATTATTCAGACCGACAGACCTACGGTAGGCAGGCCTGCAACAGACACTCGTCCTCAACTTCCTGGATCCTCAAGAAGAAGGCAATACTCTGTGACTGCGTCCTTGAGACTGACAGACCTACGGCAGGCAGCCGTATAACAGACACTCGTCCTCAACTTCCTGGATCCTCAAGAAGAAGGCTGCCCTTTGTGACTGCATCCTTGAGGCCGACAGACCTACGGCAGGCAGCCCTATAACAGACACTCGTCCTCAACTTCCTGGATCCTCAAGAAGAAGGCTGCACTTTGTGACTGCATCCTTGAGGCCGACAGACCTACGGCAGGCAGCCCTATAACAGACATACGTCCTCAACTTCCTGGATCCTCAAGAAGTGTGCCGTAGCTTGGGCAGCCTGGATTTCAATCAGCCACATCACCCGATCTTGGCTTACGTGTCACCCTCTCCCCTTTCACCCCTTCCTTCCGATCCTAACGGTCCCCTGGCTGAAGCGCGTCGTACGTGGCTGGTTAGCTCACTCTTGGTGGAAGCCCCAGCCTGGCAACATCAAAATTCTGTCCGGACGTGGCTTGGTCTAAATTCTGGTTTCGAATCATCAGTGGGGTGACCCACCATGGGTCCCTGCATGAAGATAAGTATTTGTTTTCTTGGTTGTTAAATTTTATTCATGCAGGTATTTTGTATGTTTCCTGAGGGTTTGGAGTTTGTTATGGAGGTACGATGGGGCATGTCGATACTGTGTAAGGGGCCTTGTATCAACTCTACCACACGGCCGAAGGGGCCCGGTCGTTTAGGTTCAAGTAACTGTATTCATTGTAATCATTTTGTATTAGACGCTTCCTATTATGTTAATACACCTATTTAATAAGTTACTAGAGACTTATTACGAACACCACCACCAGTGTTCATTGTATCTTGCGTATCTGGGGCGCAGAAGAAGGCTGCACTTTGTGACTGCATCCTTGAGGCCGACAGACCTACGGCAGGCAGCCGTATAACAGACACACGTCCTCAACTTCCTGGATTTTCATGAAGAAGCCAAAAGCTCCTCAAAACCGTCGGTAACTGTTTTCTAATCCATCGGGCTTCACACGCAACAAGACATTTACTGTCGCCAAGCCAGCAGAGACATCTCGCAAAAGAAATTAGGAGTTCATTAATACGAAAATGCTTTTACGTTGTGTTGCATGTACAGTATATATCTGCTTTTGTCTTTGTAGTTTTGTACAGCAAGGACGCCTAAATGAATGACTGTTGTATCTGTTATGTTGCAGAAAGTCTAATTTTGTAATCTTTTGTAAGGATCATCTCCAGAATTCTTTTGTTCTTATGCTCCATTGTTTCAAGGCAGCTGCATCTGATAATGCCTTACATATTTATGGCACACCGACGCTGTTTGGAGACAATGTACACGTGCACTCGGTGTGAAGGTGTAATATATTAGAATCTCGTATTTTTGTTTCGTTTAGAGTACTGTTTTTTGTGTTTTTGTGAAATATAACCGACAAAAATGATCAGACACTGTTCTGTCCGGTGACTATCACATTTCAAAGCGCGCGTCAGAAATATGAGAAGACCATATAGCGAAATTATAATCTACAGTGGAAGAGAAACCGGAACGAATGTGGAATACACAACATCCGTGTTTGCAAACATTAAAATTTCAATGAAATATTACGTTTTGAAGTCGGAAGTATTAGTAGGTAGATCACGGGACAATGCTCGAAATCGATCACGGGTAGACAGACAAGGCGTTTAAAACTAATCCAACTGAAAGTGAATTTATCTTACCTGGAGACCATTAGAGCCGATCCCAGCGGCCGCGCGGTCTAACGCGTGATTCTGCAGCCGTTCGTTTGCGGGGATTGGGGGTTCGAATCCCGCCGGTGGCATGGATGTCTGTCTCTTATGAGTGTTGTGTGTTGTCAGGTAGAAGTCTCTGGGTCGGGCTGATCACTCGTCCAGAGGAGTCCTACCGAGTGTGGTGCGTGTGAGTGTGACCGTGAAGCCTCGATACTGAGGGGGCCCTGCCCCACTGGGGGCTGCTGCGGCACTGAGAGAAGAAAACCATTATTTGAAGTATCTAATCAGATACATGGATAACAGCATTGCTTGCGAAGCTAAAATTCACAATGTTTATCAAGAAATTAATAGCCTTTTATGGATTCCGAACGTTCATTGACCTTTTAAAGCCTAGCGGCAACTTTACATACCACCAGGTTTAACATTAAAAAATTCTACGTGGTGCCCACATTGCGTTTATGTGTTTTGTACGGATCTCAGAGCAAACAGCAACTTTTGCCTTATAAAACATTAAGACGTTAGTTTTTGTAACCTATGTGGAGAGTGTTTACAGCGCGGTACGCACTGAGTCCTTATATAAAACAGACACGCTTCGTCTTTAAAAGGTTAATATATTCAAAACAGCATGTCAACAGCATCCAGTCCTATCTTCTGTCAGTATTTCTGTAACAGTAATTGTAATATGATATTCTCGTATTCACACAAGTTTCAAGGTGTGTCCGCATTTTGAGATTTCCCACGTAAAATTCCGTATGCAGCTGTAAACAATCACATCCCATCTAAATAATCCGTGTGTGCCTGCCTGTCTGGACAAATCGTGCTGATTTTGTGGTCTGGATTGAATGACTCTAGTGTTTGTCCCACATAAATAATTCGCGCAGAATTCATATTGCAACAAATGAACGAAGACTTCTAGAAAAGGAGAAATGAATGTGACATAACGTTGCTAACGGCACAACGCATTTATACATGCTAACTACCTGTCTAAACAATTTGAGTGTCCAATGTAAAACAATTCAACAACAGGGGGTGTATATTTTTATGTCACAGACAAAGACTTGTAACTCTGTAAATGAGTTAACTGACTATGTGCGTATTATTTTCCCAGTACGTAAACACTTGAGATCTTCACCCTTACGGGATGATACGCAGCGCAGACTGGTAGCTATTTACTGACGTTTCGGGACAACCTATCGGTCCCACGTTCAAGCTGTCAAGCAATTCAGGGTCAAGGAGTCTTCTTGGACTCTTCTTGGACTCCTCGACCCTTGAAGATGGGACCGATAAGTTATCCCGAAACGTCGGTGAATAACAACCAATCTAGACTGCGTAACATCCCAGAGCAGGGAATATCTCATTTACACGGCGACGGAAGTCTGAAGTCACACTTACACACTCAGTTGCATAGGTTGCAATTGTGGCAGGTCAAGGTTGAGGATTTGTTGCAATTACGCCTAACCGTCTTCATGGAAAAATTAGGGAACGAGACGGGATAACGGGCGAAATTACGATAAAGAAGACTCCGTAATGAATACAAACCGGTTCCCCCACAGTACGTGATAAGACAGACGGCCATATATGTAGGCACGGCAGGCGCTGCAACAGCGATACTCTACCTTCATACAAATAGCCTCAACTGCCCGCTAATAGCGCTTCCAGCGGCAGTTTACCTAACCACCACGGCTGTAACGGTAATTTGTTCTCGCATTTCGTCAACTCAGCAGCCAGTGGACTTCCTTCTTGCACTGCAGCCCGCATGCTCCAGTTCAGAACACATACAGCTGTGCATTTATAAAAGCGAGTCAATATCGCCAACAGCACGAGCTGAAAATCCTACTTCACAATTCTACATGAGTTTGGTACGGGATCGTACTTCCAGAGCCATTCCTTTCGAAAACACAGTCTCAGATTCTGGTTTCGTTGCTATTGCGTGTTATTCAATCTGTAATATTCCATACACATCACATTACATTTCTAACAAGAATTGAGCACACTGCCTGCAGATATTAGGGGCAACAAATACAGTCGAACTCGGTTATAACGCCATGAAGGGGACTGAATATTTTGTGTCGTTATAACCGAGTGTTGTTTTAACCGAGGAGTATAATGTTATGGTTAACAGTGAGGAATTAATTGGTATCACAGAATATCTGACGTTATAGAAAAGGTGTCGTATAAACCGATGTCGTTTAACCGGGTTACACAGTATTTACCAACGTTTTTGAAAAGCGTAAGTCCTCCATCTTCAGGGTCTACTAATCAAGCACTCTGATTTGACTGTTACACCGTGAATTTGGAGTCTGTGACCTTCACAACAACGGCAGTTTTTTGTAAGTTGACACGGTGTAACATCTTAGAAGAACGGGATCTTTTTCAACACTGTTGTGCAAACCACACGCCTTGTAAAGCAGACGTAGTTTGGTTCACAAGTTTGAATAAAATCGTTATGTAAATTATAAAGGCCATAATGAGTACAGACTTCAGCTAACAGTGAATAATGCTCAGCCCCGCAAAACAAAATGTCGCCAGATGTCGAAATAGAATCTTAGATTTGATCAAGAATTGCCGCTATTTTAATATCATTCATTGTCCGCCCATTAGAGATACTGTTATACAGGGTGATCGAAAAGTCGCCCAACCTGAATTTTGATATTCAGTAACAACTAGAAATGACTACGATTGAGATGAATTGGCGGATGAATATACTGGTATGACTACAGAAAACGTGTAAGGGAAAGCACAGGTCACGTTGCCTCACACCATTTCAGCAGTGGTTTTAAAACCGTGCGTCTACAGCCGTGTCTTTTGGGTAATCGCAGCGCATTTTTGTTGTTGAACACTATGTTCAGTCTGAGTCCTATTTGAAATGCCACAATGAGTTTCGGAGTGCTTTTCCGAAGTCTCAAGTGTCAGATAAGTAGCCAGTATTTCGTTTAGTAGCCCGTTTTCATGAAACAGGTAGAGTGAATGATCGACAAGTTCTGTTCGCCCCACAGTGTTAAATGACGTGAGTGTGACAGGTAGTGTGAATGATCGACAAGTTCTGTTCGCCCCACAGTGTTAAATGACGTGAGTGTGACAGGTAGTGTGAATGATCGACAAGTTCTGTTCGTCCCACAGTGTTAAATGACGTGAGTGTGGAAAACATCCACATTCTTTAGTGTAATCCCCACGAAGGTTTTAAACAAATTCAGATATTTTTCAGTTTTAAATTTTTTAAAATTTGTGTTGCGCGAATTTTTTACCATCTGTATGTATTTGGTACACATATATCTGATGTGCACTGTGTATGAGTGCTCTCTTACACAGTGCACATCAGATAGCGACTACACGGACTCGATTCACATTGGCTCGAGGACGTCTATAAATAGACATTTGCATGCAAATGCGCAACACACGAAGTGTAACGGAAGACTTCAACATACGGAATAATGTTAATAACTTTTAATTTTCAATCTGGATTCTTAAATGACCAGTCATATACAGGGTGATTCAGGTGGAAAGGCCAATATTTTGGGACGTGGCAGTATCGGTCATTGTGAGAAAAAGGTTGATACGAACACTTGCCTAATTCTGAATGTTTATCGAGATTCTGTATCCACAAACAGAAACGCATTATGAATGGCAGAAAGGAGTGAGGAATCACTTAGTTTTCATTTATATTAATTTTAATATTATGCTTAAATGAGTAGTTTGTTACACAGAAATAACAAATGTTTTACAGTTCACAATAAATGTTCGAAAATCCCTGCATCAACTTCAATGCACTTTGCAACTCGTGTGCGAAGATCGCGTGTTGTTCGTCTGAGTTGATCTTCACGTTTCTTTATGCGGGCAGCTGCATCAAAAATGCGAGCGAGCAATTCCTCTCCTGTATCCACCTTTATTTTGTAAATTTAACTTTTCGTCCAATCCCAAAAACAAAAATCTCAAGGAGTTATTCAAACAGCTCTGTCTTGGTAAACATTCAGACTTACACACACGTTCAGATGAACTTTTTTTCATAATGACCGATCCTATGACATTCTAGAATATTTCCCTTTCCTCTGAATCACCCTGTACGAACTTACTATTAGAGTACACAAAGTTTTTAAACTTACACGTTTTGCAGATTGATATTCAGAATTTCTTGTCTCCCTGAAAATTGCTCTTTCGAGCCGAAACATACAGGACAGTACATTTTTTGATAACACTTTTAAATATTTATCAACTATAAGTACATTCTGTTGGAATTACGTAACAAAATGCCGCTATCATTACAGATTAACGGTCTATGTCATGACAAGAATTTTGAGGCCCTTAAAAAGCTACAATTGTATTAAAAGTTATAAGAACAGAAATTATTACTTGCTCTCGCAAACCAATAAAAAGCGGAAGAAATTACGTAGCGCTGTTAACACAGTTACGAAATAATAAGAATATTGATATTACAAAGAGATTTTAGGAACTTTCAGATTACAGGTTGAAGGGTTCTGGAAATCCATCTGCTGTAATACACATATGGGATGGCCTAGTTAGTTTCGTTTGTTTTGTATGGCTAACGCAAAACCTGATCAGGCTGAGGTTATTGCATGAATTACGACGTAACTTGCTTATTTAATTCAAATCATTTACAAGCGGTAATCAAACCACTGTCGGTAAATACAATGCGTAGTTTTTTACTTGCAAAATTTATGCATTTGTGGTACAAAACAATTCCTGCAACTTAAATAAACTTCCGATTTCAAAAGCTGTGTTTTCTGAAAAGCAATATTTCCTGTCGTGCCATTGATTTCGGGCTATTTTAAAAAGTGCAGAGTTACTGATATTGCAATGTCACTGATATTATTGTAGGAAACTTCCACTGCTTACGCTGATTAACCCTTTAAGGACAACATGTAATCTATTTCATGTGCAGACATAGATCGTACCGCGCAGTGAACACAGTCCGTCCCTGTTCTAACAAGCAAGGCAATGTACGTACAAACGTAAAAAAGAAGCGCGTTCGCGTAACCACTGTTGCCGTGGAAAAGCAATAAGTATTACGTATTCTGAGTGTGTGTCTGTAGCCTTAGTTACCCAGCATGCAAAGCGCATGCGCCGTATTTCCATCTGTGGCCTGTCTGGCTGTACCATATTTTTCCACATTATCGCAAAAATGGCATCATTTTCGGAAAAAAAGTCACTGAACATAAAATGTGTGTTTTGATTTTTTCCACAACTTCTGTCTGAAGCACTTCTCGTTCTAAGAAGAATTCAGCAAGATATTATCATAAATGTACACAGGTTCTCAAGTAAAACACCCTTTATTCTTGTCATATTTTACTGAAAGTTGAAATTTCTCGACAGATTTTCGAAAAAATATTCAAATATCAAATTTGTATGAAAATTCTTCCAGTGGGAGCCGCATTATTCCATGTGGACAGACAGACAGACAGACATGACGAAGTTAATAGTCGCTTTTCCAAATTTTGCGAAAGCGGCTAAAAACAAATCAGTTAATATTGCACAGGAAAATCGCTGTTTGCTCTGAGTTTCACACAAAACACAAATATGCACTGTGTGGGCAGAACGTAGTATCTCTGAATGTAAATCTGGTGGTGCATAAAATAACCACTGGGCTTTAAAAGGTTAAAGAAACAAACTAGAAATTTTAAATACAGAGTGGGGCAGGTTGCATTTGTCATTTTGACAGATACATCATTTGATGGCAGATGATTACAACTTACTGAGAATAATGTGAACAGAAAGACATGTGCTTGCCTTTATGTACGAACATAAATAAAAAAATTGCTTCTTTAGAGTAACATCTGTCAAGTATCATCCAGTAATACTGATGCACTGATGATTCAGTTCATAACACTGTGCAAAACGCAAAGTAACATGTCCGGTAATATGGCACTGGTTTATCCAGAAATTCTCTGCTTGAGATTATGCAATACCGCCGGAAGTTTTTGAAAAAAATTACTATTTCAAGTAGTCCCATAAAAGAAACCACCAGCTGAGAGGTCGGGCCAACAGGGTGCCCAGCAGATGGCGCCATAAAGGGACACGACGGTGTATATTTATGCATATTAAGCAGATTTGGTATTAAATAACCCTGCGGAATAAAATAAAATTAAAATAATTTAATTAATTAATAAAATTAAGAAATAAATAAATTTAATTTAATTAATTCGTGGTTTCTGTACGGCCTGGTGACGGCTGCTTGAGCCGAGATCTGGTTGCCTGTATACGTTTTAAATAAAGGGAACTTTTGGTTGTGACTGGGTGTTCAAAAAACATAAATACCTTCATATGTACACACTAACGGGGATGTTAAATATTAAAACTATAAAGGGACACGATGTTGAACACACAGTCCTAAAAGCGTCCACGTATTGCTGAGGACGAAATGTAGTTGCTCCACCTTGATGGAACCGAACGGTGGCAAGGTCAGCGTCATGGAGGCCTAAGCCAGGAAACAATACTTATCGCCATGTCCCTGTATTTGGCTCAAAAGCGGTGGATCGAAACTTCTGTCCCCAGTTCTTGATGGCGTTGCGATCAGGAAGTGTTAAAATGTCGTCTCAATATTGGAGTCACTGTTATTACAGAGCTGTGTCTTCCAAACGTCCCGATGTCGAGTCCATGGTGTTCAACCGACCAATGAAAATAACAGAAAATAACTAACACTGAAATTATCTTAAAAATTTTGTTTTGGGCCCATCGTAACCGAATATTATAGAAATGGGTCGAAAGGTTTTGCCTTGTTAGTCCCGTACAGACGGACTGAGGGCAATGACAGACGGATCGTGAAACTCTTTGCCGGAGTAAATTTAAATTATCAGATTTGATTTTCTTATGGTGGTCAATATTATGAAGAACACTGTGATAAATATATTGCAAAGAAAGTACAAGCAAACCAGGAGGGACTGAAACTGCACGGAACACAGGAGCTGCAGTCCTACGCTGGTGATGTTAACTACTGCGGGAATATGTCACTGTCACACAGCATAGAAGCTTCATTAGTCGATGGGGACGGGGTGGGTCTT
Organism: Coptotermes formosanus; assembly: GCA_013340265.1. NCBI lineage: Eukaryota > Metazoa > Arthropoda > Insecta > Blattodea > Rhinotermitidae > Coptotermes > Coptotermes formosanus. Next base: position 145,703 of record BLKM01002625.1, on the reverse strand, counting down.
CAGGCAAATGTTGAGTAAGCTAAGTAGATGTTCTTGTAAGATCAGTGGGACACAGGAAAATCTGAATAAAAAGATGGATAATAAATAAGTCGAACCCGGTTATAACGACATTGGTTTATACGACACCTCGTCTATAGCGTCAGATATTCTGTGGTACCAATTAATTCCGCGCTGTTAACCGTAACATTATACTACTCGGTTATAACAACACTCGTTTATAACGACAGAACATATTCAGTGCCTTTCATGACGTTATAACCGAGTCTGACTGTATTTTGGAAATTGTGCGAAGTTAAAATTCAAGTTTTCGTGTACTTGCAGATTTGAGATCTTCGCTCTTATCGGATGTTACGCAGCGCTGATTGGTAGTTACCGACGTTTCGCAACAACCTATTCGTCCGACCTTTAAGGGTCAAGCAGTCCAAGAAAAAACCTAACGTTACGCAACCGTGGAAGCGCAGGTGGAGAGACCTGTAGTATTTAATGTGAGATGAGAACCAAGAATTTAATAACAAATAGGAGATTTATTATAAAATAAATCAGAAATAAAAATAAACAAATACAGTTTATCGGAACACACACACCTGCATATATAACACAGACACAAGACGGAAAATGCCCTGCTTGACGTCAACACAATAAGCAGAAATAAACAAAGAAAGGCTCCATAACGTTCTAAACCCCAGAATAAAACAGAGTCGAAATCTGTTATAACGTCATGAAGGGGACTGAATACTTTGTGTCGTTATAAACGAGTTTCGTTTTACCTGAGGAGTATCATGTTATGGTTAACAGTGAGGAATTAATTGTTACCGTGGGATATCTGACGCTATAGGCGAGGTGTCATATAAACTGGTCTTGTTATAACCGCGTAGACTGTACTTTCATGGTAATTAGTACCATGGGATATCTGACGCTATAGGCGAGGTGTCGTATAAACTGCTGTTGTTATAACCGGGTACGACTGTACTTGTATGGTAATTGGTACCGTGGGATATCTGACGCTATAGGCGAGGTGTCGTATAAACTGCTGTTGTTATAACCGGGTTAGACTGCACTTGCATGGTAATTGGTACCGTGGGATATCTGACGCTATAGGCGAGATGTCGTATAAACTGCTGTTGTCATAACCGGCTTAGACTGTACTCGCATGGTGTTGCCCAAAAACTTGAGAAACGAAAGACAAGCAGAGATTAAGCTAAACAATTTGAAACATTCGCCAGGACCCCAGCACAAACGTCTACTGAAGCCAAACCAAAATTTATTATGCCAAGTGCGTAACAAATTTCGAAGAAAATTACTACGTCAAGCGTTGAACATGGAGTACATTCCTGAGGTAGATACAAAAAATATGAAATGGTACTTTAGGGTGGCGGCCTGTCCCAGCGGCCGCGCGGTCTAAGGCGTGGGTCTGCGGCAGCTCGTTTGCTGGGATTGTGGGTTCGAATCCCGCCAGGAGCATGTATGTCTGTCTCTTGTGAGAGTTGTTTGCTGTCAGGTATACGTCTCTGTGTCGGGCTGATCACTCGTCCAGAGGAGTCCTACCGAGTGTGGTGTGTCTGAGTGTGATTGTGAAGCCTCGATACTGATGAGGCCCGGGTCCACTAGGGGCTGTTCCGCCATTGGGAGAAAAAAGTATATATATATATATATATCTGCCGCATTATTGGACAAACTCTCCAGTTTATGATCGCGGCTCTGGAAGATCCTTCCATTATTCGAACTAAGGACCCTGGCTGGGTACAACAACCTGGCATTTACCTGGAAATACCGAGAGAAATAACGGGAAACCTGAACCAGTACACCCTGTGTTCTGCCTGATTTTCGAAAGGGGTACGTTCCCAATGGCGTACCAATTGTCGGCACGTTTTGAGGGCACACGAAACTTGTTCCTATATACACGAACGTACACTCTCCTTTCAGTGTTCCTGTGCTCGACGCCAGATTATGCGAAGCTTTTTTGTTCACTGTGTGTTATCGCTGCCATATGTGACACAAATGAATACACCATCAACGAAAAGAACGGACTAGAGCCACACTGGGCAGAACGGGATTTCTGAATATGGCACACAGTGCTGTACAAGTCATCTCGTTATGTATGTTTTATCGGTTTGAATAAAAAAGTGAGCATGCGGATTTGAAAACACCGTACACAACAAACATAATATTTCAGGAGAGTTAACAAACAAACGAACATTCATTCATTCATTCATTCATTCATTCATTCATTCATTCATTCAATTACTTGCGCGATCTAGTGCTTCCTCTTTCAATTTCCAGTATCCTTTCGTTTCCTTAAGGTCATACAGTAGCTGCTTACGTCTTCTTCCTCGTCTTCTTCTCACTTCTATCCTCCCCTCTATCTTTTCTTCAACAACGGGCTTTAGAAGGACGTTCCTATGCAGAGTATGACCTATACACTTAGCTTCCACTATGGTGAAGAAATTCCTTTATTAAAATAAGGGTACGAAATTTACTGGGATGGTGAATCAGTTCCTTTTTCCTATAAAAATCACGATCTCATTAATAATAGGTCTTCGCTCTTCTGCGGTGTTACACAGCGTTTATTGGTAGTTAGTTCCCGACGTTTCGGTACAGCCTATTTTCCCCATCTTCAAGGTTGGAGCAGACAACGGCGGCTCGAACCTTGAAGATGGGACCAATAGGTTGTCCCGAAACGTAAATAACTACTACTGAACGCTCTGCTACATTCCTGAAAAACGGAGACCTCATATACTCCGCTGCTGAAGCCTCAAAGCTATCATTAACTTGTTTAATAAAGTCCCTTATTAGATCTTATATTGAACCTATTAAATACATTACACATTCCCACATCCACATGTGAAACATTCATTATAATAACATGATGCCAGTGATGTAACTGCATAAACACTGGGAGACAATCCCTTGAAGGAACAGCAATCTTCCTGTTTCTAATCGAACCCAGACTGCCTCTGGGATGCACGTAGCTTCACGCACACGTAGCACTGGAGCTACAGTAGGCCTACCGCAACTAGGCCCTTAACGGCCCAGTTGGTAGCCGAGTAAGTGTGCGCACACAGATATGACACAGGACGTCTTTCACGATTGATTCAGTGTTGAGACATTGTGCAGAGAGAGAGAGAGAAACCAAGAGGCTCCTTTCAGCGTTGCCAAATGTAGGTCACCAAATATTACACATTAGAGGTGCTGGCATTATTAGCAGCTCACCGTATATTCCACATTAGCGGGATAAATGTTAAGAGGAAATGAAGCTTCACCTCTCACCCCACCCCCCACCCCCAAGTGCTTCAGCAAGTGACGAATATTTGCAAGAAAAACTTCACATTTGCATTTTATCTTCTGTCTACATACTGTTTCATTCGAACTCTTATTTTACTAACATTTTTCAATCAATATATCTCTCTCATGCATGCTACATGTTCATTCTAACTCCTATTTCTTTGCTGTGGCGCAACAGCCCAATTCGGGCCTAGGCCGCCTCGTGTTGGAGGTTTCTAAATCACACTCAGGCACACTACACTCAGTAGGACTTCTCTGGACGAGTGATCAGCCCGTCGCAGAGACCTCTACCTGACAATACACGAACACTGACAAGAGACACACATCCATGCTCCAGCTGGGATTCGAACCCCCGACCTTAGCAAGCGCTCGGCCGAAGACCCACGCATTCTACCTCCCATATAAGCCTAATAATATTTGGTAAAATTTTCGCTGTGTAAACTAATATTCTCCAAATTCATCTGACTTATTTTGAAGTCAAAATATTCTCTCTCGTTGTATTTTCGTTAGAAAAATCAGCCATTCTCATTTCCGTCTTAATTACCTCTCCTGAACAAAATTGTAAATGCATTTATTACTTCTTACGTACAACTCTGCCCAGTTTAACTCTTTAAAGACGAAGCGTATCTATTTTATATAAGGACTCAGTGCGCACCGCGCTGTAAACACACTCCACTTCGGTTATAAAAACCAGTCTCTTAATGTTTTATAAGGCAAACGTTGCTGTTTGTTCTGAGATCCGTACAAAACACATAAACGCAATGTGGGCACCACGTAGAATTTTTAAATCTTAAACCTGTTCGTATGTAAAGTTACCGCTAGGCTTTAAAAGGTTAACTAAGCTATCAATGTTAGGAGAAAAGCAATTACAATCCATTTATTTCATCATCATTACACCTTCTCACTGCCTACCTTAGTTAATTCCTTGTAAGTATTTAACAGGCTTTATTCTGACACAGATAATTCCAGGCGTATCATTTCCCTTCAGTGAATGTTCGCATTGGACAGTTATATGGTAACACCAGGCAAAGACATTTCTAATGTAGTCTTTGTCACATAGTTCGTAGACATATAGCACCAACGAGTGTGTTAGAGAGCGTGCAGACACTGGGAACAGACAGGATTCCCCAAACAGGCACTGAAATATAAGCCAAAGGGAAAGAGAACCATAGGACGACCACGGAAACGATGGAAGGACTCACTTCATCTCGAGGAATAAAGAACAGGCACTGCGCCTAACACTTCACAGTTCATAATGATACAGCTTAAAGCCTTTGCCTTATTCTATCAGCATGCTTTTACCGGCATTACTATCCTAACAGTTAGAAATTAAAAATGTTGGGAATGTTTCGCTGTATTAACCCATGACGCTGAAGCTTCAAACTGTGACAGTTAAGAACTGCAGTGTTCATTGTTATTACAGTATTTTACGCAAACTTAATTCTGGACTTTATATTTGTACAAACACGCATGTCAATAAAGTATTCTTTACTGGACATGAATTTAGGAAACTTCAGTGTATTTTTTCGAAAAGAGAGGTGCATACAGGATTTTGGTGGGAAGACCTGAGGGAAGGCGACCACTTGGGAGACCCAGGTGTAGATGGGAGGTTAATATTAAAATGTATCTCCAAGAAGTGGGATAGGGCATGGACTGGATTGAGCTGGCTCGGGATAGGGGCAGGTGGTGGGCTGTTGTGAATGCGGTAATGAACTTCCTGGTTCCATCATATGTGGGGAATTTCTTGACTAGCTGAGAAACTGTTACCTTCTCAAGAAGGCCTCTGCTCCATGGAGTTAGTTAGTTAGTTAGTTAGTTAGTTGGTTAGAGTATACTTCTTCAAACCACATGAAAAGGATCCATATTCAAATGCATTGTTTTATAAAGTTGTAAATTTCATACACTTACAGAAGATAGAAACACAGGACTTGAAAAAAGTGAAGAAAGAAACAGAAAATACAGCTTTCCGACGTTTTAATAATCACTTATTACAGTACAAAAGTAATAAGCCTGGTTTTTCGAAATAAATGCTTCAGAATCGTTACAAATCCTATTACTATCTCTGTTTTGGAATGAATAAAATATTTTTGTTTTCATCCGATGAAATTTCGCTTAGCTGTGCTTAGACGTAAGACTGCTGGACTGTGCAGACGTCCCAGAGCCGTCGAAAAAAGTTAGTGGGTTAGCAGAGGTGAACACTCTGCACAGTCTCTGTGCACTGCTGGTTCGAAATGGATTAACTGTTTATGAGACCAGAACGAGAGGGTGTCTGGTAGTGAGGACGACACGGTGGCGCATGCCACCGTGCCGTCCTCTTCGTCGACATCGTTGTCGATTTAGTGGTATGGGGTGGCAACAGGGACAGGAGATGCCGCAAGGCTTGTAGTTCATTAGAGACAGCCAGAGGCACCACGTGACCAGACTAACCAATCAAAACAATCGCTTTGAAGGTTCATAGCAATAGAACGTCTTTGCTGAAGAAGACGCTTCAAGACGAAACCCTACGTCTTTCTCGCATTAAAAAAGAGGTTGTTTGTCATAATGGAGATTTGGTGTTGCACCCCCGAAGTTATCCCTTCGAGTAGTGCTGGTACTGGTCTAGGAACTCGTAGATTGAAAGTTTGAGAGAGAATCGCAGAGTGTTTACGAAGACGTTGGCTAGACTGAAATGATTTTTGTGTTAGAAATAAAATGTGAGATTTTTTGTCAATAGTAATGAACGCTCTCTTCCCATGTGAATAAGATTTTTATGTAGTTTACAATAGTTTTTTATGTTAAGGGGAAGAATACAGGATGACAATGTCTCAAAAGAGGGTGATGGGGTGAATATTTTAAATTGAGTGGGAGGAAGTGATAGAAGCTTGACAATTTTCACTCTTCAAGAAATATTAACAGGTTAGTTACATCAAGATGGGGGGCTGTGGAAGAAACCTCAGCCCATGTGCTGTGTGCGTGTGAAGCTTTGGCGACACTCTGACATATCTATCTGGGATACTTTTTTATGGACCCTGAGGACGTTAGAAGTCTGAGTCTAAGGGTAATCTGGAACTTGTTTAGAAGGACAGGGCTCTCGTGACTTGGACCCAGTGAGGGGGCACAAAGGGTCTGTCAAGGCCTACGTGCATCGGGACCTTAAGGGCTCGACCCACACTCAATCATACTCTTACATCGGGATGTGTGGTGACTGGAATAGATGAGAATTCCACACGACGGTTTGTCGGAACAGCGGATAGAAAGTGATTAATTGGAAGACATGGGCGAATATGGGATATAACGAGACGGAGGTACCCAGTTGCGTGAGATTAATTAGGGGGCCGCAATTAGGCACAGGACATGAATATTTAGCTATCCTTATACTGACTTGGACAGGTGTTTAAGGCTCCAGAAGGTTCAGGCTCCCAGATTTCTAGACAATCATCACATGGAGGTGGTAAGGTTTGAGCCCTAAGCACCGGCCGCCATTATCCCCAGGAGATAGTCCTGGTACTCATTTCTGTTAGAGGCTGAGTCGATCCCAGAGCCATAGTGCAGCCGGGAGGATTAACAGCCATAAATTAATAAAACAAATTATTTTTTCCTTAAACTAATAAACACCCACTAATGCACATTGTGAATTAGTTGGTGTTTATTAGTTTATGGTAAAATGCACGGTGTGAATGATATGAATTTAGCAAACGCCCAACAGGCAAAACTTACCTATGTATACAAGAACATAAAGGCGAAACTCCACAAAACTAAACCAGCCATATGGTTTAACAAACTGTGCAAAATTGAACAACTCACACCTAAATACATCCGGCTCAAAGTTAACGGAAATAACCAACGAGGTTCCAACACAAAGAGCAGAGCAGTTAGACACCGCGTGAACCGTCCCTGTGCACTAGCTGGTGTTTGTCAGTTTATGGCAGAATGCACGGTGTCAATAATACAAAATATTTTTTCCTTGTTCTATGCCTCTTTCTTTCTTTCTTTCTTTCTTTCTTTCTTTCTTTCTTTCTTTCTTTCTTTCTTTCTTTCTTCCTTCCTTCCTTCCTTCCTTCCTTCCTTCCTTCCTTCCTTCCTTCCTTTTGAAGTGGGAACACCCCAGTTCGCGTACGCATACAAGGTATATATTTCAGTTCCTCAGAGTAGAAATCAGTCACGACCCGCACTTTTCTTTGCTTTATTAAAAATGACTGCGCGACCAGGTTTCGGCTTATACAGCCATCAACAGGTCCTATAAAAACATGAATTATATTTCACATTTTATATACATCTTTTATTCTATTTTATAAATTTTTACCATCTTAAATTAATTCCATACAAAACATGTCATTTTCTGTAACACCATTTCACTTTGTAAAAGAGGAAAGCCTTTCCCTTCATGTGACGTACAGTTTCTTAATTCACGTTTTTATGGTTGCTGATGGTGGCTATATAAGCCGAAACCTTGCCGCTCAGTAATTTTTAACAAAGCAAAGAAAAGTGTTGGTCGTGACTGATTCTTCTCTGAGGAACAGAAATACGTACCTTGTTATTTCTGTTCATCCAACTGAGTAGGTTAATTTCAGTTACTCATGACTATCCTTTCTTTAGTAAATCTTTTAAAACGTCTTTCACCTGTCAGTCTGTTATGCACCCAAACTTCTTGAATGTTATCTTTGTAAGCAACTTGCGCGAGCCTTTCCAGTGACATGCGCGAACCGCGTTGTGGTCACCCCTGTAGTCTAACATGGTTAAATATCTTTCGCGTTTCGTAAAATGTAGGACAATTTTGACTGGTTGAGGGCCTGTTGTTTTGTCAAGTGAGAGACAGCTGCAGGCAGTTACTTGGGACTTACTTTGAGTTAGAAAGGCAGTTTACTCATCCCACACTCGGATCTCCCGACAACGTACGCATTTATGGTTTTTCAAGAGGGATTCTGTTTCACAGAGCTACTTGAAGTTACACGGCGAAATTCCTTGTCTCCTACGCGTATTATTACAAGGCGGATTCTACAGCAACAGAAGCACAGCCGTCTGCTTAGGGAAGACCTTCAGATATTCATGCAGATGTGCGCAGTGGCTGCAAACACAGACCGGGGAACCGAATGCGATATGGCACGTTTCACAACCAACCGACATCTGCGTCTAATAGACGACAGTTTCAATAATACAAAGAATGTCGTTAATTACATGAACATGGTGCACATTTATATGTATCAGACTTTAAGTATTGCTAGAGATGGGTAAAGCCCTTAGGTCTCCACGAAGTTGATGCTTCCAGGATTTCCAGACATGAAGGTGGTAAAAGGAACCGGCCGTCTTTACACCCATAGGCCATAGTGTAGTAGGAAAGATTAAGTCAATGAAAAATTCCAGTGACCCCAACAGGAATCGAACCTGCGACCTTCCGGCTTGTAGAGCAGTGAGTCAACAACCTATACCACCGCGTGCCCCATTAAAACAAACAAAACACGTATTTGGTGTTCAACAACTTTTTTCCAAAAATCGCACCGTTTATTAGATAATGTGGAAAAGTATGGTAAAACCAGACACGCCACAGACGAAAATATAATACAGAGAATGCGCGTTGCATGCTGCGTAACCAAGGCTATCGACAGAATGTGTCTTGCTTTTTCACGGCAACAATGGTTACGCGAACGCGCCTCAATGTTACCTTCATACATTCTGTCTTGTTTCCCCAGCCGGCTGTTCTGATGGACATTTTGCTTGCTTGTTTCGTTATTTCAAGCGACGGTGTACTTCCTTAAAATAAACCACGACCGTTTCCCTTCATATCGTGTCCAGTTCATCACTCAACGCCATTTTACAGCTCGACGCTGCATAACCTAAGCAGCTAATGAAGCGATCAGCCCGCGAATCAATCACAGTGCATCATCCACCATGCTGTCAATATATTTTTCAACAGACGGTCGGCTGATCGCAGCGTCTCGTATCTCCACACGGCAACACAGAGCGTGACGCGCCGTCAACAGTACCAGCTTTTGACGCTTTCTTATAAATACTGTACACCGTCGAATGAACGGACTAACAGGGGGAGTGGGTTGTTCGATAATGCCGATTGTCCGGTATTTCCGAATTGTGTGTGTGTGTGTGTGTGTGTCCACATATAACCGAAAAGTCGCCAGAACAGCAATACAGTCCTGTATATATAACGCTAATGCATAAGCATATTGCTGTACACATCTGTCCTGTTAGAACTGTCGCTTTGTCCGGAAGCCATCGTTAATTGGAATTTAATAAAGTTCAGATAAATATAATAAATCCACGATCCAGACTATGAACCGAGCAATACACTACCGCCTCCACGCGAGTGTCAGCAAAGACAGCGCGCGTCTGTGTCCGCCACGTAGCGGCCGCTTCGCTAATTGAGAGTCAAGACTGCTAATTACACATATTCCCATTGCGGACGAAAATTTCGGAACCAAAATATTTCGTCCGTCATTTCCGATATCCATACATAAGGGGTCCCTTAATTCGAGGGTCTACAGTATATACTGCTAGTGACAACGTGAGGGGGTGGGGAAAGCCACTACAAATTACCAGACCCGGCGTTTCGGAAGGGTGCAGGGGCCCGACTATGTTGCGTAAGTTTTTGTCTTTCCCGGTAGTGTCAGACATAACTACGTAGGGATTTGTCGTGTTTACGGCACTTGCGGCCAGCAGCCATCTTGTATACGACAATCGACTTTGTTTCCTCACTTCTTCCCTTGCCGGTCCGCCCTTGCTATCGGGCCCGAAAATTTTCTTTCACACGGCCCGAAACCAATGCATACTGCTTCGCAATCTTTGGGTCCAAGGTACAAATCCGGAGGCCCGCTAGGTTGAATGAAGGCTTCCGCACTTTTACTTAGTTCCTCCACGTAAATGGCTAGACAGTACCTCAACCGCTTCATTCGGTCTCCCCTTTCAGTTAGTTACTTACTAACCGATCCTCTCAATTCGATGCTATATAGCCTGACGTACTAAGAGTGTAATTAAATGAGCCGCAAATAGACAAATGAAAGTGGTTCACTTAACGATTGAAGCACGTGGCTACCGAAACGTCGCTTTTGAATACTGGTGATAGAAAAGTCACTTTAAAGCTGATATGCGCACTGTTTCCAACAACAACAAAGTTTTATTAGATCTGCACTCTTCTGAGGTGTTACGCAGCGTCGAATGGTAAACATCTACCGACGTTTCGGGACAACTATCGGTTCCATCTTCAAGGGTCAAGAAGTCCAGTGAAGCTCACTGGACTTCTTGACCCTTGAAGAAGGGACCGATAGATGTCCCGAAACGTCGGTGCAGAACTACCATTCGACGTTGCGTAACACCTCAGAAGAGTGCAGATCTCATCAATATCGCGCCGGAAGCCTGAAACCACGGGAAGTTTTATTAGTTCCGTCAATATATGCTACATGTTTCGGCCGTACTGACCATCCTTAGGCATTAACCCTTTAAAGACGAAGCGTGTCTGTTTTATATAAGGACTCAGTGCGTACCGCGCTGTAAACACTCTCCACTTCGGTTATAAAAACCAGTCTCTTAATGTTTTATAAGGTAAAAGTTGCTGTTTGTTCTGAGATCCGTACAAAACACATAAACGCAATGTAGAATTTTTTAATATTAAATCTGGTCGTATGTTAAGTTACCGCTAGGCTTTAAAACGTTAAAATACGTGACTTTAAAACTAAAAATGAAATGCTTATATATATTTTTTTTCTTAAATTTGTGAGATCTCACAAAGTGTAAAAGCCATAACAATCTTTACGTAGCATTAGAATATAAAGGTTCTTTACATTTCTTGTGTGTGGTTTCTTTATTCTATATCTTCCCGTTCTGTATAGAAGACGTTAAAATCCTTGTTTTAACTCGAGTACCCCGTTACCTGTTGTACATACTTGTGGCCAATCGCCAAGTTCTCTTAAAATCACCAGATGCTCTTTATGCGTTCTTGTTTATTAGTTTCGCTGTCTACTTCTTTAGATTTACGTCCGTATGCGAAGTTTATCCGCGTTACTTACATTCGCATTTTTCTGGTATATAATACGATTTTGGAAATACCAGTTTATGATTGTTCATTTTTCTTGCGATGGGGTTATCCAGTCTGGTAACTACATAGGCAGCATACGTTGACGAAAAGAATAAAATTTGTTGTGATTCTGGTTTCCTCCGCGATGTAGATCAGATATGCGATCTTTTGGGATATTAGACAGTGTTGAGTTGATCCTTTACCGACGTTTCGGGAAAACCTCTCGGTCCCATCTTAAAGCGTCAAGAAGTCTACCAAGACTTCTTGACGCTTTAAGATGGGACCGAGAGATTTTTCCCGAAACGTCGGTACAGAACTATCACTCTACGCTGTGTAACATCCCAGAAGAGTGCAGATCTCATCAAATATGCTGTGCTTTAAGTATGTATGCCCATTTTACTTACGATACGATAAAATACGACAGCGGGATTAATTCCACAAAAAATGGAGGAAGAGATATAAATATTTAAAAAATTAAAGAGTTCCTCTAATCGCCGGCCACTTACGAACTTCAGGCAACAAGTGAAGCGCCTATAACAATATTGTTCCATGGGGGGGTTTACAAGTACTGCGACATCATTCTAATGAGAGAGTTTGGCTGACAGCTAATTAGCTCTGACTTAGAATCCAGGCAGACGTCGGGACCACATCCACGATCCCCACCTGTCATGCTGTCACGAAGCTGCCCTGATCTTAGGTCGCTGGAATAACTGAACTCCAGTAACGCGGGTTCGTAACTGACTTCGTGCCCGTTTCGGAAGGACAGTCGTAAGGTATGCTGTGATATGGAGGGGGAGAATTAAGAAACAAAGAAAAGAAGATAAATAAAGAAAGAAATATGAATAAAAGCAAATACAAAAAGGCAGAGTAATATGCGAATAAGGTGGGCGGGCGCAATATGACGCAACGTCATTTCCAGTTTGCAGCCACACACATAATTATTTCGGAATCTCAGTTGATGCTGCAAAGGTCTCTGCGCCGGACTGATCATTCGTCCAGAGGAGCCCTACCGAGTATGGTGTGTCTGAGTGTGATCGTGAAGCCTCGATAATGAGGGGGCCCTGCCCCACTGGGGGCTGTTGGGCCATTGGGAACAAAAACGCCATCATAATATTAAACGAATAAAATTATCACGGCCTTTTGAAGAACAAACAGGTTCACATAAGAGTGAGAAACTTAAAATGGGAAAAAACAAACAGTATAAAAAATTGCAGTTCTTTCGAATAAGAAGGGTGCCAATATTTAAGAGAATCCTGCTGTCGCCATCTACAGGGAAAGGAAACTGCAAAACGTCAAAGCAGGAGACCACAAAACTGCCAGAACCGCAAGAAAATGTGATCTGAGTAGAAAAGATTTAGTTTACCAAAAATAATTATTTGTTAACTCCATTTTAAATAAAAATTATTTTATTTATGGCAAGGGTAAAGCAATCCCATTACAGGCCTGGACAGGCCCTGAGGGTTCCAGGAGGTTGAGGTTCCCAGATTTCTAGACAATCGGCACATGAAGGTGGTAAGGTTGTCAGCCCTACGCACCGGCCACCTTTATCCCCCAGGAAATATTCCTGATTCTCATTTTTGTGTGAAGTCGAGTCGACCCCAGGGCCGTAGTGCGACCGGAAGGATTATGTCAATGAAATATTCCAATGACACCATCGGGAATCGAACCCGCGACCTTCCAGTTTGTACTGCAGTGCCTCAACCAACTGCGCCACCGCGTGCCCACTATTTTACTTATTAATGACGGTTAAATTGGTTTACCACGGTCACAATCTTATTCTAATGATGGCGTAACAAAGTTTGACACTGTCCTAGTGAAACCTAACGCCGGAAGGTAGCTTGCCACCTTTACCGACTGGCGTAACCGGCCTAATACAAATTTCCCTTCCCCCACTTTTTTTTACCATCCACCATCATGACTCAAAAGACCGGTAAATTTTATCCCGATCTCCAAAATAACAGTCGGTTTTGTTGGTAGTTCTGCTGATAGACACAATTCCTCTTGGACAACCCTAAGTTGGCGTCCTGACGCGTGGCATTACGTCAACAGGAGCCTGCTGATCCCTTGGATTTAGAACTGTTGACGTCAGATGTCTTCCGGAACCAGTATTTAACGTTAGAGCAAAGATTAGCTTTCAGAAATACTGACAGAAAGACGGATAATGCGGGAGAAAGAGAAAGTTGAGCTGCATGAAAGTGAAATTATGAAACTGAGAATAAAGAGATAAGCAAAGGAGGTGGAAATAAGAGAATTGCTTGCTGACAACCGTGATTTTAGCACAAGTCTCTTTACCGCATATTCGACAAAAACAGAGTTGAAAAACAGTAATTTCTGTCCAATTGTAGTATTAGCGCATATATAAAAGAAGAACCCTCCACTGCATAAACCACAAGCTCCAGCGAGACGCGGTTCAAAGATAATAATATTGCTGAGTTTGTTCTTGCTGTCAGCGTTTCCTCTTTACCTGCGGTGGCACTTCTAAAATATAAATGTTCCATCAACATTCCTTACACCTTAGAATCGACATCGACAATTTTTTTTCGGTCTTTCGAACACTTCTTCTTCTTCTTCTTCTTTTTCTTTTTCTTTTTCTTTTTCTTTTTCTTTTTCTTTTTCTTTTTCTTNTCTTCTTCTTTTTCTTTTTCTTTTTCTTTTTCTTTTTCTTTTTCTTTTTCTTTTTCTTCTTCTTCTTCTTCTTCATGGAACAAAGGCCTTCTTGAGAAGCTAACAGTTTCTCAGCTAGTCAAGAAATTCCCCGCATTTTATGGAACCCGGAGGTTCATTACCGCATTCACAACAGCCCGCCACCTATCCCTATCCTGAGCCAGCTCAATCGAGTCCACGCCCCATACCACTGCTTGAAGATCCATTTTAATATTATCCTCCCATCTACGTCTGGGTCTCTCAAGTGGTCGCCTTTCCTCAGGTCTCCCCACCAAAATACTGTATGCACCTCTCTTTTCCCGCATACGTGCCAAAACTCATGTCCCTAGCTGGGGTTGCACCAAAGAATCGGTCCAGGTTCGAGGCTTTTTTGTCTGTTTCGTAACATCATAATTTTCTACGGTGAGGAGTTGTTAGCACCTCGCCCAACACCAATCTGGAGGACCACACATTGTCGGCTGTCCGCGGCTGCTTATTCAATGTATTCGGAGCTACCCTCCATAACTGGAGGCCTTTCCTCCATCCGCAACCTGAGGACGCGCTATGCCGTGGTGACAGGGACCCACTTAACACGGTGAAAGGGACCCACTTAACACTGGCTTTCGAACACTTCACTATTAAATTCACAACAAAAAAATTTGTATTAACTCTGTAATTCATTCTTCAGTTCGAGGTTCTGCTATCACTTTGGGGAGCACAAAACACTGACCACTGACTCGTATCTACAGAGTTACACGCCTGTAACTTTGGCACTCACGTATTGGTTCTCACTGGCTCTACAATGTAATTATGAAGGAAACACAGAAGTTTTGTTAGCGGCAGTGAAAAGGTTAGTCTAGAACTAAACGCGGAATAAAACTATATGCATATTCATAACTTGTGAGCAGTGAGAAGCAAAATAATGTAATATAAAGTAGGGCTGTGGAGTCGGGGTCGGAAGGAATTTTACGTGGAGTTGGAGTCGGAAGGAATTTTAGGTGGAGTTGGAGTCGGAAGGAATTTTAAGTGTAGCCGGAGTCGGAACGAATTTTAGGTGGAGTCGGATTCGGAAGGAATTTTAGGTGGAGTTGAAGTCGGAAGGAATTTTCGGTGGAGTCGGAATCGGAAGGAATTTTAGGTGGAGTCGGAGTCGGAAGGAATTTTAGGTGGAGTCGGAATCGGAAGGAATTTTAGGTGGAGTCGGAACCGGAAGGAATTTTAGGTGGAGTCGGAGTCGGAAGGAATTTTAGGTGGAGTTGGAGTCGGAAGGAATTTTAGGTGGAGTCGGAGTCGGAATGAATTTTAGGTGCAGTCGGAGTCGGAAGGAATTTTAGGTGGAGTCGGAACCGGAAGGAATTTTAGGTGGAGTCGGAGTCGGAAGGAATTTTAGGTGGAGTTGGAGTCGGAAGGAATTTTAGGTGGAGTCGGAGTCGGAATGAATTTTAGGTACAGTCGGAGTCGGAAGGAATTTTAGGTGGAGTTGGAGTCGGAATGAATTTTAGGTGCAATCGGAGCCGGAAGGAATTTTAGGTGGAGTCGGAGTCGGAAGGAATTTTAGGTGGTGTCGGAGTCGGAAGGAATTTTAGGTGGTGTCGGAGTCGGAATGAATTTTAGGTGTAGTAGGAGTCGGAATGAATTTTAGGTGGAGTCGGAGTCGGAATGAACTTTAGGTGTAGTCGGAGTCGGAAGGAATTTTAGGTGGTGTCGGAGTCGGAAGGCATTTTAGATGGAGTCGGAGTCGGAATGAATTTTAGGTGTAGTAGGAGTCGGAATGAATTTTAGGTGGAGTCGGAGTCGGAATGAACTTTAGGTGTAGTCGGAGTCGGAAGGAATTTAAGGTGGAGTCGGAGTCGGAATGAATTTTTAGGTGGAGTCGGAGTCGGTAAAAATGTACCGACTCCAATTCCGACCTCAATCTAAAATCTTAACTAGATACTCCAACTCCAGAGCCCTGATAGCTACAGTAACCATTAGACTTATACTTAAATATAGGTTATAAGTCTAAACAGTAGCCTGATGATTCACGTGGTGGCGATGAAATGTCTTATAGGTTTACCGTTATTAATGCATATTGAGGTTTTATGAAGGAGTCTGAGTCGGAGTTTTAAAAATCGAGGAGTCGGAGTCGGAGTCGGAGCTTTTGTGTACCGACTGCACAGCGCTGTAATAAAGACAGCCAATCAGTCCTTTAATAATGTGGCAAACTTCTGATATTTGGGACCGTCAAGGTAAAGCGAAAACACACGCTTCAAGGCGCTATAATAAACATTAAATTCGGGGTGCCAGCAATTTTTCAGTCCATTATCTTTCGTCTTCCCTCTTGATTTCTAAAAACAAACCTATTAAGATTTAGACAATAATATAAACGTTTATTCTTGTTCTTTCTAGTTGTGAAATCTGGTCTCTTACTTCAAGGAAAAGATGAGGAGATTTTCGAGAATACGGTTTTAATGAAGATCTTTGAGTCTAAGAGGGATGAAAAAAAAAAACACAAGGACTGAGAAAAATGCAAACTGAGGAGCTTCATGACCCGTACTGTTCGCCAAATATTGCTAAGAGTACCACATCAAGGCGGAAGAGATGGATGGGGGACGCAACATGTATTTGGATTAAAATATGAATAAAGGATCTGGTGGAAAAACTTAAAGGAAGGAGACCACTTGGAAGTACTAGAAGTAGATAGGACAGGTTCATAAAGAAATACTACAGGAGGGCGTTGGTGGAAATCCTGAGGCTCAGTGCAGGGACCAATAGCGGGCTTTTTTTTAACCTGTAATGACTTTCAGTTTCCATGAGATGAGGGAAATTTCTGAATAGCTGAGAAACTGTCAGATTATCAATAAGGATTTTGTACCATGGAGTTAATTAGTCATTTAGTCAGCCGGCTATCCTGTCAGTCAGTCTGTCGGTTTGTCTTTCTGTCATATTTCATTTAGTATAATAATAAAATAATTTAATTATTATAAATAATTCCAGATGCTTGTCCTTTGTACTTTGCAAGGTGCGCGCGCGCACGCACGCACACACACACACATCTCCCATTAAAAAAACTGTGGAAGTATTTGTAACCTAATCCAATACAGAACAACAACGAAAATACAAAATTTTTCAGTAGCTGTCCTGCAGTAGAAAGAGAGGCGCTATATTTTTAACATGCTAAGTCTGGAAATTTAATTTGAACAAATACAGGTACTCGACAAAAATCTACAGGACTTCACACTCACAAGAGTTAGTGTTACGAAGCTGCTCAGCTGCTGTTGTGACCCTGCTTCTATCAGCGAATTAACCTTTTAAAGCTTAGAGGTAAATTTACGTACCGCCAGGTTTAACATTAAAAAATTATACGTGGTGCCCACATTGCGTTTATGTGTTTTGTACGGATCTCAGAACAAACAGCAACTTTTGCCTTATAACACATTAAGAGACTGGTTTTTATAACCGAAGTGGAGAGTGTTTACAGCGCGGTAGGCGCTGAGTCCTTATATAAAACAGATACGCTTCGTCTTTAAACGGTTAAAGTAGTACTTACTGGGGGTTAGGCAACCCGAATGGCAAGTTAACACAAAACTTCATAAAACTCGGTGCATTCAATGAAATGTGACAAGCAGATTACAAAAATCTGAGACTTCCTCAGCGGTGTTTGTGAATACTTAAGTATTCTAGGATGCTATGCCCTATGTATTGCTAAATTGTTACTGACGTTTGGGACGCAATACGAGTCTCCGAAACGTCTGTTAATATTTACCAGACGGTAAATCTTCAAGTTTGCAAGTACAAAGCCTACAGTAGCCTACATTTCCCTTTAACCTCATTCACAAAAACCTATTTCAATCTCTAATAATTTACAGGTTTATTACCACAGCAAATTTACATTTGGGAAGACGTGAAAGCATTTTGTGGGGATTCTCCTGGGATGAACGTAATGTCCCCGAAATGAAAACCAAGGGTGAAGGGAAATGTGTATCTTTCTTATACGGAATAGACAAGTGCCTCCAATACTAACTTGCGCTGTTCTAATTTGTTCTCAGTACATCTAGCTTTGGGGTTGAACCTCACTTGAATAACAGTAGGGACCGCGAGGGTTGGGGTATCTATTCAGCCTTTGATGTGAAGTTCCTTCAGGCGGCAGCTTCTTCAATACAACTGCGCACTTGCTCATATAGAGACCCGTGCTGATTGTCTTCGAGAATTACATATGAAGATTCCTTCCTATGTTTGAATCCCTCAGTTGACGGTTGGGATTCTCATTCCACTAACACAATCCCCCCAAAAAACAAAACTTTCTGTTTACACTGACGCTAACCTTTTAAAGCCTAGCGGTAACTTTACGTACCACCAGGTTTAACATTAAAAAATTCTACGTGGTGCCCACATTGCGTTTATGTGTTTTGTACGGATCTCAGAACAAACAGCAACTTTTGCCTTATAAAACATTAAGAGACTGGTTTTTATAACCGAAGTGCAGAGTGTTTACAGCGCGGTACGCATTTAGTCCTTATATAAAACAGACAAGCTTCGTCTTTAAAGGGTTAATTTTAATTCTCACTATTGTGCATCTTTTATTTCATTCATTTATGAAAATGAAATTTCAGTTAAGGATAAAGATTTGTGACACATGTGTCCTACTAAACTGACGTCAATAAATATTGGATCGCTCGTCCGGTGAGAAATTTATCCCATCTGACCGTCCTAACCTGATAAAGGAAGTAGAGCCAGCTTTCGAAAGCTCATTTTAACAAACAAATCAGTAACAATCCGCAGACTGAAACTTCTAGGGCGTTTGAAATATTATTACCCTAGATTTTAAATTTCTGGCTAATTCACAGAAAAAATGAAAAAGTTTATTAAAACGCACTAAATGATTTCGCCGATCCCAGGGGCCGCGCGGTCTAAGGCGTAGGTCTGTGGCCGAGCGCTTGCTGGGATCGTGGGTTCGAATCCCACCGGAGGCATGGATCTTTGTCTCTTGTACAGTGTTTGTGTGGTCAGGTAGAGGTCTCTGCGACGGGCCGATCCCCCGTCCAGAGGAGTCCTAACGACTGTGGTGTGCGTCTCAGTGTGATCAAGTGATAATAAACAACGTCGACACCTGCTGTGAGTAGGTAGAAGAGGGAAGGACTACGAAATGGAACTAAATGACTTCTCCATAAATTAGCAACAGATTTCCAGAAAATCAAAATCAGTACCTAGCAGAGTCTAAATATGTTTCTTTTTCTAATGGCGCAACAACCCCCAGTGGGGCAGGGCCCCCTCAGTATCGAGGCTTCACGATCACACTCAGACACACCACACTCGGTGGGACTCCTCTGGGCGAGTGATAAGTCCGCCGCAGGAACTCTACCTAACAACACACAACATTCACAAGAGACAAATATCCATGCCTCTGGCGGGATTGAAACCCATAATCCTAGCATACCAGTGGTCGCAAACCCACGCCTTAGACCGTGCGGCCATAGGGATAGGCAAAGTCTAAACACGTCGAGCAGGAAAGTGGGACAACAGCTGTTGAAAATGCTCGGTTGTTATATCCAGAAAGACAACTATTTCTTCGGCCTCAGGCCGTACGTCACAGAGAAGGGAGTCTGCCTCACGTGAACCAGAATGTTTCTTCCTTTCGGCTGTCACCTCACAGCGAACACAGTTTGCCGCCAATATAACAAGACAGCAAATAGCGTGCGCTATGACATAGTACACAGACGTTACCACGGTGTTGTTTTAACCTTTCAGTATGTTAGACAGAGTTACAGAACACGCGTGAATGTAATTTCTTTTCGTGCCCATTAGAAAAATACTACCGCTTTTGCACCGTTTTTGCACGAAACTCACAAATGTTCGACAGAACTGCATGTAGATCTCTTGTACTGAACTAATCCGAAATTGGTTTACAAATGTGGAAAAAACTACAGAAAATCATTGATACACCTGAATAAAGTGTGACATCCGCTGCGTTGATTTCCACGCAACTTCGCGTCAATCCATGAATTTATGTGGACTTATTGTCTATCGAATGTCGTCCAATTTGGAAGAAAAATGCACGAAAAAGTGCAAAATATCATTTACATCCACAGGTGCAGTGTGTAAAACTGTCGCTATGCTGATTTTGACGAAATTCAGAATTGCTCGGTAACCTTCTTTAAAGAAGTTCTTACGGAATTTGATTAAAATACAACAGTCGGTTTAGTTGCTTGTGCGAGTTCACGGACACACACAGACAGACAGACAGACAGACAGATGGACAGGCAGGCAAGCAGACAGCAAGACAGGCAGGCAGGCAGGCAGGCAGACATATGCAGAGACAGTCGGACGGACGGACGGACGGATGGACGGAAGGACATATTCCCCACATAAGACTTCTTGTTTTTTACTTCCCGAAGAAAGTTTGAACACGAATAACGGAAAGGCAGACATTATGAACGCACTCCTCACCACCGAACACGATAGACTGCAGACGCTCCACCAGGACGAGATATCAACATAGGATCGACACAGATGTTTGTATGTACGGTCCATACAGTTGTAAACAAGTGCAATACCTGCAACGGTTTACTTTTAATATTACAACATTTATTAACTTTATTTAATTTAGAATTCCAATGCTTAAAAACTTAACCCTTTAAAGACGAAGCGTATCTGTTTTATATAAGGACTCAGTGCGTACCGCGCTGTAAACACTCCACTTCGGTTATAAAAACCAGTCTCTTAATGTTTTATAAGGCAAAAGTTGCTGTTTGTTCTGAGATCCGCACAAAACACATAAACGCAATGTAGGCACCACGTAGAATTTTTTAATCTTAAACCTGGTGGTATATAAAGTTACCCCTAGGCTTTAAAAACTTAATCACTCCTATAAAGACGACATAATAACTAGACTGGCGTGCTGGATCTACATTCCTTTGTATCGGACTCCCCCCTGAAGATGGCACCTCAGTGCTGGAACATGGTGTTTTTACAATAGCTTACGAATATATTTTATCCAGTGCATGCGCTGGTTGATGCAATAATTGGTAACAAGACGGATAACATAACGTTAGGAACGTATGTCGATGTTTAACGGTCTCTTATTTTTGCACGATTTGAACCCAAACCGAAATATATAAACAAATTTTAGTACAAAAAAGTACCAAATAAAAATTTGACGAAAATCTGTGCCTTTGGAGTTGCACTGTTTGTGTGGAGAACGGACAGACGAACATAACGTAGATAATAATCACTATTATTTTTGCGACAGTAACAGAAATCGAAAGATGAACAGCGTCCAGCATAGGGTCTATGTGTCGGTGTAATAATTACCCTTTTAAAGCCTAGCGGTAACTTTACATACCACCAGGTTTAACATTAAAAAATTCTACGTGGTGCCCACATTGCGTTTATGTGTTTTGTACGGATCTCAGAACAAACAGCAACTTTTGCCTTATAAAACATTAAGAGACTGGTTTTTATAACCGAAGTGGAGAGTGTTTACAGCGCGGTGCGCACTGATTCCTTATATAAAACAGATACGCTTCGTCTTTAAATGGTTAAGTACCATTCCGCGTAACTGCACGGCTGTGTTCTGTTCTGCATAACACGTTGTCCAGGATGACAACTCTGTCACTTTGCTCCAACTCTGATGTACCTTACAGAAACAGTTATATCTACTTTCTGGCAATAAAGTGACTCCACCTTGTCCAGGATCCTACACACAACCACATTAATTTGTCGTGCTCTAACAAGCGATTGAGCGCGCGGGGTGGGGTGGGGGGGGGCATGACGGGGTTAACTCCACCACAGGGCATTGGATGATGTCTGCTTCCTGAATCACAGACAAACTGAGCAGCCCCCAGGGCTGTTCCCAGTTCACTCATGAATGAACTCCCTGACACGCCGTCAGGGAGCGCTCCCGTCCCTGCAGGGAATCTACGCAGTTAAGTTGCTTAACTGTTAATTCTACGGTAATCCGCGGTGCTTCGGGGCTTCAGTGACTGAAGATGACAATTAATAAATTAACAGTTACCGAGACATGCTATTGGCGTCAAATTGATTTGCTTCGAAACTCAGCATGTAGACACACGTCTAATACTGCTTATTTCCGAAACGTCATGTTTTAGTTTCAAAACCTGAAGAGAGAATAAAATTTTAAATTTATTGACTCCGTGCATTGTTTTGATCAGCGTAGTCAACTTCCTGAACCAACTAAATGCACACTGGTATTCACATATCAGTGCTACAGATATCGCTTCACATGTTTCGGCGTTCAAAACACCATCTTCAGGGATCACGTGATGTGAAGTTTAAAACCAATTGTCAGTAAACAGGCCACTTTTTATGGTCCCACAGTCGGTAGGTTGTGTATAGTTGCGAATTGTTGTGTTCATTTAGTTGGTTTAATAAACTGATTATATTTAATCAGAACAGTGCACGGAATGAACAGTCTTCAAATAATTGGTGCTCAAATCAACTGAATCAACTGAACGCAGACTACCGCATTTGGAACCATAGAAAAGTGACTTTTTTTACTGACAGTTTGGTTTAAACTGGGCATCACGTGCTCCCTGAATATGGCGTTTTGAATGCCGAAACATGTGGAGCGATATATGTAACATCCATATGTGAACAACAGTGTGCAATTAGTTGGTAAAATAAATTAACTACACTAACTAACTAACTAACTAACTAACTAACTAACTAACTAACTAACTAACTAACTAACTAACTAACTAGCTAGCTAGCTAACTAACTAACTAACTAACTAACTAACTAACTCCATGGAGCAGAGGCCTTCTTGTGAAGCTAACAGTTTCTCAGCTACTCAAGAAATTCCCCGCATTTTATGGAGACCGGAGGTTCATTAACGCACTCACAAGAGCCCTCCACTTGTCCCTATCATGAGCCAGCTCAATCCAGTCCATGCCCCATCCCACTCCTTGAAGATCCATTTTAATATTATCTTCCCATCTACGCCTTCGTCTCCCAAGTGAAATTAACTACACTGAGAGAATAAAGTGTCTCCACACCAAACACAAAGTAACATTTTAGACGCGAGCAACTGCTGTGTGGCTAACTCGGTGTAGTGACCCGGCTGCGGGCCGTATGTATCCGACCGACTCTGGCCTCCACCCAGATTAGCATTCAATGAGTACTGTAAAAGCGGTCGGAGCGTTAAGCTGACAATTCATCCCACCTACTGCTGAGGTTACGAATAAGACGAGCTATCCCTCCACTCCCCCATACGCTTAAAGAGGGGCAATTTTACCCTACCTTTGTAAATACTACATGAAATGCGCGCGCAATACGTATCGTACAGTTTCAACTGCCAGATGTGTTATTTACCACATGTTATTAACAATATTAAATCAAGGATATGCTATGCATGAAATACGTAAGAAATGCATGCAGAAATTTTGTAGGGAAACCTGACGGGAGGAGACTGCTTGTGAATTATAACATTAAAGGGGAGGAGGATGATATTAAAATGGATCTTAAAGACATGGAATAGAGGATGTGGGCTAGACTGATTTTGCACAGGATATTGTCTACTGACACCGATCCCAGTAGCCGGGCGGTCTAAGGCGTGTGTCTGCGGCCGTTCGCTTGCAGGGATTGCGGGTTCGAATCGCACCGGTAGCATGGATGTCTGTTTCTCTTGAGTGTTGTTTGTTGTCAGGTAGAGGTCTCTGCTTTGAGCTGATCTCTCGTCCAGAGGAGTCCTACTGAGTGCGGTGTGTCTGAGTGCGATCCCGAGGTCTCGTACGAGGAAACATGACCCGAACATGGCACGAAGTGTCACAAGGAAGGACAGTCTAGTGACGAAGTGTTGACGGTAATGTACCTTCAGTTTGCATAAAAAGGTGGTAAATTTATTGAGAACATTCTCTTCCATGACTATGGGTCATTGACAGATGAATATGGAATACTGGTGGAATAAAAATTGGCAAGAAAAGCCAAAGTTTTCGGAAAAGCTCCTGGGTCACTGCCACTGTGTTCAGCACAGATTTTTTATAGACTTTTCTAGAACCGCGCCCGGAGCTACAGCAGTCAAGCATGTGACGTAGCTACGGCACGAGCAAATCAACACTGTGCTCTCCTACCTTAATGACACCTGTCATGCCAAAGTTTAGACGAATCGATGTATTCTAAAAGATTTTGATGACGGTGTATAATATTGTGTGGTGATGGGTTTATGGACTTTATCCATCGTCCGAAGAGTAAAATATTAAAAATATTAAAAAATTAAAATCACAACGTTTCGGAAGCTGGATCTGCTTCCGTCCTCAGGTAAATGGAGAGGGAGAAGAGACCACCTACTCTATTGGGCCCGTTAGACTGGTGCAGTGATGGAGGGTATCTCTGTCTAAGGGGCCCAACAGAGTAGGCATTCTTTTCTCCCCCTCTATTCACCTGAGGACGGAAGCAGAGCCAGCTTCCGAAATGTTGTGATTTTAAGTTTTTAATATTTTTAATATTTTACTCTTCGGAAGATGGATAAAGGCCATAAACCCACCACCACACGAGTTGATGTGATTCACACTTGAAACTTGCAAGCGTACGGACGGGTATTCTCCTCTAGTATTGTTTATTCAACAGATTAAACCTTTACACTGAAATCACGCGTTTTCTTTGTATGTGTGACAAAAATTGTATATAGAATTTTGGTATAAGAACATGTTGAAAGCAGCCACTTCGAAGTCCAGAAAAGTGACTGAGGCGCAACATTAAGATGAATTTTAGGAACACAGGTTTTGAGATTGCGAAGTGGCACGAAGTCACTGAGGAATGTGTCCAAAAGTGGGCTTATACAGTTAGAATAACTGAACCATAGTTGTGGCGAAACGTGGTTTTTCAAGCCGAAGTTATACAGCTGTAAGTTACTCCAACAGTACCGAAATGCTTTGTAGGCTCCCGACAGATGTATAAGGCGGGAAACAAAAAAATCAATTACATAGGATGAAAATTATGGAATTATAAACTTTTTGTTATAATGTACTTATACGTGAGCGCTAAAATGTGAAAAACGCTGGAGCGAGATGAGAACAGGATAATATTAAAGCAGTTCTCACAGAAACAAACCACACTAAAGTGTGAATTGGCGAATGGGAAAGAACAGATCGTGATCTGCATTCATGAAGCTTACATTCGTCTTGCTCTATTCTAGTGCCTCCAGCACTGATCTAATAAAATATCCTATTTTCCTAGTAAGGTCCTGGCAGCGGCGATTTCCTAAACATCAAAAAGTTTTTCAGTTCAACAAGATACTTCCATTTTTTAAACTACAATATTCACTGCCATTGCACAAAACTCCATCACTGGATTGTATCTTGTATCATTTTAATCAAATTCATATTTTCCCAGAATTTTTAATAATATGAGACTGACTTACTCACGATAGTGGTGGCTAACCTTACTGCCTCCTTTTATATACCATTGTGTAAGGTAGTACGTTTTGTACTTGTTTGTAATCCTCACCTCTTCCACCTACTTGTTCACAGCAGGTGTCGAGGTTGTTTATTTTTCACTTGATCACACTCAGACACACATCACAGTCGGTAGGACTCCTCTGGACGAGGGATCGGCCAGCCGCAGAGACCTCTACCTGACAACACAAACACAAGAAACAAACGTCCATGCCCCCAGCGGGATTCGAACCCGCAATCCCAGGAAGCGAACGGCCGCAGACCTATGCCCTAGACCGCGCAGTCACTGGGATCGGCGAGGTGGTACGTACCTACCAATATTTACGAGGAACCTGTTTTTTTATTTTTTCACACTCAAATATGCTTTCTATTTTTATCACTTGGTCTCTCAGATTTCCATGAAATATAATTACTTTGTACATGCCGCGGTGGCGTAGTTGGTTGAGGCACTGCGCTACAAACCGGAAGGTCGCGGGTTCGATTACCGATGATTCCCGATTTTTTCATTGGCATAATCCTGGGGTCGACTCAGCATCTAACAGAAATGAGTACCAGGAATATTTTCTGGGGTTAAAGGCGGCCAATGCGTAGGGCTGACAACCTTATCACCTTAATGTGCCGCTTGTCTAGAAATCTGGGAGCCTCAACCTCCTGGAACCCTGGGACTGCTTCGCTTTTTTTTATACCTACTTTGTGCGTTGAGTCCTTCTTGAAGAGTCTGAACTTTTTATTTAGTCGAGAGGTTCTCCGTTATTTTATTACCGTCTTTTGAATGAGGTGCGCACCCAGAAATTTTTACTGGGGCTGACCCTAAGGCTATATAAAATTTGATTTTAAAACTGTTATGTAAATCACGTCGTAAGTATAGCTGTAACACAAAACTGTCTGCTACTGCATTTACAAGCATGTAGATGTAACTACATGATACATGACTCACCGAATTGAAATCACGACGTCTAATCTTCTCCGTTTTTCTTCATTTCAATTAAAGCATCCTAAATTTTCTTATTTTACCTTTCAAAATTCTAATCTACTAGTCATCAGCTGATTTTAGCACCTGATTTCTGCAAAGGTCAAAGCACTTAAAACGTTTGATGTCATCCTGTTTACAATTTTTTTTCAACTTTGATTTGGGTGTGGGGCTGCTGGCCGGAAGCCCCCAGTCCTTGCAGGCGCACCTGTTTCCAACAGCCTAATACATTCCATATCATCCCCTACACTTCTTTGTTGTCTATTTCAATATATTCTCATCTACGCTTAGCTCACCCAAGTTACTTATTTCCAAAATTTTCATAGTAATTTTGATAACCTTAAGCATCTTTCATGTTGATTCCTTTAACCTTTTAAAGCCTAGCGGTAACTTTACGTACCACCAGGTTTAACATTAAAAAATTCTACGTGGTGCCCACATTGCTTTTATGTGTTTTGTACGGATCTCAGAACAAACAGCAACTTTTGCCTTATAAAACATTAAGAGATTGGTTTTTATAACCGAAGTGGAGAGTGTTTACAGCGCGGTACGCACTGAGTCCTTATATAAAACAGATACGCTTCGTCTTTAACCTTTTAAAGCCTAGCGGTAACTTTACGTACCACCAGGTTTAACATTAAAAAATTCTACGTGGTGCCCACATTGCTTTTATGTGTTTTGTACGGATCTCAGAACAAACAGCAACTTTTGCCTTATAAAACATTAAGAGATTGGTTTTTATAACCGAAGTGGAGAGTGTTTACAGCGCGGTACGCACTGAGTCCTTATATAAAACAGATACGCTTCGTCTTTAAAGGGTTAATGTTTCTTCACTTACTGTTTAAGAAGTATGGGTGAAGAATAAAGGATAACACATTCCTCGTATTTAATTTTTTGAAATCGGTTAATCTTCTTCATTGTAACTACTATCAGCGGCACTTTGTTTTCAGTGTCTTCTGTGTCTTACAAAAGAACAGGTTCTCTGAGTTCTTTGGCTTGCCACGCCTCGCACTTACCACAAAGCGTTCATTCAGCGCTGCGCAGTTGCTGTAGTGTTGACTGTGGTTGAATATGACATGGGATGAAAATCAACAACCTTACAAAGTACGCTGACACACTTCGCAGCAAGCGTACACTTGTGAATGGGCCGTAAGTAATTGAATCCGTAGCGCTGACACAGTGTGCATAAGCTTGTCACTTGTCATTGTCTACGAAAACAATGCGAGGCCTGTCTGGTATTCACCTTACTTCGCACTTTACTTTCATAACTCATTCTACATTCTGAAATTTTGTGGCTTGTTTTGTAACTTAAATTTTATCCAAGAACCTGATGCTTTGGTGCTGAGACTAAATGCAAATAGATAGATACACTAGCGTTCTACTCTAGGAGCATTTAGCACACAGAAGTCGAATTAACAACATTACAACGCATGGGCACGGCGTAATACTTCTGCCGCTCTCACCCTGTCACTGTCCCCAGTTTTTAGATTTGTGAATAATTTCAGGAAAAGTACTCAAAATGCGGGTATTTTAAATGAGACTTTCCACGTCTTATCCAGCATTCTTTACAATATTTCTCCCTCTTCTAGCAACAATTTTTACATGACTGACAATCCATTTCATAAACGGAAAAATTTATATACGCATCATTCTGTAATGCTATGGCTAGAATATTAAATTTCGCTTTGGTCTCAGCTCTCACCTCACAGAAAACACCGCCTGTCTCAATTATAAGGGCAAAAAAAAGGCAAGTTATTAGCACGAATGTACGTTTGTTTTCGCACTCACTTTTCTTAATGATAAAACGCAGGCACAGAAGTGAAATTTGCAATGCATTTTATTGACCCTTCACAAATTTCCGAGTGCTAGGTTGTTATCTACTGCACACGCAGCGGTTTATTCATTTACAACAGTCGCATGATAAAGCATGGCTTTCATTCAATCACCCATTAAATATAACATCAGCCAGTACACTTTCTATGTGGAACCGGGTTGTGATAACAATTTTGCTGTCATCCCAGAAAGCGTTCAGTTAACATCAAACCTGTGATAGTCCCCCTGTTGCTCTGTGTACAGCTGCATGACACATGATATCTGACTCACGTTATGCTCTATTCAGATAATTATGGGATGTACTGTGCCAATGTCATATTTCTACAATAATAACTCAATCTATGGAAACACGATATTCCAATTACACTCAGCCCTGCAGTTTGTACGAGTATATTGATACAGGACTCAATTACGGGCTTTCAATAATCCTACAGGCGAAAGGGAAAGAAATTTAGCGACAATAGTTCACACTTATATTTAATTTTTATAGTAAATGTTAAAAAAATGAGATTAACATGTGTTAGAGAAATATATTTACTGTTCGCAATGGATGGCAAAAAATTCAATGGTAAATCTAGCATCATTCCTCACACGTGTATTTTATTGAATTATTAACTAGAAAGTACCAAAATAATGCACAAATTTAATATATACAAAAATGAGGTTTCAAAAAATTTTTGGCCTGCATTACATTTGTATATGATTGTTGGTACTTACTATTTAATAATTACGTGGCAAGTCTGTTATAGGTGAAAGTATGTATATGTCGAGGCAGGATGATGATGAGAACCATCTACCGGACACAGAGTTAACTACAGCTTGTGTGCATGTGAATAACAAACCCAGTCAAACCCGGTTATAACGACATCGGCTTATATGACACCTCGCATATAGAGACACATTTTCTATGGTACCAATTAATTACTCATTGTTAACCATGACATATACGCCACGGTTATAATAATACTCGTTTATAACGACAAAAAATATTAAGTTCCTTTCATGACGTTACAGCCGAGTTAGACTTCATATACCCGAATTCATTTCTTCTAAATCTTGGATAAAAAGCGATCAGAATTCGTTACGCAACAGGGTGGTAGTGTGAAGGATCGCCCAGTTTTAGTCGTTTAATTTCAAACAGTTCCCTGTTGGTTTACGTGGCACAGGGCCAAACTCACAAGCGTGGACAAATGCTTAGCGTTTTAAGAAGTCAACCACCTTCCTTGACTAGACTGAACAAGACAGACATTATGCGTATAACGTAACACTAACCAATTTGGACGTGGAAACGCCGTAAGTATTATATATTGTGTGTCCATAGCCTCAGTTATCCAGCACGCAAAGCGCATGCGCCGTATTATATTGTCATCTGTGGCCTGTCGGACCCTTAACATGTTTTTACACATTACCTCATAAACAGCACGATTTTTGGAAAAGAAGTTACTGAACATAAAATGTTTTGATTTTCTCTAAAACTTTTTTGTCTAAAACGTTTCCCATTCTAAGAATAATACAGCGATACATTATCATAAATATACAGAGGTCTTCATGTAAAGTACCAGCTATTCTTGTCAAATTTTAATGAACCTTCAATTTTCTCAACGGATTTTCGAAAAATATCCAAATTTCAAATTTAATGAAAATCCATCCAGTGGAAGCAGACACACTCCATGCGTACAGACAGACAGACAGACAGACAGACAGACAGACAGATCTAAAGAAGCTAATATTCATTTTCAGCAATTTTGCGAACACGCCTAAAAATGCGACAGCACTGCACTGCACTGCTCTGGGTTCCCGAGGCAGAGCGTTATCAGACGACTGCCACGCGACAACTAAAGGCTTTGAAATGGGCTGGCCCCTCCCCCACTGTTGCGATTGGCTGATGTATCTGAGGATATCATGAACACCCAAATATCAGAATATGAGTTTAAATTAATATAAAATTTTGAACAGATAGATTACTAAAGAAGTAAATCGGTTCTGTTTAATAGAGTTACCTGTCTGACTCACACACGTTAGCCGTGGATTAAGCAGTTACTGTCCTGGCTGCACAGACGCGATACAATTACACGTGACAAGCGTGCTTTCGTGCTGCGTCAACCCCTTGCACCTACATAACATAAAATAGAAATTGTACGGGAGACATTAGACATGTTACAATGTTTATATTCATGTTGCATGTGCGGAACAGTGCGTTGGTATTCAGAACAGGTTTAGTGGTGGGGGAGATATTTTTACTAATGGGCAGAGAGTGGATGGTCATGCATGGGGAAAGAGAATACGTATATTGGCAATTCATAACCACGTAATACACTTCATATTGTTTCATTAGTGATGTACGTGTGTAATGACTTACAATCACCACGGCGCCGCCCCCCCCCCCCCCGCCCAACCCACCTTAATAGAATGGTTCGGTGTCATTACAAACCTTGCACGGGTCACACTGGGCAGATAGGTGCAGACGGTTTTACAATTAGACTGTAATCTGTAAAATATGATGGATTCGTACAATCCTGTGAATGTGTATGGAAATAAGGGAATCATATCCTGATGTGTTGTGTGTAAACGGGGGTCCTGCGTTTTGAGCTGTGAAAATTATAACGAGAAACGAACATCCGGGAAGACTTTTGTTTTACAGTAGTTAAAACTAGGGCTGTGGAGTCGGTACACAAAAGCTCCGACTCCGACTCCTCGATTTTTAAAACTCCGACTCCGACTCCTCGATTTTTAAAACTCCGACTCCGACTCCTCGATTTTTAAAACTCCGACTCCGACTCCTCGATTTTTAAAACTCCGACTCCGACTCCTCGATTTTTAAAACTCCCACTCCGACTCCTCGATTTTTAAAACTCCGACTTCTCGATTTTTAAAACTCCGACTCCTCGATTTTTAAAACTCCGACTCCGACTCCCGATTTTTAAAACTCCGACTCCTCGATTTTTAAAACTCCGACTCCGACTCCTTCATAAAAGCTCAATATGCATTAATAACGGTAAACCTATAAGACATTTCATCACCACCACGTGAATCATCAGGCTACTGTTTAGACTTATAACCTATATTTAAGTATAAGTCTAATGGTTACTGTAGCTATCAGGGCTCTGGATTTAGAGTATCTAGTTAAGATTTTAGATTGAGGTCGGAATCGGAGTCGGCACATTTTTACCGACTCCGACCCCGACTCCACAGCCCTGGTTCAAACACTGCCAGCAGAAACCGGAAGGAAGTGGAACTTACAAATTCACGTTTGAGACGTAATACGTGGTGTATATAGATGTTGTAGCGTTGCTCTAGTGTGGGTGGTTAAAGCCATTACCCTGCACCTTTACCCCGGGAAAGAGACCCGGTACCATTGTACAGGAGGCTGTGTGGGCCCCAGGTCCGGTCTGGACGGGTGTGGAAAACCTCGACCCTGCCAGGATTTGATCCCCGGACCGTCCAGTCCGTAGCGGGTCGCTATACACACTGAGCTATCCCAGCCCACAGGTGGTGTATTTTTGCCTTAAAATAAGGCATTTATTTTGTATCTTCCTCTCCATATCTCCCACTCGCTTGCGGACACATTCAATGGATTTTCCCGGTCACGCATCTTGTTCAGCTTACACCAACTTGTGCAGGTACGTGCTTACGGCTACTAAAAATATCATTGGGCCTTACACTTATGAAAATTCGCAGTTTTTTAAAGCGATGCCTACATTTATTGATTTACAATAATTAACATTTCTTGTGTTATGCGTTGAACATTAACACTCTTTATTGTCTCCTACAAAATTCTAATAAAAATTGCTATGCGAAATGACAAAGAAATTTTTCTGTAAGTTGTAAAACTATATAGGGAAGGGGGGGGGGAGAGCAAAACGGGATAGCGAGGTACAACCGGATACCCCCTCTACAGCACCTGTGTGGTGTCGAAATCACGTATAGCATGCCAGAACCGCATCAGGTTGTCGAAAACAAAACAAGGAACGTTTTACTCGTGTGTGGTGACATTTTTTTCGTCGCAGATAACCAAAGTGTGCTTTTACAGTGCTCTCATATAATTTGCGCTACATTTTATTGTTTCAACAGGCAATAGAAGCTGCACATACAAAACATATATGTTAATAATTAGGACGTGCGTTACTTTAGCGTCAATTCAGCGTGGCAATGTTACAGATTGCAGACAAAGCAAACTTCATAATCGGAGCATACCATAATGGCGTGTCTGGGGCAGAACCGTTCCGGGCATTACCGGGTAATACCCGGTAATGCCCCACTGTATGGGCTTGACGTATTTAGTGATTTTGCTTTTGTTTTATGAAAAGTTTTATATTACAGAAATGGTGCGGACATACAAAAAAAAAACGAATCTTCAAACATGGACAGAAGAGAATATGAAGACAGACTTAGAAGATATAATTAGCAAGAGAATGGGCTACAACAAAGAAGCCCGGTCCTTCCATGGGCTGCAGTCTACTTTGCAAGACAGAGCTAAAAACGCAAATCAAGGGATGTCTACAGTTAACCATTTAAAGCCTAGCGGTAACTTTACGTACCACCAGGTTTAACATTAAAAAATTCTACGTGGTGCCCACATTGCGTTTATGTGTTTTGTACGGATCTCAGAACAAACAGCAACTTTTGCCTTATAAAACATTAAGAGACTGGTTTTTATAACCGAAGTGGAGAGTGTTTACAGCGCGGTACGCACTGAGTCCTTATATAAAACAGATACGCTTCGTCTTTAAAGGGTTAATGCTTCACACAGTTGCAGACCGGCAAGATTTTCGGTCTAGTACATGCTCAGGCAGCCATCTTGAAAACAGCAGTTTCTGCACTTAATAAGACAACGTTTTATACCACAAATCCCAGCGTTTTTGGGAAAGCAGACTTCACTGCACTTCAGTTGAGCGTCAACCAACTGCGGAACCTGCCGTCTGACTCTGACGCTTTCCAGTTGCAGACGGTTTGCCTAAGACGGAACTCAACGAACATAAGGGAGTATCCATTAGACGTGCAGCCACTAAACACTTCTGTTTCGGATGGCAGGCCTTTTCGTTGGAAGAACCAACATCCAAATCAGTCAGTCAAGATAAAGGCAAGAGATATTTTTGAAATATCTCAAAAATCTGTTTTTGAGATATCCCCTAAAGAAATATCGCCGATTCCACACGACACACGACGCCTACCACTAAGACGCCGTGGCCAGACAGCTGTAGCTATTACAGATTCACCCTACAAAAGACATTTGGAAAGCATATCAGCTATCAAGCGCAAATTTGACCGAAGCTGTCCTTCTGGGACAACCACAAAGAAGAGACTTGGGAATGTACCAAATGTTAAAGAAAAATGGTCTGGAAAGGAGATTGTCACTGGAGACACCTCAGATGAATACGAAGATGGCGGAAGTGACAGCCGCTGCATTTAATGCAAAGAAAAGTAATCTGAGACGAAGCCCAAGGATGGATGGATCAGATGCAGGAGTTGTGAGAAATGGGCCCACGAGAAATTGCACTGGCTGGCCTGAGAAGGCTTTGGAATATTTTGCGTAGCGTTTGTTAAGAGTTGCACAAAACTGATTTTGAAACGCAACTGTGTGTACCCGATTGTATCCCATCATGAACCCGGCTTTGTCCCTACCCCTGGGGCAAAAGCGTATTTTACACGCTTTTTGATTTTCTATTATATAATGTCAGTGTTAACCCGGGCTGTCAGTTGTAACTCCCCCCCCCCCCCCGAATTACTGTAACTTGATTTGAAATAAATACTTCAGGACACGTGACAGCAATGCGGACTTTTCCTTAGATTCCCGGTTCCCCCCCCCTTCCCCTAATCTAAGGTTTTATTGTGTAAGACTATCTGTGAGCACGCATCATTTCATCGACTGGCCTCCTGTATGCAAGAAATTCTTGAGGGTTCTAACATATAACCTGAAATTCTGTTTCCACTATATGTTTCAGTAAACGCTTCTAGCGCTGCATATCAATGCATGCATAGCCTACGTAACGACGTTTCGGTACGGTCATACTATGATTACGCGTGAAAGTACAACTACTGCCTTGTCACTTTGGTCTTTTATTACGTTCATATTGAAATTATGCTCACGTTTTTTGATAAAAGTTACTAACCCCAGAGAATAAAAATAAATTTTAAGTTAAAAATTAAAAATGGAATTTCTAAAATTGTAATGACCATTTTATTACATTTGGGGCTATCACCGCGAATTTAAAGTTTTATGACTAACGCATTTCGATCCTGTAAACAATTTGGTGTCAATAAACAGGCATTGGTGCATTATGAAACCTGAGAGTGACAGCAGTGAGAACGGGTGAAACAACAGGGATTCAAAAAAGGTAAGCTCGAAGGTAACTCTAAATTTAGTGTTTTTCATACCGCGCATTGTCAGTAATCAAACCACACAACACTCAGTCCAACAAAATGCACTGTATTGCTCCCAGACAGTGTATATTACAGTATCCTGTTGGTTACTGCTACAGGTTTCAATCCCTCATGGTATCACCATCTGGGGTTCATATCAAAGTAACATTTCACAAATTTGAACTAGCAATCCTTATACAGGTTAAAAAGATATAAAACTCAAACAGTTACAGCGTAGGCGTGTTATGTACACTGTGTTTCGAAAACTGCCTACTTAAGTGTGCAATGATAATACGGTATTACTTTGATATGAATCCCTGATGGTGATGCCATGAGGGATCGAAACCTGTAGGAGTGACCAACAGGATATTGTAAGCTAAATGTCTGGAAGCATTTGTTGGACTGAGTGTTCTGTGATTTGATAGTTCTAAAAGCAGTCCCATTACAGGCCTGGACAGGCCCACAGGGTTCCAGAAGGCCGAGGCTCCCAGATTTCTAGACAATCGGCACTTGAAGGTGGTAAGGTTGTCAGCCCTACGCACCGGCCGCGTTTACGCCCCAAGAAATATTCCTGGTACTCATTTCTGTTAGAAGCTGAGTCGACGCCAGGGCCATAGCGCGACCGACAGGATTATGCCAATGAAAAAATCCACTGATACTATCGGGAATCGAACCCGCGACCTGCCAGTTTGTAGCGCAGTGCCTCAAGCAACTGTGCCACCGCGGCCCCTGATAGTTCTAAAAGTAGCCGTGTTATGTAATGGATCCTGGTGCACTGTGTTTCGGAGACTGCCTGCCTCTGTGTGGAAGGATAAGACATTGCTAGCACCTGCCTTTTTTACCTTTAACCTCTTAAAGCCTAGCGGTAACTTTACATACCACCAGGTTTAACATTAAAAAATTCTACGTGGTGCTCACATTGCGTTTATGTGTTTTGCACGGATCTCAGAACAAACAGTAACTTTGCCTTATAAAACACTAACAGACTGGTTTTTATAACCGAAGTGGAGCGTGTTTACAGCGCGGTACGCACTGAGTCCTTATATAAAACAGATAGGCTTCGTCTTTAAAGGGTTAATATGTGTGTATGGATTGATAGGTCAGTTTTGCGAAGTATTACTCTGATACGAATCCTTGACGTTGATCATATGAGGGATCGAAACATGTAGCATTGCCGATCCCAGTGACCGCGCGGTCTAAGGCGTAGGTCTGCGGCTGAACGTTTGCTGACATCGTGGGTTCGAATCCCACCGGGGGCATGGATGTTTGTCTCTTGTGAATGTTTGTGTTGTTAGGTAGAGGTCTCTGCGACGGGCCGATCCCTCGTCCAGAGCAGTTCCACCGACTGTGGTGTGTGTCTGAGTGTGATCAAATGAAAATAAACAACCTCGACACCTACTTTGAGTAGGTAGAAGAGGGAAGGACTACGAAACGAAAAGGAACTTGTAGGATTGTTCAACAAGATATTGCAATATAAAAATCCGGACACAATAGATCTATAGTGGATTTTGTTGGTCTGAATATTGTGATTTGATCATTCTTAAATTCCACCGGTACATCCTGGAACGGTGATTTCAGCTAGAAGCTGCATTACCAAGAAAGAATTGTTTGCTTTCTGGCAGAGTCAAGCAATTTTTCTCTACTCAAAAATACCCAGACACGATCCAGGCCCCATCAGGGATCCTCCATAACAGAAGCCGTGGACTCTTTACCCACAGGTAAATCAGCTGGAGCGTGAAGCTAATCACTTCCATCTAGTGCTAAGGTAACGAATGTGTGAAACTTTTCCTACATTTCCCCATTACCCAACGTGATGTGGTTTAACCCTTTAAAGACGAAGCGTATCTGTTTTATATAAGGACTCAGTGCGTACCGCGCTGTAAACACTCTCCACTTTGGTTATAAAAACCAGTCTCTTAATGTGTTATAAGGCAAAAGTTGCTGTTTGTTCTGAGATCCGTACAAAACACATAAACGCAATGTGGGCACCACGTAGAATTTTTAAATGTTAAACCTGGTGGTACGTAAAGTTACCGCTAGGCTTTAAAAGGTTAATCACCTTCATTAGGGAAATCACACGCACGCACGCACGCACGCACACGCACGCACACACGCACAATTTCCACAAGCCTCGCTTTCCTTTCCTAACACAGAACGCAAACTGCGCATTAGTTGTTCCTTGTATCTGACAAACTCAGACTTGTTTTGCAACACAAATACTCTGACAAATCCTCGCTTTCCGGGAAGTCTCGCCAGCATTTCCAGGCAGCAGGCTATATACTTTAATTAACGGCTTGTCACAGCCCCAAACAACTCACTGAATTTCTTGATTATACTTGCAGAAGCACAGCAGTACGTTGACAAACGGACAATCAGGACTCGCACGTTTTGCCTAGACAAAGTTGACAACCGACATAAGAGGTGCATTACCATGACATCTCTAGCGATGAAGAAGGGTCAGCTCGTTTAAAACTTTAACCCTCTTTTGTTTAGGACCAATATACACGGAAACACCATTACTATGTACGTCTAGCAGCTGTAGCTTATCTGCTGCTAGACAGCTGAATCACTCTGTCGCTGTCATCCGATGTTTGCCGCTGTTGCCAGCGATAGGAGAAGTGGAATTGTGCAGTCGATGAAAGCACATTTCTGCACAAAATTGTTAACAAATCACACTATTCTTTATCGATCAGGTAATTAACCCTTTAAAGACGAAGCTTATCTGTTTTATATAAGGACTCAGTGCGTACCGCGCACATAAACGCAATGTGGGCACCACGTAGAATTTTTTAATGTTAAACCTGGCCGTATGTGAAGTTACCGCTAGGCTTTAAAAGGTTAAAGACGAAGCGTGTCTGTTTTATACAAGGACTCAGTGCGTACTGCGCTGTAAACACTCTCCACTTCGGTTATAAAAATGAGTCTCTTAATGTTTTATAAGGCAAAAGTTGCTGTTTGTTCTGAGATCCGTACAAAACACATAAACGCAATGTAGGCACCACGTAGAATTTTTTAATGTTAAACCTGGTATTATGTAAAGTTACCGCTAGGCTTTAAAAGGTTAAGAGGTTACCAGCATTTTTAGAGTGACAGAATGTAGATAGTCTTGAAATGTTTGTGTGCAATGCCGATCCCAGCCGCCGTGCAGTCTAAGACGTGGGATTGCGGCCGCTCGCTTGGTGGGATTGTGCGTTCGAATCCCGCTGGGGACATGAATGTCTGTCTCTTGTGAGTGTTGTGTGTTGTCAGGTAGAGGTCCCTGCGTCGGGCTGATCACTCATCCAGAGGAGTCCTACCGAGTGTGGTGTGTCAGTGTGATGGTGAAGCCTTGACAATAAGGGTGCCATGGCCCACTTGGGGCTGTTACACCACGGAAAATAAAATCTGTGTTTGTATTTAGTCTCTCGTCACCTTCAAGGGCCATTAGTGCGTTCAAAAATCAAATTAGATATCCGCATCAGAATAAGGGCAAATAGCGAAATAGATGTTAAAAAGTCCATCGAAATACGTTTACAGTATTTTATATGGTTTATATTCCGTGCATGAATCAAATGCATACAATATCATTACCAACATATGCACCACAGTATTTTGATGTAGTATAATTACAGGGTATCCTACGACATGTTTCGGCCACTATTGTAATTGTAATTGTATTCTTGCTTATACTTCCTTGAAGATGGCGACATACGTGACAGAAACGTGTTGCAGGATCCCTTGTAACAAAACTTAATCAAAATGCTATTGTGCATTTGTTCGTACTGGTATTGTATTCATGTTTACAGCAACTTTTACAATACCTTTGTATATTATTATAGTCTGCTACATGTTTCGACCCTATTTGGGCCATTATCAAGGAAAAACATGGCCACAAGAGATGTATATGACACTCGTACGCGTCTTCACAAAATGCAGCTCGTGTATGTCTACTGTAGAGTACAGTGCTTTCACTTCCCAAATAACTAACTAACTAACTAACTAACTAACTAAATCAATAAATAACTAACTAACTCCATGGAGCAGAGGTCTTCTTGAGAAACTAACAGTTTCTCAGCTAGTCAAGAAATTCGCCGCATTTTATGGAACCCGGAGGTTCATTACCGTATTCACAAGAGCCCGTCACCTGTCCTTATCCTGAGCCAGCCCAATCCAGTCCATGCCCCCATCCCACTTCTTGAAGATCCATTTTAATATTATCCTCCCATCTACGCCTGGGTCTCCCAAGTGGTCGCCTTCCCTCAGGTCTCCCCATCAAAATCCTGTATACACTTCTCTTTTCCCCATACGTGCTACATGCCCCGCCCATCTCAGTCTTCTCGATTTGATTGCCCGAATAATATTTGGTGATTAGTACAGGTCATTAAGTTCCTTGTTACGTAGTATTCTCCACTTCCCTGTCACCTCGTCCCTCTTAGGCCCAAATATCCTCCTCAGCACCCTATTCTCGAACACCCTCAGTCTTTGTTCTTCCCTCAGCGTGAGAGACCAAGTTTCACACCCATACAAAACAGGAGGTAAAACTACAGTTCTGTATACGCTAATCTTTGTGTTTTTGGATAGCAACTTGGAAGACAAAAGATTTTTCACTTCCGCAATGTAAAACACAAACGCTACGTGAATACATTCATGCCGTCGGATTGAAGGGAGGTTAGCAGTAGACGTTTGAATGCAAATTTGGTTTTATATCACGTCCAAGTTTAACACATATTTTTTTACATAGTTTTGATTTCAATTTCGCGTATTTATACACAAGCGCAAGCCGCATTTTAAAAGGACACATGTGTCATATGCGTCTCTTGTAACTGTATTTCTCCCTGATAATGACCCATACAGGGCCGAAACATGTAGTACACTATAATAATATATTATCATACTGTAAACTATAAGTGTATTTAGATGGGTTTTTAAAATAACTGTCTAATACGTAGAACTTATGGAAAACACTAAGCAAATAACTGTCATTTTTACAACAGTCTACGGTAAATTCTAAAACCAAACGGCTAAGATACTATAAAATGATGGAAGCGACATTCTAAAGCGTGAAAATATCTTGGTTTTGTGAAACAGAATCGCGTTGTTGCCGGTTATGTTGATTTCGCTACAATGTTTTATAGTCTTGCAAACAGTTGTTGCAGTTTAAGCTTAAAAAAACAGCCCGATTACGTAATTGCAGCAAAGCGCTTCGCTTATATATTTGCTCTGTGCCACAGAACGGATAGTGGTTTCGATACAGCACAGGAGCAGTACCTACTATCTAGCGCTCCTTTGTACGTGGCTGGCACATTCTGCCTTCTTACATCACGGCTTGTTGAATCACACCGTTAGGGGGCTGCCCCCTTCCCCACCTTCGTCAATCCGATGTTCAGACGTCATGAATGAGGGGGCATATCAACGCTAACTACACGTGAACACGATGCTGGCTGTTCTGTTGGATCTGCCACATGCAGTCGCGTAAGCATCTACTAATGTTTCAAGGGCAACTGTCAATCCACTTTCAGGGTAGAGCGCCCTGACAAGAGACGCAGTAGTACAGGTCACCCTGATACAGGCTAGGAAGGCCCTGAGGGGGATTTGAAGTTACAGATCTCTTCTTTCTTTAACCTTTTAAAGCCTAGCGGTAACTTTACGTACCCCCAGGTTTAACATTAAAAAATTCTACGTGGTGCCCACATTGCGTTTATGTGTTTTGTACGGATCTCAGAACAAACAGCAACTTTTGCCTTATAAAACATTAAGAGACTGGTTTTTATAACCGAAGTGGAGAGTGTTTACAGCGCGGTACGCACTGAGTCATTATATAAAACAGATACGCTTCATCTTTAGAGGGTTAAAATCGGCGCTAGATGGGGTGGGTGTTTACCACCACGCCCTGGCCACTTTACCCCTGGGAAAGAAACCAGGTACACATTGTACAGAAGGCAGGGTAGACCCCACGGCCGGTCTGGACGGGTGCAGAAAATCTAGCCCCAACCGGGATTCGATCCCCCGACCGTCCAGCCCGTAGCGAGTCGCTATACCGACTGAGCTACCGCGGCCCACATAGAGGAAGTAATTTCCTCCAAAAAGTTGGCTTCTTTTTACAAAATGTAGGACAGACATGTCACGTTATGAAGGTACACACCGTAAGGCGTGAAGGCCACCAATCGCAACTAAGTTTTATGTTACACACAGTA
Organism: Coptotermes formosanus; assembly: GCA_013340265.1. Taxonomy (NCBI): domain Eukaryota; kingdom Metazoa; phylum Arthropoda; class Insecta; order Blattodea; family Rhinotermitidae; genus Coptotermes; species Coptotermes formosanus. The sequence continues at coordinate 105,053 of BLKM01002625.1, read as the reverse complement.
CTATTATACAGCTCTAATGGGCTACGTGTTTCGGCTTAAGTACAAAGGCATCATCAGGCGATATTGGAGTACCGGATAAAAATTATCATGTAAATTAAATTAAACCATTGTTCATGTCGGTACGCAGCGTTCAGATTTACTATTTTCGTAAGGTCAGATAAGCAGAATTCATGAAACTTTTCTGAACAGATACAGATTCGGTATCAAGTAGTAAAAATACGGATTTACATTTGAACAAGGAAACGTTACAATCGATGTCTGGTACTTCGAAATGGAAACAGAAATTCTGTAATGTGTTGTTGTTCGGCCTCGAAGCGGGACGTACTGTAAGTGCGGGAAGCTAACGTTCTCAAATGTTCACCTTATATTATTGCTAAACAAAGTGTTATTATCAATGGCAGAATAATGAAAAACTTTACAAACTTAATTTTTCAGTACTCTACATTATGTTCTGAGTTAAGACGTTTGTCTTGATGTGAACACGTTCCCTGCTTTATTTTTATGTTTATTCTTCATAATGCTGTGTGAGCTGGGAATGAATTATAATCACAAAGGTACGGCTTTTTATGTATCTTACATATGGACACTCGTGAGGTTTCGTCTTTTCGTTTAGTAGTCCTTCCCTCTTCTACCTACTCAAGTAAGTGTCGAAGTTGTTTATTTTCACTTGATCACACTCAAGCACACACCACAGTTGGTAGGACTTCTCTGGACGAGGGATCGGCCCGACGCAGATACCTCTACCTGACAACACAAACATCCATGCCCCCGGTGGAATTCGAACCCACGATCCCAGCAATCGCTCGGCCGCAGACCTACGCCTTAGACCGCGCGGCCACTGGGATCGGCTATGTTATTTTATGGACATAAATAGCAATGCCGAAGAATAATGTTCTTTTTATTTAACAGGATAGAATTAAAGAGATGAGCAATTTAACTGCGGTTACACACGTGTTCTTGAATAACATTACAACATGCTTCATGTGAAAACACAAAGTCACACAGATATTAAATTAAAGTTTATTTATGTAATGTGACGGGTGTGACTGCACGCCACTTCAGACAGCAATACACGTTCAGAGAGCTACAATATTGTCTGTATTGCTAACAAGTCTGTTCCTCCCCTCCAGTAGCTGTGCACAACAATGGGAGAAAGTTGGATGACGAACAACTGTACTTATTTCTGGGCGTATTTCATTGTTTCGTTGTCGTTATAAAACTACAGAGAAAATATGAGTGCACTTCATATTTAACTGTACAGAATAACTCTCAATTAACAGAAACTATTTACATATAGGCGTGGCTTTGTGGGAATAAGTAAATAATATTAAATAAACCATAAATAAGTAAATAAATAACATAAATATCCTATGTATGCTTACAAAGGGATATATTAGAGGCCATGTCATGCAATAATACGCAAACTTTGCCACCCCGTAAAAGGTGAATGTGGCCCTTGAGCAAGAAAAGTTTGAAGACCAATGTTCTAGACGTTACTAGAAATTAACGCTGCTTCATCTGTGTACTTACATTTAGCGAAGCGAAGAATGAAATGAAAACAAAATCTCATGTGTTACGGAATTACAATCAACGTCAAGAAGTGTATACACAGGCATTCTCTTACCCACAGTTTATCATCTTAACTTCATCTCCTCGTATTCACGTAAAGAGATCGGCACAAATGAATGAAAGTTATATAGTAATTTGATTATCCGTGATTTATACTCTTCTAGGACTTCTTGACCCTTGAATATGGGACCGATACGTTGTCCCGAAACGTCGGTAAAGGATTACCACTCGACGCTGCGTTATTCCCCAGAAAAGTGCAGATCTCATTTAGTAATTTGACTGTTAAGCACCGTGCAAAAATTCAAACGTTTAAAAACATGCGAGATTTCAGGCTTCCGTTGAGGTGTAATCGAGGCATTCGGTCTTCAGGGATGTTGCGTGGCGTAGGTTGGTGGTTGGCAACGGGGCCGATCTTTGGCAACAAATGACAATCTACAGCGCCCAACGCAATGTATTTAATGTAATAATAATTTAAAAAATGAAATTGTCTACTTGTTTGCTTCATTGGCATTTTAGCTAGTTGGAGCGTCCCACGTTAATGAACTTTAAGAGAATTATCTATTGATATATTTTGGCAGTTCTCAAATATGGTGAAAAAATAAATACCAAAGATCACTTTATGTACGAGAAACTGACAATCGTTTAGTGTGCAATCTCAATGGCCGAGATCGTTATTCAGCTGTTAGCCATTTGTCGATCTGTTGCTAGAGGCGAGCTGTTGAGTAACCTAACAGTCCAAAAAAAAGAAGTGTTATTATAAAAGCGTGAGTGTATTTTTGTAATTCAAATTCGAAATTTGTATAAATTCGTGTGACTCATTAGAGAACTGCGAAGGCCAGGTATGGATGTCGACTCAGACTTGGAGCAACTTTCGAGTAACATAGGTGATTTCGGGCCATATCAGCTGCGACAGACTTTCCTGCACATGTTGGCAGCCCTGACCGCAGGGCTCCACATGCCCACCCTCCTCACCGTGGCTGCCGTTCCAGATCACAGGTGTGCAGTACCAGGTGTTGATGAGAACGGAACAGTGGCACTGTGGAACTCATCAGAGGTTATGTCTTCAGTGCCGCTCACCAAGGATGGTGTCTTGGACTCGTGCCACTTGATTGACGCCACTACAAATAGCTCAGTGAAATGCAGCCTGTGGGTGTATGACGACACATATACCAGTCTTCAAGAGCCATAGAGTGGAACCTTGTGTGTGCCAAACGACGGATGGCAGCACTGTCTCAGGCTTCCTACATGTTTGGAGCATTTGCAGCGGCTCTGGTTTCGGGCATCACGGCAGACAAGTATGGCCGGAAGATAATCTTCTACATTTCAGCAGTCTTGCAGTTAATCCTTGGTGTGGGAGTTGCATTTGTTTCTGAATACTACAGCTTTCTGGTGACAAGATTCCTGTACGGAATTTTTGGCTGTGCTGGGGCCCACATCACTGGTTTTGCGCTGTCAATGGAGATAATACGTCCATCAACGAGAACAATAGTTGGAGTTGCCTCTCAGGCCTTTTCTGCAACAGACGTGATTCTCGTTGTCTTCTGGGGCTTCGTTATTAAAGATCGGTTTGTGCTACAGATTGTGTACGGACTGCACATTTTGCTGCTGATTGGACACTGGTGGCTTGTAGATGAGTCACCACGCTGGCTGTGGGCACAAGGGCAAACTCAAAAAGCTGTAGCCGTAGTAGTAAAGGCTACGAAGCAGAATGGCTGCACAGACAAGCTGGATGTTGCGTATTTTTCCAAAGCCGAAAGAAAGATTTCTAATGCTGCAACAGCAGGTCTTATTGATTTGATGAAAACACCAAATCTGCGCAGTAGAACTTTTAACATCGTTCTTAATTGGTCTGTCAATAGTTTGGTATATTATGATCTCACCCTCAATATTGGGAAATTGTTTGGTAACCCCTATCTCGTTCTCTTTATTGCTGGTCTTGTTAGGTATCCCAGCTACGTAATGATCATTCTACTAACGGATCGCTTCGGACGACGTAGCCTCCTCGGTGCTCTGACTTTGCTGGGAGGTTTCCCCTGTATTATTGCAGTTTGCATACCGAACGACACATAAGCTGGCAGTTTGTCAATAAATACTGTGATGATGATTGGGATATTCTTTACTGCTGGATCTTTTGCTGTCATTTACAACTACACCGCTGAACTCTTCCCAACTGTGGAACGGAATACGGCTCTTGGCACCGCATGTATGGGCGCCCGTCTGAGTGGTGGTCTCACGCCTTTAATAACATTACTGGATTCTTTTGACATGAGAATGCCTTCAGTTATATTTGGTGTTACCGCTGCGACATCTGGCTTGCTAGCCCTTGTCCTTCCTGAGACACTTAACCGACCCATACCTCAGACTCTGGAAGATGACAGGATGGTACAGCTTTCAATGTTTGCTGCGTGAAAAGATCAGTGGGGCATACACATGATGTGGACCTGTCATCTCGTGAATAAGTTGTACAAGAATTTTCAAATGCAAATTTTCAAATTTATTCCAGAAATGGTTGTGCTAAGGAGGGCTGCAAGAAAAACAAGGATGGAAAGAATAAAAAATGAAAATATAAAGGAAATCATGGGAGTAAAAGGTCAGCCGAACATCACAGACATCATAGAGAAGAAAAGACTATAATGGTATAGCCACGTCAAAAGGATGCCAGAGGAAAGAATACCAAAATTAATTATGGAATGGGTTCCACTTGAGAGAAGGAAAAGAGAACGCCCAAGGAAGACTTGGAGAGAAGGAGTACAAGCAGCCATGACAGCAAGAAATGTGGAACCAGATCTGTGGAGAAACAGAGAGGAATTACGTTTGGTTTCCGACAGATGGAGACAGCTGTTATAATATCGGATGGATAGATAGATAGACAGACAGACAGATAGATAGATAGATAGATAGATAGATAGATAGATAGATAGATATTCCAGTTTATTGTGTTTGTGTAAGATTGGAAAGTGAGGTGAGGAGGAACAGGGAGGACACTGGTATGTTACAGAACAGTAGTTACAGTAGAAAATGTTATCAGCGCGTCTGCCCTACACACATTCAATAAAAGGATGTTGGTGAACCGCGTTCTAATTTTAACACTACTCTATTTGGATTCCTGGTTTGCGTTATAGAATTTGTCAATTAGAAAAGGAGATTACAGACACATACAATGTATATGAAGGATGTCCAAAAAGTAACGTTGCCTTGGTCATAGAAAATTACATGTCACTGCAAAAGAAAAAGAACGATCGCTAAGGCGTCAGGCCATTGAGATTGCATAACAAAGGAATAGTTGAGTGCAGACCAAAGGAATCGTACGGCCACTGCGGACGCCAGGATGGCCGTGGGATTCCACTCAGCCCAATTACAACTTCCTCTTTTTCACTTTTGTGTTATATTTATTCGTAAATAGTTATACGTGCAGAGAAAATTGCCTCCCGGTCTGAACTCGTACGGGGTGTGGTAAGGTTGACGGGTTCGAATCCCCACCAGGTAACTATTTTTTCTTACACGCATTAATTTTTAATAGTATGTTATTTATATAGTATGACAATAAACTGGTAAATATCGTATATATATGTATATATGTAAACGTTTAAATTTATCTTGGTGGATTAAATTCGTCATAACTCGCTTGTTAAATCTGTTAGAGCGATCCAACTAATAAACTGAAGAAACACCCTTGCATTCCCACAGTTTGGCCTATGACTGGATCCAGCTGATATGTTCACATGCATTTCACCTCACTGTGCTGTAAAGTGTCCCACAGTTCGTGTGCTCACCCTCACATAAGCCCACGTCTGGCTGTCTGTGTGGCTACTGCTGTGCTTGCCGCGTCTCAGCATGGTTTGTTACTAAATAAATGTCACTTTCAGCCTGATTGGGAATTCAGTTCGTTAGAACAAGTCACATTAATGAACTTTAAAGAAATGTATACATGTACATACATATTTATCTAGCAGCAATTCCAAACTATAGCGGGGAAAAACAAATGCGAAGGTGCCTGTATAAGCAATATGGCAGAAATTTAGTACGCGGCGCAGTAGGCGAGGTCACTAAGGCATGGCCTACATTGGCTACATGAGGGTAGTTTGGGAATTGGGCGCCGGGTGGGGCTTAAAATTCCAGTTATCACAACTGTTTTTGTGTCTCCATTTTTTGTGCTTTACTTATGCTAAGGTTCACAGTTAGTGGCAACTGCTTATACATACAGAGTAGTACTGTATAGGGATAATTAGGAATTTAACTGCAGTGACACGTGTGTTTTCAAATAATTAGACTGTTTACTTAACATGAAAACAGAAAGTAACGAAGCGGTAACGTGGCTCACGCTGCTAGCCGCAGGCCTACCACCGCGGAGGCCCGAGTTCTTTTCTGGGTCAGTCCATGTGGGATTTGTGGTAGACGAAGTGACACTTGGACAGGTTTTCCCCCAAGTACTTGGGATTTCCCCTGTAAATTTCATTCCACCGTTGCTCCATTACACGGAAAAACGAAAAACACTAATCATCTTCATCACAGGGTTGCACAAGAAGCCTCAAGGCTGCGGTGTGTCCGTAGCATCTGCTGCGGGGCCCTTCACCACAAACAAATAATTACAGTTTATCATGCACCTAATGCGACTGGTGTGGCTGCTTGCTGTCCACGATCTCGTCCCTCTCTGCAACACACATTGACAGCTACACACACATCGGCTGCACTTTCAACCTTGCCAGAGTCGGATATCAACCTTCAAACACGTGTAGCACGGGGTCATATCAGTCTGCGATTCACAAAGGGGACGGGAACTGTCGCTAAAGGCAGACAGTTGGCGACTTAGTCGCCCAGGGGCAAATGCCGCCACCACCCCCCCCCCCCAGACCACGGTGGCTTCGGAAATTGCCCTGCAATAACATTAATATTTCGGCCGTTGGCCTCAATGTGTGTGGGCGAACCTATCCCTGATGGAAACCCTGAGGATTCGAGTTCAAATTACTCTTTCTCGATTTTGTCAGGCCTGCCAGGCGACCTGTATAAACCTCGAAGTTTTTCTCGTATAATCTTCTTAAATCACTAATCCTCGAACCCGAAGTGCCAACAAATTATAATGCGACACTCTAATCGTTTCGGATTCTTAACCTTTTAAAGCCTAGCGGTAACTTTACGTACCACCAGGTTTAACATTAAAAAATTCTACGTGGTGCCCCACATTGCGTTTATGTGTTTTGTACGGATCTCAGAACAAACAGGAACTTTTGCCTTATAAAACATTAAGAGATTGGTTTTTATAACCGAAGTGAAGAGTGTTTACAGCGCGGTACGCACTGAGTCCTTATATAAAACAGATAAGCTTCGTCTTTAAAGGGTTAAACAGTGATGTAACGTTCCAACAATATGAAACAGCCAATCAGAACCTGTCAGATTCTAGTCAGGGTCACAGTGAAGGATCACCGGGACCTGAGGGTTCATGATCGACAGGACAGTCAGAATATGAACTGTGCTAACAGCCACATCCGTAAGGCAAAAGTCAAGACGCTGAAATCCAGAGGAGTCCTACCGAGTGTGATTGTGAAGCCTCGATGCTGAAGACGCCCTGGCCCATTGGGGGCTGTTCTGCCATGAAAAGCAAAATATAAATATAGTGTATTTTTATTTGTAGTGCATTTCATAATGACTTACAATGTTATCTTCTTTTCAGACATTAACCATCTTGAGCGAAATCAGTCACATGATTTTTTTGAATGTGCAGCCAAAAAAAATTCTTCTTGCAATTTTTTTTTTTGGAAATACGTGGCCAAATTACTCTACTTCACGTTTTATAGCAGCAGACGACTTGGTTTTGGCGTTTTTTGGATTACTATTTGGATTATAATTAAATAAAAGTAACTTTGATACGAAACACTAAATCGAAGTAGATACGATGTGTTTTTCAGTAGAAATGACTCGACATTAACTGCTGATTACTCCTGTGGGCGCAGACGAATAAAGCAACTCTCGCCTAACTGCAAGTTTCAACTGGCATGCGCGGGCGTCTCTACTCTGCCAGTTACAATTTATCCGCCGAAACAATGGATTCATCACGCAGTTTCGCTCAATAATTTGAGAACTTACTCTACGACCTTACCGAAATTTTCCATTCAGAAATTGCAATATTTGGGCTCTTCTCTGGTTTTCTCTGCAAAGTTCCGCTCGCTGCTCTAAGAATTCAGATGTGCCGATAGGGGAACGGATGGCGTGCTTTCTTGAAGCTTTCCCCCGCCCTTACTTGGAGATTGCTATCCACGGTTTTAGAAAGTAATGTCGCAGAAAACTACGTGAGTGTACAAGGTGATCCTTGAGGACTGTTGCCTTGGTTACGAAATAACGTGGTATTTTTAATGATCATTAGACCGTAATAAGTTGCCTTAACATGTTCGCTCGCCAACTCTACACTCAAAGAAACATATTGAAATCTTACAAACCCATTAAAGGCAACGAACAGTATCAGTTCACCTCTCACAATATTACTTTTGCCACTGTATGAACCTACCCAGACAGACGTTATGAGAATACAGTAAACAGCGAGCTGGTGAAGGAATTCCCCGCCTTTCATGGGATCCAACAATTCGTTACTTTTGTTCACAGGAACCCTTTACTGCATCTTATCCTGAGCCATATGAACCCAGTCTGCATCCTTTAAAAATTAATTTTAGTATTGTCCGGCATTTCAAGTTATATCCCTAGCAAATTTTATGTTGTTTAACCCTTTAAAGACGAAGCGTATCTGTTTTATATAAGGACTCAGTGCGTACCGCGCTGTAAACACTCTCCACTTCGGTTATAAAAACCAATCTCTTAATGTTTTATAAGGCAAAAGTTGCTGTTTGTTCTGAGATCCGTACAAAACACATAAACGCAATGTGGGCACCACGCAGAATTTTTTAATGTTAAACCTGGTCGTATGTAAAGTTACCGCTAGGCTTTGAAAGGTTAACAAAGCTCCCAAATTAACAGAGTGCGTTTTGTAAGCTTTTGTGTTTACTAACACTACCCGCGTCTTTAGCAGGCAGCACGTCGTCATCTTCAGTTTGTTTAACCTAAATCTGTTTGACTTTCCACATAACTTCGTGATTTGTCAAAACATACAGAGTCGTTTTCAGGTACGTTCGAAAAATTACAAACAGCCATTATTACTTCCGTCAATTCTTCCCGTCCGTCTGTGCCTGCCTGCCTGCCTGCCTGCCTGCCTGTCCGCATGCACCAACTCTGCTCCAAATTGACGGCTTTTTTAATTAAATTTGATAATTTAATATTTTTCGAAAATCTGTCGAGAATATTCAAGTTTTATTAATATCTGACCAGAATAACGAGTGCTTTACATGAAGCCCTGTGTACCTGTGTGATAATGTTCGCTGAATTATAGAATTTCACAAACCAACCACATGCACAATTTATTACGCACTAAAATGTTCAAACTACACTACTACATGTTTCGAACCGTCAACTGGTTCANCGCACTAAAATGTTCAAACTACACTACTACATGTTTCGAACCGTCAACTGGTTCATCTTCAGGTAGAGTCACAGTTTCACAAATCACACACACAGATATCCAACACTATGATCACAAGACTTGGCTACAGCTGTTTTGTGTACACCAATTATGTTTACATCTGTCGACATATATGTCGACATATATGTCGACAGATGTAAACATAATTGGTGTACACAAAACAGCTGTAGCCAAGTCTTGTGATCATAGTGTTGGATATCTGTGTGTGTGATTTGTGAAACTGTGACTCTACCTGAAGATGAACCAGTTGACGGTTCGAAACATGTAGTAGTGTAGTTTGAACATTTTAGTGCGTAATAAATTGTGCATGTGGTTGGTTTGTGAAATTCTATACTTACGACAATGTACGTTTTGAGTGATCTAAAGTATTCGTTGAATTATTCATAGAATGAGAAATGTTTCAGGCAGAAATTGTAGAGAAAGCTAAACGTACAGTTTATGTTCCACAACTTTTTTCCTGAAAATCGTGTCTTTTATGAGATAATGTACAAAAATATGGTACAACCAGACAGGCCACAGATGACAATAAAATACGGCGCATGCATGGCTTGACGCAGTGCTTTAACTGTTAGCTTTCTGGCCACATTTGGGCTCTGTAGGCAGCTGTTCAGGTGGCTGTGGTGTGCAAGTGACCACACTCATCGGAAGTGTCCAAAAACACCAGCACACCGAAGTGAAATCACAGGCATAGAGAATGCTCCTCTGCTAGGATGGAGCAGCAGAGTCAGACGCAATGAGGACACCCACAGGCATTTACCGGCCGCAGACAGTCCGTGCCCAGAGTGGTCATGTCAGGGAGGACACAAGTAGCAGTGACAGCAGCGGCATAATCCAAAACTAAGTCCAAAGCAGCTCATGATCGTTAGGCACACCAGAGATAACACCCAGAAAAATCAGTATGGAGGAAGAAATAACCACACTCTTTGCTGTCATGCAGAAACTCATGGCGTTGCTGAACACAGCGGCGAAGGAAAACGGCTGTTCTACCATTTTGGTAACAGCTGTCTACTGCCTCTTCACGACGACGGGAAGGACTTCTTCCGTTGGACATGCAGCAGAGTTTGTACCACCACGACATGGCTGAATCCTCCTCTCGCCTGAGTGGCAGCCACTCAGAAAAACCCCGGCCAGTGTCTATATTGTAACACACTAATATCTGATAAAGAGCCCATGATGAGCTCCAAAATAAGACGTAAAAGGGTCGCGGAGAAGGGCGACGGAAAGGAAACCATAACCATAAAGCGCGGAGCAAAATAAATTTGTTAAGTTACAGACACACTATATGCAAATCATTAAATATATAAAAGATATACCTTCAGTTTCATAAATTTTTAAATTTCTACGTACAGACATGGAAAGGGTAAAGTTGTGTTGCTCAAATCTTTCTGAGGAATCCTTCCATGTCAGCCTCCATCTGAAATATTTCGTATCATAAGTATTAGTTTGTGTTCGAACCCCTGAGTTGGAGGAACCTCAAGTGTTTTCTGCTTTTTGAACACATTCGAGCTGTCTGTACGCCATCTTATTCATCCGCAACCTGAGGACGTGACAAACCGTTATGACAACGGACACAATTAATATGGTAAAATTCCAAATAGAATGTATACATACGTGCTTGAATTTTTAAAATTGCAGTATTGTACAGCAGATTATACTGGACAGCTTGTAGCAGCTTAATTGGATGTAACTGAATAACATTACCGTGGTTCCAGTGTGTAACAAAGTCTGTCGAGCATTGATTTCCATTGATAATTACTAACAAAATTGAATTCACGTCCTCATATGCGCCTCATTTGGCAAATTATTATACCAAAATATAAAACAAGCCCTCTCTTTTTCAATCGATAAATAGCAAACGAAAATTCTGTGACAAAAATTAGTTCTGATTCGTAAAGAAGAAAACATTTGGACGCCGTAACACGCACTGCAAAAATTAAAGAGTGACAGGATTTGTAGTAATAAGCGCAAAGTAACGTTGTCGTAGGGCCTCTCCGGACTTTGTGCCCCTCGTAGCACAGCTGTGACATCGGCGTTTTCAGTGCGAGGTGATCAGTCAGTCACTTAGGTTCGTGGCGCTTGTTGTGTTAGCTACGGGGTCAAGCTAACTCCATTAAGTTAAGTGAATTTTAAAGAATAAATGGCACTTAGAATGGGGGATGGAGATATATTAGGCAGCGACGCCCTCTATCCGTCTGATAAGGAAATCGGTTTCGTCTTTTTTCAGGCGCGTTCGCAAGACTGCGAAAAGCGACTATAAGCTTCAACATGTCTGTCCGTCTGTCTGCCTGCTTGCCTATCAGACTATCTACCTACCTGCCTGCCTGTCTGTCAGTCCTTCCGCCCGTCCGTCCATCCGTACGCATGGAAAACTTGGCTCCCACTGGACAAATTGTAATTTAACTTGATATTTAAGTATTTTTTCGAAAATTTGTCGAAAAAATCAAGTCTCATTAAAATCTGAGAAGACTAATGGGTGCTTTACATGAAGACGTATGTAAATTTATGATTACATCTCATTCTATTCTTCGTACAATAATAAATATTTCAAATAGATTTGTAGGGAAAATCAAAACACACATTTTACGTAAAACAGTTTTTTCCGGAGATTGTGCTGTTTATGAGATAATGTGGAGAAATACGGTACAGCCAGACAGGCCACAGATGACAATATAATACGGCGCATGCGCTTTGCATGCCGGGTAACTAAGGCTACAGACACACACTCAGAATTTGTAATACTTATTGCTTTTCGATTGCAACAATGGTTACGCGATCGCACCCAAATATTATGTCCATACGTACAATCCCTGCCTTGTAACCTTCGTTTCGTTTCGTAGTCCTTCCCCCTTCTACCTACTCACAGTAAGTGTCGAGGTTGTTTTTATCTTCTCTTGATCACACACACCAAATTCGATAGGACTCCTCTGGACGAGGGATCGGCCCGTCGCAGAGACCTCTACCTGACAACGCAAGCACTCTACAAAAGAAAAAAAAATCCATGCCCCCGGTGGTATTCGAACCCACAATCCCAGCAAGCGCTCTGCCGCAGACCCACGCCTTAGACCGCGCGGCCACTGGGATCAGCTTCTGGTAATCTTACTGCAAACAAAGAGGTATGTGATGTTGCTGTATTTGTGTTGCTCTCTCTGGGTTTAAATATTGCGATGGGCCGAGCCACATCCAAGGACTTGAAGACCCTTTATAATTCCATAAATATATGACGAACTGGAAAACTCAGAAGTGCCGAGTTTGTACGTCCTGACGCAGAATATGAAAGACACAATATGTGATATGGCAGAGTGGATTCGTCTGGCTCCTAATTGGGTTTAGTTGCAGGGTGTTTTAAACGCTGCAAACCTCATTACTTCTACCCTAACATCCGATCACTGGCAAAACCTCCCGCTACTTAATTCTCTCTTCCTTCAGATATCATCACAAAAAGTAGTTTCAGATTACATTTATTAACACTTGCGCTGATCAAAGGAACGCATCTTAAGTATATATTTTATTAACCCTTTAAAGACGAAGCGTATCTGTTTTATATAAGGACTCAGTGCGTACCGCGCTGTAAACACTCTCCACTTCGGTTATAAAAACCAGTCTCTTAATGTTTTATAAGGCGAAAGTTGCTGTTTGTTCTGAGATCCGTACAAAACACATAAACTCAATGTGGGAACCACGTAGAATTTTTTAGTGTTAAACCTGGTGGTACGTAAAGTTACCGCTAGGCTTTAAAAGGTTAATTATTAAGTCTGACTCAGCAAGTCATTTAACACACGTTTTATTGGCAACAAGTTTCGGCTCGTAAAAGACCCATCATCAGGCCACAACAAGAACTGTAAGCTGGAAAGCCTATATGTTGCAGGCAGATCTCCCCCTATATATTAGTGAATACGTTGCAAATGTATGTAACAATAAAATATTGTATGTATATATATATATGTACATAGCGTAAGTAAAGTGTTAAAACTAAAGGAAATGTTAAAATTTTGCCAATGTTTGTCGTAAAACGTAAAAGGAAAGACTGACTGACTGACTGGCTAACTAACTAAATAACCAACCAACCAACTAACTAACTAACTAACTAACTAACTAACTAACTAACTAACTAACCACTCAACCAACCAACCAACTAACCAACTAACTAACTAACTAACTAACTAACTAACTAACTCACTCACTCACTCACTCACTCACTCACTCACTCAGTTCACTCACTCACTCACTCGCTCGCTCACTCGCTCCCTCAGTCCACTCACTCAATCACTCACTCACTCACTCACTCAATCCATGGAGCGGAGGCCTTCTTGAGAAGCTAACAGTTTCTCAGCTAGTCAAGAATTCCCCTCATTTTATGAAACCCGGCGATTCATTACTGCACTCACAAGAGCCCGCCACCTGTCCCTATCCTGAGCCAGCTCAATCCAGTCCATGCACCCGTCCCACTTCTTGAAGATCAATTTTAATATTATCCTCTCATCTAGGCCTCGGAAGAGGAAAAATTACTTTTTAAAAATAATTACAAAATTAATGTTTAGGAAAGTGAGATGAACAGCCAACCGTAAAGGTTTCAGTTGCACGCAGTATGCAAGTATATATGAAGCAGTACAAGTACAAGTACATATTAAGCAGTACAAGTACAAGTATATATGAAGCAGTACAAGTACAAGTATATATGAAGCACTACAAGTACAAGTATATATGAAGCTGTACAAGTACAAGTATATATGAAGCAGTACAAGTACAAGTATATATGAAGCTGTACAAGTACAAGTATATATGAAGCTGTACAAGTACAAGACACCGGCATCGACCCAGTATATTGTAAGTGGTCGTCGTGCAAAACAACCTGACTGGTCTGCAAGCTGGAATATATGCATATACTTTCGGCACTCCCGGTACGTCTGATAACGTCCACGTCTATACAGGCCTTCTGATAGGCCGAACGCATTTTGTTGTAATTTCTCCGTAGCTTGTAGGGGTGTCAGTAAGGTAACACTACGTGACGTCTGACTGCTGCAGCATTTGAGGTTCCCACGTCTTCGATGTGTGGCCTTGTGTTTTCTTATACAGGGACCTCAATGTTCTACCCTGAATATAGACGAAGCCAATCCTCCGAAACGTCGGTACCTGTCTACCAAATGCATGGCTTCACATCCTCAAATAATGTTATAATTTACTGTAGTGTAAATGTCTAAACATTTCTCTGACAGCCGGTTCATAGAACTGAAGACCCTTTGAATTAATCAAATTGCAGATCTTGTGAGATTTGGATTTTTGTGGTTCAGAGAATATTTGTGTTAACAAAGTGGCAAAGTCACACTAAGTTTGCTGCCTCGCCGTAGATAAACAACGAAACAACTGACTGTGTGCCGATCCCAGCGACCGCGCGGTCTAAGGCGTAGGTCTTCGGCCGAGGGCTTGCTGGGATCGTGGGTTCGAATCTCACTGGGGGCATGAAATTAGTCTCTTGTACAGTGTTTGTGTTGTCAGGTAGAGGTCTCTGCGACGGGCCGATCCCTCGTCCAGAGGAGTCCTTGCGACTGGGGTGTGTGTCTGAGTGCGGTCACGTGAAAATAAACAACCTCGACACCGAGTAGGTAGAAGGGGTAAGGACTACGAAACGAAACAATTGACTGTTACTCATTACTATTGTTTAAATAATTAACGGAAAAATAAGAGAATGTTAAATTAGTGACAAGTTCATAATAACACTGAGTTGGTGTTTGGGTTACAATTTCCGAACTTTCTCCGTCATCTGCGCCGTAAACATCCTATCAGTCCGCTTCCCTTAATTTCGGTATTCACTGTTGGATCTGAGGCTTTCTTCGGAGCAGCGATCTCTGTGAAAGACTGATTCTCAAATCTACTCACTGCTATATGCGACTCTAAGAGGTATAAAAGTATCTTTCAGTTCTCATGTAACTATTATCTATCATTAAAACTTCTGCCCATGGAAAAAGTAACCACCCAATGAAATAAGCAAACAAATAGGCAAACAACCAAACAATTACTGAAGAAAGTGTTACGCAGTTACGTAACGAAAAGTCATCACTGCTACCTTCTGAACTAAACGTGCGTACTTAACCTTTTAAAGCCTAGCGACGTACCACCAGGTTTAGCATTAAAAAATTCTACGTAGTGCCAACATTGCGTT
The DNA here is from genome assembly GCA_013340265.1 of Coptotermes formosanus. NCBI lineage: Eukaryota > Metazoa > Arthropoda > Insecta > Blattodea > Rhinotermitidae > Coptotermes > Coptotermes formosanus. The sequence continues at coordinate 89,805 of BLKM01002625.1, read as the reverse complement.
TATGTGTTTTGTACGGATCTCAGAACAAACAGCAACTTTTGCCCTATAAAACATTAAGAGGCTGGTTTTTATAACCGAAGTGGAGAGTGTTTACAGCGCGGTACGCACTGAGTCCTTATATAAAACAGATACGCTTCGTCTTTAAAGGGTTAAAAAGAGCAAAAGTTAACAGCTGACTTTAATGTTACGTTACGCTCACCGTGTCACTTTATGTTCTCCACCAGAATTATGTTATGTATATTCATTCTACATGTAGAGCTCAGCATAACATCCGCAACTATCTATTCGGAGAATAGATGTTTAAGTCTTACAGGATGTGACGCCGTAAGGACTGGCCAATATTTACCCATAATTAGAAGGACCGAAGTTCATTGAGTTTCAGCGCCAAGAAGTCATAGACAGTGCTTATTGCTACCTACCGATATTACGCTGCAGTAAAGCTGAATTGTAAACTCCATACGTCAGCTGCCTTAACATATGAGACACTTCCAATGTAGACAGTTTTATCTTATCTGTTAGTATCATTTCTTTTCGTTCTTCATTTCACTGTGTTTCTCTTTACTTGAGCTCCGTTCCTGAAAATATATCGCCTTTTCTGTTTTTATTTTTTTCCATTCTCCCCTTGTATATGTCCATTTCTTTAATCTACACTCCGTCTTCACACCATTATATCGCCTTTCCGGCGTAGTGAACAGGCAAAGCGCGGTACCGCCATCTTTGTCTGCGTCACTCGCGCTTTATGTTCCATCTCATCCTTACGCCTCTTCATCAGCTCGCAGATACAATGTTATCCTTCTTCAATCTGTCTTCCACTATTCTTGCCATCCAATTCGCTAACAGGTCATCAATAAAAGTGTTACAGAATAGACAGGAAACATCTTGCAGCAGCTAAGCGCGGCAACAACATCAGTCCAAGTTAGCGGCCCCCTTCTCATCTCATCGCTTTCCTTTGTCAGATGTATATAACCTATACGTACAGAATGCTGTCTGAACGCTCTGTGTTTTGTAAGCAGACCTCTCACTGTCCTGTTACGGATCACTCTACAAATATTCTTGTAATTTATCAGACATTATTACATTTTTACTTCTCGGCTTCTTAATGTTACATTTAATGTTAAAGGGGTCATCGCCGTCTGACGATTGGAGATGCATTATATTTTGTTTCGTACCCACCATCAAGTGAAATTTTTCTCTTTAAGCAAGGCACTAACAGAATAAAAATCAAACCTCTCTCTCTGTCGCTCTCTGTCTGTAGACTAAATGATTCAATTTTGTGAAACGAAACACTAAAACCCTAGTTATAAGATTATAAGTTGGTTAACGTCTGAATACAAATTCATTCTTTCTGCACTAACGAACGAACTAACTAACTAACTAACTAACTAACTAACTAACTAACTAACCAACCAACCAACCAACCAACCAACCCACCAACCAACCAACCAACTAACTAATTAACTAACTAACTAACTAACTAACTAACTAAATAACTAACTAACTCACTCACTCACTCACTCCATGGAGCAAAGTCCTTCCTGAGAAGCTAACTGTTTCTCAGCTACTCAAGAAATTCCCCGCATTTTGTGGAACCCGAAAGTTCATTACCACGTTTACAAAAAAAGCCCTCCACCCGTCCCTATCCTGAGTCAACTCAATCCACTCCACGCCCTCATACCACTTCTTGAAGATCCATTTTGATATTATCCTCCCATCTATGCCTGGGTTTCCCAAGTGGTCTCCTTCCCTCAGGTCTCCCTACTAAAATCCTGTATGCACCTCTCCCCTGCCCCATACGTGCTACATGCCCCGCCTAGCTCATTCTTCTCGATTTGATCACCCGGACTATATTTGGCGATGAGTACATGTCATTAAGTTTCTCGTCATGCATTTTTCTTTCTGTAATTTGAGTCAAAAATATACGGTTAATCCTAGGCTTTCTGAACGTAAACTTTAATCAACTAACCATCCATCAGCCAAGATTTCGCAAAATAAAATACAAAATAAGTCCGACATTCCACCTGAAAGAGAATATGAATGTAACATTGTCACTTTTAGACTACTTTCCGTTCTGATAAGGAAAAGGTTCTGTATTTTCAGATTACCGTGCTGTCTACGTGAGTTCCAGTTTCATTTCCCGAACAGTTCTTAGTTTTTATGAAACTCCACACAAACACAACGCTATTGTCCAAACACAGTATTTTCAATATTTTAAATTCAGCAACCACAACATGGCTGACACACAAAACAGTGAGGCTTTACTAACACAAGCGACACACATTTTTATCCTGAAATGCTGTTTGTCAGCGTTTGAGACTGTAAAAAGTACTGAACTTCTGTTAATGCACTATTTCTCCGGAATATACAACGGCAACTTGCTGTAAATTTATGCAACAGGACATGAAGGCTTGAAATTTTGCTCCGAAGTGCAGGTAAATCTTTGCTGTTGGTGCTTCGTGTAAAATGACGGTGTAAGGAAAGTACCACCACCACCACCGCCACCGCCACCGCCACCGCCACCGCCACCGCCACCGCCACCACCACCACCACCACCACCACTAATAATAATAATAATAATAATAATAATAATAATCCTACTAAACTAATAACAGAAATCAGAAATTACTAGTAGATTTCAGAAAATAAGGAAAGCAAAACAGAGGTATCAAAACTGTCAATAACATGGCAGTTGGGTAAAGTATGGATAATATGTTAAAAACATTAGCCCCACTGGTTGCACCTCCCAGCCTTGGAGGAAACTTGACAAAACGCGAGTAAAATAAACTATTTCAAGACACAAACAAAGAATCCGTGATTTTTTCCAGAGACGTCAGCATGGGAGAAGATTTTAAAGAACACTTTCATGGTGGGGATGGAAATCCTGGGCATATTTTTAAAGGACAGAGTTTAAAATACTGATGTAATACAACAATGTTGGTACGTGTTCCGTTATGTACTGCCTTAAGAGCATAAAGAAACATACAATAATAATAGCAATAAAAGACAATCCCCGTATTGTACAGGTTGCGGCACAAAAAACATAACGGTTTTCAAAACGAAGTGACACAGTGACGTCTCACCTTATTATGTAACAATTGTTATCAGTGATGAACTCAGTGTATGCCAGTTTATTTTTGAAAATTTTGTCTCTCAGATGTCCCTCACAATTTCTCGAACACTGCTCCAAACTTTCTCAAAGATTTTGCAGCACCCGACGAGTCATCTGCTACGGGATTGCTGCGATTTCTTCCTTTATTCTCTGCTTTAGTTCCTCGATGAGGCTGAGAGATTAAAAGGTTACTTGTTGAGACACCCCATTAAAAGGTTACTTGTTGAGACACCCCATAAAAGGTTACTTGTTGAGACACCCTATAAAGGTTACTAGTTGAGACACCCCATAAAAGGTTACTAGTTGAGACACCCCATAAAAGGCTACTTGTTGAGACACCCCATAAAAGGTTACTTGTTGAGACACCCCATAAAAGGTTACTTGAGACACCCCATAAAAGGTTACTTGTTGAGACACCCCATAAAAGGTTATTTGTTGAGACATCCCATAAAAGGTTACTTGTTGAGACACCCCATAAAAGGCTACTTGTTGAGACACCCCATAAAAGGCTACTTGTTGAGACACCCCATAAAGGCTACTTGTTGAGACACCCCATAAAAGGCTACTTGTTGAGACACCCATAAAAAGTAACCACAGGCGGAGAGATCCAGGTGAACGCGCAGGCCAAGGAACATCACCGCCACGAGATATGAGGTCATTTCTCGTGGCGGTGATGTTCCATGCTCTGCACATTTACCTGATCTCTCCACTTGTGGTTGCTTTTTATGGGGGTATCTCAAAAATAACCTTTTCATCTCTAAGCCAACAACAATTGAGGAACTAAAGCAGAGAATAAAAGAAGAAATCGCAGCAATCCTGGAGCAGATGACTAGTCGGGTGATAGAAAATCTTTGAGAAAGATTGGAGCAGTGTTTGAGAAATTGTGTGGGACATATGAGAGACGAAATTTTCAAAATATAAAATGGCATATATTGAGTACATCAGTGATAATAACATTTACATAATAAAGTGAAACGTCATTGTGTTATTTCGCTTTGAAAACCGTCAAGTTTTTCTGCCACACCCTGTATTATGAAGCTAGTAAATGTAACAAGACTCACAATAAGAATGTGTGTGGACTTCATACCGCCTACTATCTCACAGAGCGGAAGGTGTTCCAATACCTGTTTTCAAATAATCCAACAAACGTATCGTATACACTGGTGTATTTTTGTCACGTGCTCCGAAATATAGGATGTTTTGTTGCTCAATTTATCTTCCCCCAGCCTTGTCACACACCACCCCTCACCTTCGCTCCACTACGATCGCTTATTAGCGCACAGTTCCTGCTGAAAAAAATTAGAATTTTTCCTTTACATAACACCTGCTGTAGCGAGGTGCGTGTAGAAGGGGTTGAGGGGTTGTGTTATTCTGGCCTATTATAATTACATGGTCGCTGCAGGGGTAACAAGTTTTAATGCTGTTGTTGTGCTATGCAGCCACAGAGCTGGAATTTGCACCACACAAGTCTACACCACGCTATCAGTGCGAAAGAGAGTGTGATGATAAATATACACACTTTAAGACGCTGGTATAGTAATATAAAATCAACGAGAAGTCCTGTGATTAACGTACGTCGCCTGTAGTCTTACAGATGTATCTGTGTACGTGGTTACAAATTAATTAATTAATTAATTAATTCATTCATTCATTCATTCATCCTGCAGTCTGTCTTACGACAGGTCCATAGCCTCTTCCAAAGCGAGTTCTCCACACAGTGCGATCTAGTGCTTCCTCTTTCAATTTCCAGTAACCTCTCTTTTCCTTAAGGTCATCCGGTAGTTGCTTACTTCTTCTTCTTTCAATAGCGTGTTTTAGAAGGCAGTTCCTACGCAAGATGTGACCAATCCAGTTAGCCTTCCTGCTTTTTACTGTATGTAGGATATTCCTCTACGCCTTGACACTATGTGACGCTTCTTCATTTCTCACTCGATCGGTCCAACTGATCTTCTCCATCCTTCTGCAGCACCACATTTCCAAACTTTCCAAGTATTTCTGATCTAGTGTCCGAAGTGTCCAATTTTCAGCACCATACAAAGCTATGCACCAACTGTAGCGCTTTGCTAGTTTCTTCCTTAAAAGTCCAATTTGATGTTGGAAAGTCTTCTTCTTGTTGAACACAGCTTTTGCCATGGCAGTCCGGGATTTAATTACACGTGTACATTTTACATCATTTGTTATCGTGCTACCCAAACAGTTGAAATATTCCACATTCTCCAGCTGTTTTTGATCTATCACAATCTGTAGTGGGGAAGTCTGTCTTGAGATTCCCATTTCCTTAGTTTTATCCACATTAATTTCCGTTTAACAGCAGTTAAAACATGTTCGTTTGGTTATGATTTATCTAAAGACGTTACTAACTCGTCTTATACAGTGACCAGTGAGAGGAAAATTATGGAATGTGGAAGGAGGCCGTTGTGATGTAATTTGAAGCCCCGTCATGGTGTCTGAGTAGAAATGTTGAGGAACAAACGTCAGTTAATCTAGCAGCTGGATTGACCGAGATTCGAACCCCGCATTTCCGAAGCAGGATTCCAGGAATTTACCGCTACACCAACCTGATTGAACTGGCCCACCGTATGTGGAATTTATGGTGAATCAACTGGTAATGGGCTGGGGCTTTCTCCGACTGTTTCCAATATCATTCAATTCATGCTCCATACTCGTATGTCATTTATTTAAATACTGACACAATACAATCGTAGCTACTGAAAGCGCTGTGAAATAAAACACTTTTCTCTCTCTCTCTCTCTCTCTCTCTCTCTCCCCCTTCCAACCTGTTCCGCGTAACCGATGCAGGTACATATATAATTTTTACTAGCGCCCATACCGGTTATAAGATTAACCTTTCATACGTTCTGTTTGTAATGGTATACACAAAGTCATTGCTCATATAGGCTTTGTGTAGGCTCTATATTTAAGAACAGTCTACATACGATTTTCAAACGCCTAGCTCCAATGAAGTGGAAGATAAGAACGTCTTAAAGCAATGAGCAAGAAGAATAATTTTGTAGACGTACCATCGTAGAATTTGTTGAACAGGAACCAACGTTCGCGAGAACCTTGCTGCCTTCATCTTGCGTGCCCCAAAGAAAGAAAAATAAGATACCGGTACCGACAATGAAAATAGGGGGTTTCTCTGTAATCTACCAAATTACACGGCGTCAGGTATCATGTGTCGTAATGTGTAAGCTAATAAAACTTTCCAACAAGTTTCTTTTTTTCCAACAGCAACCCTTAGTGGGCCACGGCTTCCTCAGTATCGAGGTTTCACTATCACACTCAGACACGCCACAGTCGGTAGGACTCCCCTGGACGAGTGATAAGCCCGACGCAGAGACCTCTACCTGACAACAAAAACACTCACAAGAGACAGACATCCATGACCCAGGTGGGATTCGAACTCACAATCCCAGCAAGCGAACGGCCGCAGACCCACGCCTTAAACCGCGCGGCCAGTGGGATTGGCTCAGGTAAAAGTTGCAGGTTTAGATTAGCTATAGTGATCATTATGAATTACGCTTTTCTTACCATGAACCATTATGTCGATACGTCTCTATACTGTGAAAACTACCGAAGCTGTAACATGAGTGTTCAAATCCTAAAAATTTCTCACGAACAACACAGAAACAAAGCTATTATTTATGTGATTATAAACACTATGACGGGCTGCACACTAAAATTCTTTGACAACGGTGTCACATGTGAATCAACACTAATATGCTTTTAAACTCTTTCCATTGTCTCACTTTATTTACACATACAACGTTTCGAAAGCGATTGTTTGTTCCTCAGGTGTACATCTGACGAACAGGTGTACACCTGAGGAACAGGTGTACAGGTGTACATCTTACGAACAGGTGTACACCTGAGGAACAGGTGTACAGGTGTACATCTGGCGAACAGGTGTACACCTGAGGAACAGGTGTACAGGTGTACATCTGACGAACAGGTGTACACCTGAGGAAAAAAACAGTCACTTTCAAAACGTTGCATATGTAAATAAAGTGAGCCTATGGAACCAGTTCAAATGCGTATTAGTGTTGATTCACATTATGAAGGTTTCTTCTTTTTAATGTAGATTGCAAAAAAACAAAGCCTCAGTTACACTGACGGAATTATTTAGGACACAGAAAGCGCAGTTTGGTGAACGAAATGTGGCGAGAGGACTCTACAAGTGCAAGTGAGGCACAAAATCCAAGAAGAAAATTAAAATAACTAGTTAGAAGTAAACCAAATAAAAACAGGGGTAGAGACTAATGGATGGAGTGGAGAAAACAAGTAAGAAGGGGGACATGGCGTACTGTAAAGGAACAGACTAATGAGAGAACAGAAGAAGGAACGAAAAACAAACCGTATATAACAACACACAAAGAGAACCAATAATTACTAAAGAAAAAAGCACAAGAGAAATGTTGGGAGCGAATGGAATGAAAGGAATAAGACTGAATTAAGAAAATTAAGAATGAAGTGAAAGGGGATCGGAAAAACAAAGAGGAAGGCAGACTTGTTGTCGGCGCAAGGAAACAACAGTTCGCGCTGCGCAGTGATCACTCGCCCGAAATGAAACTTCTTTCATGCAAATTGCATTCTTTTTCTTCCGCGTCCCTCAGTACAGCAATGGCCAAGATTTAGTACACATCAAGTTTATGGTCATTTGGTCGGGCGTAGAGTGGCAGGGACAAAACCGTTCTTTAGAGGCCAGGAGACCCAGGCGTAGATGGGAGGATAATATTAAAATGGATCTTCAAGAAGTGGGATGGGGCATGGACTGGATTGAGCTGGCTCAGGATAGGGACAGGTGACGGGCTCTTGCGAATGCGGTAATGAACCTCCGGGTTCCATAAAATGCGGGGAATTTCTTGACTAACTGAGAAACTGTTAGTTTCTGAAGAAGGCCTCTGTTCCATGGAGTTAGTTAGTTAGTTAGTTAGTTAGTCAGTTAGTTAGTTAGCTGGTTGGTTGGTTAGTTAGTTAGTTAGTTAGTTAGTTAGTTAGTTAGCTAGTTAGTTAGTTAGCTGGTTGGTTGGTTAGTTTGTTGGTTAGTTAGCTGGTTGGTTGGTTGGTTGGTTGGTTAGTTAGTTAGTTAGTTAGTTAGTTAGTTAGTTAGAGGCCCGATATAAATAATGGAAGAAGGGATCGGAGGGTTGGGACGGGTAGCGACAGTGCTTCGTATGCGAGCAGAAACATCAGATCTGCAGTGCGCGAGACGCGGCCCCAGACCGCCTGATTGCTGACGTTCCCAGATCACACACAATTAGACACGCCACACAGCTGGCAGGACTCATCTGGACCAGTGATCAGCCTGTCGCACAGGCCGCTACCTACACAACACGCAACAGACATAAGAGACACACATCCATACCGTCAGCGGGATTCCAATCCACAATTCCAGCAATTCCTCGGTTGCAGATCTACGCTTTAGACTGCGCGGCGACTGGTATCGGCTTAAGAATGCTTATTCTGACATTTTGAAAGCAGCCAGTGTGTGTATATCTTTTACAGACTCACAATGTAAAACACCGAGTTTCAATTGCTCAGGTAACAGGCAAAAGATAATTGGAAGGAACTAGAAAGAAACGTTCTAACAGAAATTCCATATGGCTTCCTATTGACAAGGTTTGAAACAGACTTAGTGTGTTACAACCACTCTCACGTAGCGTATATCCATTAAAATTAGAACACTGACCGAAAGAATGTCACGAGTGGCTATTCCGTGTAGAAAAACTACAGCGCGTGAGGCTGCAACTTAGCCTGTCTCTATGATAGACGCTAAGTGCCAATGGTGACAGAATAAAACCAAATGATTTGAAATAGACACACTACCTTTGCAGTGGTGAGCAACATCGGGATAATATTAAAAACGGACAGCCAGTATTTCGTTTCTTACAGATTTCTCTTTTCTGCAAGGCGTCCAGACCAATTGTGAGGCCAGCCCAATATCCTATTCAGCGGACATCGGGAGGTGAAGTGGCCAGTGTACGAATCTGATCACTCACCTCCATGTATTTCCGAGTTTAAGAATCAGTGGAGCTGCAACTTCAATCCCCCATGCGCCTTTGGCATGCATAATGACAAATTAAGTTTATACTGTCCATAATATAAACATTATCCTATAATGTTTACTCAGAGTTAAGATTCCTGTCAAAGTTCAGTGTCGGTAAGTTTTTGGTTTGCTTAGTGCACGTGTTTGTTTCTCTTCTACTCACCAGATGGTGACACAGGCGAAGCACTCGTTCTTTCTCCGACCACAAAACTGTGGACAGATGAAGGCATTAACCTTTTAAAGCCTAGCGGTAACTTTACGTACCACCAGGTTTAACATTAAAAAATTCTACGTGGTGCCCACATTGCGTTTATGTGTTTTGTACGGATCTCAGAACAAACAGCAACTTTTGCCTTATAAAACATTAAGAGACTGGTTTTTATAACCGAAGTGGAGAGTGTTTACAGCGCGGTACGCACTGAGTCCTTATATAAAACAGATACGCTTCGTCTTTAAAGGGTTAACAATTATTTGGACAAAGAAGTTTACTGCTGAAGATTCAAGTCTTCTGGAATGCTAAGCCGCGTCAACTGCGAAACGTTCCGCTTCGTCGACCCTGAAGTAGGTCAGCGGCCAGACCACGAACACAGTGAGTGCTGCGGCTTCCAGTGCAGGCGCATATACGTACATAGCTTTATATTCGCAGTCTGTCTTACGACAGGTCCATAGCCTTTTCCAAATCGAGTTCTCCACACAGTGCGATCTAGTGCTTCCTCTTTCAATTTCCAACACCCACTCTTTTTCTTAAGGTCATCCAGTAGCTGTTTACGCCTTTTTCGTCGTCCTTCCGTCACTTCTATTTTTCCCCTCTATCTTTCCTTCAATAACGTGTTTTAGGAGGCAGTTCCTACGCAAGATGTGACCAATCCAGTTAGTCTTCCTTTTTTTTTATTGCATTTAGGATATTCCTATCCTTCTTGACTCTGCGTAATACTTCGTCATTTTTCACACGATCGCTCCATCTCATCTTCTCCATTCTTCTGCAGCACCACATTTTAAATCTTTCTAGGTATTTCAAATCCACTTTCCGAAAAGCCCAAGTTTCAGCACCATACAAAGCTATGCTCCAAGTGTAGCACTTAAATATTTTCTTCCCTAATTTAAGTCCCAATTTGCTGGTGAAAGGGTCTTCGTCTTGTTGAGTACTGCATTTACCACGAAAATCCTGGATTTAACTTCACATGTACATCTTGCGACATTTGTTACCATGCTACCCAAACAGATAAACTATTCGACATTGTCAAACAGTTTTTGTTATCATAATCTCTAATGGGCACGGCTACCTTGAGATTCTCATCCTCTTAGTATTTTCCACATTCATTTCCGTTCCATGGCATCTTCCAGGTACAATTAGTCTATCAACCATGCCCTGTAACAGCGTTTCTTCCTTAGCCAGTAGCACAACTTTATGTGAGTATTTCACAGTGCGAATTACTGGTTCTCCTGTTGTAGTTATATATTGCTCTAATACATAAATACTGTGTATATATTTTAACTTTGTTTTCACTGTGCATTTTTTTGTATCACAAGTAAAATCAGCAACGAAATGCACTGTATGTGATAAAATCACTTTTATTCACTTATTCTGCCTTACACCGACAGAAACATGTAGGGGTAAGACAGAATAAGTGAATAAAAGTGATTTTATCACATACAGTGCATTTCGTTGGTGATTTTACTTGTGATACTGTGTGTATATGTTATGTAGCATAAGCCTAAGAAGCGCCTTTGTCAGAACCACAAAATCAACACTTTAATTACACAATGCGCCCTGTAACACTGCACAAAACACCTTGCATATATATACATTTTTTAAATGAATTGTTTCCAACCAACGTGGTTCAACAGAGGCAACACGTGAATGCAGGACGGTGTCGCAAGGTTTTTAGCGGGTTGGTCATCATATTTATCTGTGATATTTTGCAAATTCCTAGTGGGTGCATCCAGATCAGTAGTGGGTGCATTGCAACCACTTGCACCCCTATGGCTAAGGGCCTGTCATGAAGAAGGAGACACTATCAACATCCGAAACCTCAATAATTCTTTACCAGTTGAAATGGGGGTAGCATCCCACAAGAATTGAATCTTCAACGACACAACTAGGAAAAGCAGTTTCAGTACACTTGAATGCAGAAATACACTGAAATGCCCAACGCAGACAGGGCAGAGGGAAACGGATAAACGAACGAAAAGTGAAGAAGGGGTAATAAGGATGAAGGTCAGAGGGAAAAATCAGCACTGAAATTTAGTAAGAATTAGTTATTTATCAATTGCAGAGAGACAAAATTGTCCTTAAATGCTTATAATGTAACTTAAAATATCACTGAACTCGGTTATAACGTCATGAAAGGGACTGAATATTTTGTGTCGTTATAAACGAGTGTTGTTATAACCGAGGGCTATAACGTTATGGTTAACAGTGAGTAATTCATCGGTACCGCAGAAAATCTGCGTTATAGTCGAGGTGTCGTCTGAACCGATGTCGTTATAACCGGGTTCGATTGCATTTGATTCTTTATTAACCCTTTAAAGACGAAGCGTATCTGTTTTATATAAGGACTCAGTGCGTACCGCGCTGTAAACACTCTCCACTTCGGTTATAAAAACCAATCTCTTGATGTTTTATAAGGCAAAAGTTGCTGTTTGTTCAGAGATCCGTACAAAACACATAAACGCAATGTGGGCACCACGTAGAATTTTTTAATGTTAAACCTGGTGGTACGCAAAGTTACCGCTAGGCTTTAAAAGGTTAAAGTAACTCTGCTTAAAATTAAGGCGGTTAAGCAGCAGATTCGGTTAAAAATATCTCTCTTGTAGAAACTTCCCATCAATGTTCAGAACTTGTTCCGCAAAGTCTAACTACGTTATGGGCAGTCCAGTGCGTCTGATGCAACACTAACATATCACCACATTTCATTTAAACTGTGTAGAAACTTTGTGCCACTGAGGTCTCCTATCATTTCAAGTCGACTTAAAATGATTACGCCAACTTCTGTAAATGGCAGAGGTTTTCCACCACTTCAGTACCAGTATCACATTCGTGGGTTGGTTTTCCACCACTTCAGTACCAGTATCACATTTGTGGGTTGGTTTTTCACCACTTCAGTACCAGTATCACATTTGTGGGTTCGTTTTCCACCACTTCAGTACCAGTATCACATTTATGGGTTTGTTTTCCACCACTTCAGTACCATTATCACATTTGTGCGTTGGTTTTCCACCATTTCAGTACCAGTATCACATTTGTGGGTTGGTTTTCCACCACTTCAGTATCAGTATCACCTTTGTGGGTTGAAATACAATTGTTTAATTTCCTTACATAAAACACGCGAAATTATGGCTTAATTCGTTTGGATGTTGCCTCTCCGGAACTACTGGTCAGATTTTTATTAGACCTCATGTTGAGGAATTAGAAAAAAAAAATCTCAGGAAATTCTGTACCGTCTTTATCAGCAGAACTCTTACATTACTTTAAATGAAAATTTGTTATTTCACATAGGAACGTCTGGCGTACAGCAATAAGTAAAGAACATTATTACTTTGACAAAATATACACCAATATCTCATTCTAACATACGGCTTAAATTTAAACTCATTTATATTCAATATATGCTTAAGCCTTTTGAGGCTGATGCTAATATAAAGCACACTTAAAAAAGTTCTCCCACCACAGGGCCCATTGTGCTTCCAGTAAAAGAGCGGCCTATTAACCCTTTAAAGACGAAGCGTATCTGTTTTATATAAGGACTCAGTGCGTACCGCGCTGTAAACACTCTCCACCTCGGTTATAAACAACCAATCTCTTAATGTTTTATAAGGCAAAAGTTACTGTTTGTTCTGAGATCCGTACAAAAAACATAAACGCAATGTGGGCACCACGTAGAATTTTTTATTGTTAAACCTGGTGGTATGTAAAGTTACCGCTAGGCTTTAAACGATTAACGTTGCTTAGGATCGGAAAAAATTGATGTTTGTTGTAAGATTCGTGTAAAACACACAAAGTCGAGTAAAATGTGTGGCCGAAATGAAGAATGTGTAAATGTTACAGCACGTCGTATGCTTACATATCTTTATTACTGCGGTTTGAACGGTCCAAGCAGTACAAGAAAAGTAACTTACGGTTACGTTACGTCTCCGCTTTTCTATAATACCCGTATATCTACAATGCAGGGACACCAAGAAAAGCGAGGTACACAAAACAAAAGCGAAACGTGTAACATTTTTGAATGGAACAACGTTCCCATTTCTAATATTCCACATATATATAATACAATAAATAAAATAAATTTAAATTATGTATGTAATTTAAATTTATTGCAGAAGAAATGCAATCACATAAATTCGGTTTATGTAGGATTTAAATTTCCTTCCTACTTTAAATTAAATTATTTACTGTATTCAGGATCGAAAAGGACAATCTCATTTCAGTCGCCCAAAAACTCAATAATGAAAGACGAAAATAGTTCGCATCTTTAAAAATTTTAACACAGAAATCGTGCGAAATTTTAAATTTTGAGGGCAAAAATGCGCTTCAGTAGTCCACCAATAACGCATTTACCATAAACCCTATCTGTAAAGTGGGAATTCCAGTGGCCAACTGACGGACGGGCACAAAATCTATGTTATGGATAAATTTTTATAAATCTGGTTAAGGGAATGCATACAAATATTACAACTATGCAAACTGTTTACATTACGTTACCACGAATTAGGGTTTGTGATCAGGAGGCACCGTAAAGTGGCAAAGTGTTACAGGCCTATCAAATGAAAGTACAGTCGAACTCGGTTATAACATCAAGAAGGGGACTGAATATTTTGTATCGCTATAAACGAGTGTTGTTATAACCGGGTAGTGTAACCTTGTGGTTAACAGTGGGGAATTAATTGGTAGCACAAAATATCTGACGCTATAGACGAGGTTTCGTATAAAGCGATGTCGTTTCAACCGGGTTCGACTGTCATTTAAATGAAATATTCTTCTGAAGTGAGCTGGGGTAGCTCAGTCAGTGTTGCTATTACGTTACCGGCTGCACCACTGAAGGCTGGTAGTTCATTTGCTTGTAGGGACAAGGGACTTTCTTTTCACCAAAGGACCCAGCTCAGCTGTGCGTCCCAAGCAGCCTTCTACTCTATGGATACCGGGATCTCCCCTCGGTGTTTAAGCAGCCGGTGCGTGAAGCCGATCAAGCACTCCCATATAACGTCTAGGTTAAGAATGCGTGGAGCTATACCTACATTCCACCGAATTCTTCAAGGTACACAGACTGACAACTTTATTTTTACCTTTTTATTGAATCTCAAAGACGAACCACAAATGGTAACAACCCCAGTGCTTTTAAGCAGGTGTTGACAAGTGCATGTAACACAAGTGGCGGATCCTTTGTACAGGATAATGAAATAGCGATTTCCATAAAACGCGGAAATACCCTTCACCAGCTGTGCAACTGCTAGCTTACCAGAAAGGACTCTACTCCCTGCAATTCACTTATGATGGGTGCCATTCAACATCCATGTTCCAGCCTGTCGACGTTTAAAAGACAAATATTTTTTTAAAAATATCCAGATTTTTAAGTCTAATTTTAATACGAAGACGTTTAATTTGCGATTTAGTAAGCTGAAGTTTACTTTATGACGAAAAAATGGCGTCATCAGTCCAAAATGGCTCTCTGACGTAGGACTGACGTTCAGGTGTTTACGAAAGCTATAGCACCTGCCCTTTAATGCGTTTATGTTGTTGCTAAATGGATCAGACTCTGTCCATGCAAATTTGATTATACTAGAGAAAGCATTCATATATATTTAATTCAGTTCGTGGTCATAAATTCTCAGAAGGCAACCCAGTTGCGGCTATGATGCACATCACATACAAATATTCGGTGGATGGAAAAATTAAAGGCTGTGAACAAGGCCGGATTTACGTATAGGCTTGGTAAATCACAGTTCAGGGCCTCATGTTACCAGGGATGTCAGTGAGTCCGCCTCACTGGAAAAATAAATATATTTTTAAGATATAAAAAATCACAATACCAAATAATAATTATTGTTATTAGTGACTACTGTTAATTATTTTATGTTTTTATTTATCATAAATACCGCTATTATACACGATGTAATTACCGACGTATAGAGGATTATTATTATTTTAACAAAAAGACAGGTAGGGTACACGCAACGTACAATTCTGGCGCGATCGCATACCCACTGCTGGCGTGTAAACGCACTAATTATATCACAAATGGCACGAGTTTCAGAAAAACTTACAGAACATAAAACGTGTGGTTTGATTTTCTCTACGACTTTGTCTGAAACATTTCTCATTCTAAGAAGACTCCACCGAAATGCTATAATAAATGTACACACGTCTTCATGTAAAGTACCAGTTATTCTTGTCATGTTTTAATGAAACTTGAATTTTCTTAAAATATATTTTCAAAAAATACTCGACTATCAAATTTCATGAAAATCCGTCCAGTAGGAGCCTACTTGTTTAATGCGGACAGACAGGCAGACGGACAGACGTACAAACAGTCACGACGTTGCTACCAAATGTGGGTCTGTTGGTGCAAAAACCATCTATTATTGACGTTAGTATAAGAATTAAAGAACGAGGATGATAAAATGGAATTAAAATGGAAAACGGTCGATTATTCAAATTCACATTTGGCAAACGGAAGACTTGCATGTGTTTCTCTGTACTTGTGTCAGCTACCATGGCTCTGGGGCGATGCAAGAACGAAATACTGCCTGCAAAAGATGTGCTGATCAGCTGTTCAGTGTGCAAGACACCGCCTGACCATTTCAAGGGTTTATATTTCTGTGGTTGCCCACATGGCTCAACGAATTGTTTACAATTGTGGTTAAGAAACGCCCTGTGTCTGTTTAGGTGCAGTTTTCGCTGTAATACAGCTTCATATTATAATTGCCTTTCACATAATTACGTGCTTACTTATGAGACACTGCACTACAAACCGGAAGGTCGCGGGTTCGATTCCCAGTGGTGTCATGGAATATTTCATTGACATAATCCTTCCAGCCGCACTATGGCCCTGGGGGTCGACTCAGCCTGTAACAGAAATTAGTACCAGGAATATTTCCTGGGGGGTAAAGACAGCCGGCGCCTAGGGCTGACAACCTTACCACCTTCATGTGCCGACTGTCTAAAAATCTGGAAGCCTCAACCTCCTGGAAACCTAAGGGCTTGTCCAAGCGTGTAATGGGATTGCTTTACCTTATGCGTTTACTTAACCCTTGGCACTTCACAAGAACTTTGTAGAACTCTTCATCTTTTTCAGTGCTGCGTCATACTTCTTTTGAAGGCCATTTTACAGTAAATTTTGGCTGAAAACATGGAACAGTTTTAGAAAATGCTTTTGAAGTGGCGTGGATTAACTAATCGCGTAATGATGTGAAAGGCAATCATAATACTAAGCTGTGTTACAATAAAAACTGAAATTTAGGATGTGCTTAGACAGATACAGGGCCTTTCTCAACCACAAATGCAAACTACATGACCACACAACCAACTACTCTCACCTTTCCATCCTTTGGAACCTGCAAATTTCACAGTCAACGTTTCCGAAACTAATGCAATTCACTTCTAGTAATTCCTCACCAGTAGCGCTGGTGTAGTTGGCATCCCAGAGATGATGCAGCGTTGTACTGCAACACAAAGCCTACAGCAGCAAGACTGCTTAACACTCACACCTCACACCCCATCCCCTCCTCATGGCGAGGCTCAAGAACGGGTAGAGCTATACCTCTACTCCCCCTCTTGGGCCCTCAGGGCCTGTTACAGGGTGAATCTTTACCTTTACTCGCACCTCACGGCAGTGCTGTTGAACCCCTAACTGATACAGTCTCTGTAATTATTTCCCTTCTTTTCACGAATACCGAATGTCTCTTGTCATTCCCTTCATAGTTACAAGCATGTCGTAACAATTTCTAGCGCCATTTTTATACACCATGTGTACCCACACATATATCCATCTCTTAACCCCTGGAAACGAAGTAATTCCGGGTGCAACGTGAGGAACGCTGGGATATGAGTTACAGGGTTTAATTTTTTCGTGCAACCTCCTATATAAAAATGACAAAAGAATAAGGCAAAAGTTGCTGTTTGTTCTGAGATCCGTACAAAACACATAAACGCAATGTGGGCACCACGTAGAATTTTTTAACGTTAAACCTGGTCGTATGTAAAGTTACCGCTAGGCTTTAAAAGGGTAATGGTAAAAGGTAACACTAAACCAATCCCTGTACAGACCTGGTCAGTCCTTAAAGCTCCAGACGGTTGAGACCCCCATAATTTCTAGAAAATCGGCACATGAAGGTGGAAGGGTTGTCAGCCCCACGCACCGGCCACATTAACCCCCTGGGAAAGAAGTAATGCCGGGTGAGGAACGCTGGGATGTAAGTTACAGGGTGTAATTTTTTCGTGCAACCGCCTACATAAAAACGGTAAAAGCATAAGGAAAAAGCCAAATATTCTTGAAATCTGCACTCTTCTGGGTTACTACGCAACGTTGAATGGTAATCACTTACCGACGTTTCGGGAAAAGTTATCGGTCCCATCTTCAACTGTCAGGAAGTCTTCTTGGACTTCTTGAACCTTGAAGATGGGACAGATATATTGTCCCAAAACGTCAGTACAGGATTACCATTTGACGTTGCGTAATAACCCAGAAGAGCGCAGATTTAATCGATATCGCGGCGGACGCCTGAAATCGCGCACCCAATATTCTTGTGCAAGGATGACCGCAGTTGGTCCAAGCTTATAATGCGTCGTTCTGGAATCGAAACGTGCACCCTGCGACACAGTTTATGTGTCGTTCGACGCCAAAGGGATAACTGATTCCACTTATGACGAAGGATTTTTCACAAAACTTTTATCCTCCTATTCACTTCTAGGTCTTCCAAATTTCTACTTTTCTTTGCACACTATATACGCCGCTGATAACATCTTCCTTGATTCGGTCACCATTGTAACATCTGCCGAATGTACATTATGAAGTTCTCTATCGCGTAATTTTCTCTCCATCCGCTCTCCCCGGCTCTCTTCTCTCGAACACCTCAATTTATGATCCTCTCTCTCTCTCTCTCTCTCAGGGTGCCCATCAGCGAGAGTGAAAATGTAGAGAAGCTGCCATGCGGTTTCTGTGGTTTAAAGTACTTCGACGAAAATCCAGGTTTAAAAGCACAGTGTATTATACATCACGAGGGTAAAAATTCGTTTCACAAACTCTGCGCAGGTTTTTAGGGCGTGCAACTGGACTGTGGAAGACGAATAGGTACGTTGAAAAAGACCGATTCAAAAACCATTTTTAGTGATCAGAATATCCTCACACTTGCTTTTAATTCCTCCCATTTGTGACTTTCCAAATTCTTTGCACTCTTTTTAGGAAAAATCTTCTATATCAAATGCTTAACCGATAATTTTGATATTTTGCGAAGGTTTTTAACAATGAAGAGTCAAATACTTCTCCCAGACATAAAGTTTTTCAGTTTCAACTCTTTCTCAGAATCAGCAACATCATTTTAAAGACGAAATGTGTCTGTTTTATATAAGAACTCAGTCCGTACCGCGCTGTAAACACTCTCCACATCGGTTATAAAAAACTAATCTCTTAATGTTTTATACGGCAAAAGTTGCTGTTTGTTCTGAGATCCGTACAAAACACATAAACACAATGTGGGCACCACGTAGAATTTTTTAATGTTAAACCTGGTCGTATGTAAAGTTACCGCTAGGCTTTAAAAGGTTAATATAATGCGTTACAATACCTCGCAGCTTACCACATAATACGCAGTTCATCTGATGTTATTAATTTATTGAATACAGGATACTTTCACAAATTTTTCCACCTAATGAGGGACAGTTTCAGCAGACCTGACGCACCCTACCGCGGTTTTTTCGTTACGCAAACAAATAAATATTTACGGAAAAAATTCTAATTTTAGTTGATGTGTGAAAACTTACATTCTTCCCTGTGAAACAAATTTCACTACAAGTAAGGAAAACACAGCAACTGTTAACTGAAACTACAGAATTCATACTTAAAATTCTAAAGTGACCTGCTCTATTGTACACTGAAGTTTAATCAAACACACACGCAGTTATAAGCTCCAAGTACCACTTTGTCGGTTTAGTTATAACATCTCTTCACTTTGCAGAACTTCCTCAGCATTTTAGGAATATCTGTGCTTGAAATTCTAGAGTTAATCGCAGGCAAATCTAATTAATTCAGATGTAAATGGTAAAGGAAAGAATTATGGGTAATGACGCCTAAGCTGTTATAGTCTGACTTAGCGACTTTAACCCTTTAAAGACGAAGCGTATCTGTTTTATACAAGGACTCAGTGCGTACCGCGCTGTAAACACTCTCCACTTCGGTTATAAAAACCAGTCTCTTAATGTTTTATAATGCAAAAGTTGCTGTTTGTTCTGAGATCCGTACAAAACACATAAACGCAATGTGGGCACCACGTAGAATTTTTTAATGTTAAATCTGGTGGTATGTAAAGTTACCGCTAGGCTTTAAAAGGTTAATATATGAGCTCTTACCCCCCCCTCACACACACACACAAAGAAGTACCAAATATAAAACATCAAATTAACCCTGTCCTTCCCTCTTCTACCTACTCAGAGTACGTGTCGATGTTGTTTGTTTATTTTTACTTGATCACACTCAGACACACACCACAATCGGTAGGACTCCTCTGGACGAGGGATCGGCCCGTCGCAGAGACCTATACGTCACAACACAAACACTGTACAAGAGAAAAAATCCATGCCTCCGGTGGGATTCAAACCCACGATCTCAGACCTACGCCTTAGACCGCGCGGCCACTGGGATCGGCAAATATCAAATTAGCACGCAGCAGTATTTGCAAGCACACTTGGGGGCAGTCGTTTACTTTACTGATTTTTAGGATCTGAAACTGTAGTTACTGTTGTCACATAAAGTAAAAAATATTTATAATCTTCTTGTACTGGAATTTTAGATGAAAGGTAGAAATAGCATTACAATTTTAAAAGGTACATTTTCGTACGATATTTAGAATTATGTGGGTGTCTGGTTGTTACAAACAGCAACCTGTCCCTGTTGGGATGGCACTGAGATCTGTCACATCTTTCAGCAGTTGTTAGGAGTACGGAGAATCGCAATGTAACTTGCCTCCCTTTGAAGGCACCATCCTAAAAACAAATTATATCTTGCCTAATGTACTTACAGAACCTACAGTATTTTCAAAATTGCTAACATTCGATAATTAACATTTAAAGAAAGATTTTAGTGGCTACGATGCCTTACTTAACGTGCCTTAATTAAACCAGAAAACCTCTAATATAAACTTTCACAAACGTAAAGGGGAGAACTTTAAAAAATACAAAATAATTTCGTGTTCTTAAACAAGGTAAAGTTCTAAGTGATTGTTTTGTTTGTTTCCAGATTTTACATTAGCCTTCATTTTTACACTGCTCCTCCGTGCATTTGTATATATATGTAACAAATCTCAATCACCAACAAATGCACTATTTCTATGTACAGACATTTTACATCATACTACATCATATCACCCGACATGTTTAGATGTTAATACATCTGTCACAAGATTACACGTTGCACCATGGTGCAACGTGTAATCCTGTGACAGTAGTGAAAGACTCTACCCCTGAGGATGATGTATTAACATCTAAACATGTCGGGTGATATGATGTAGTATGATGTAAAATGTCTGTATATAGAAATAGTGCATTTGTTGGTGATTGATATTTGTTGTATTAGCCTTCATGTTTAAGTTTCTCATCAATTCATTAACGTATTATTAAATGACGTTGTACCAATGCAGAAATCATACACGCATCATTAATATGTAGGCGTACTCCAAACTGCAAAGAAGACATTCGCCTGGAGTACCTCAAGAAAATCACGAGAAACCTGAAGTACGGACAACGCTGAGCACTTCTGCTCTGTCATCCGTATTTAGTGTCTCGTAAACGATGACAATTAGTCGCCATATTTATAGCGATAATTTACTATTACCTTTTACAATAAGCTATACTTTGACATAGGAAAGAAAGAGTCTTAGTTTCTTTAACGACACTACCTCGACTGCGGAATTTGCAGGTCCAATTGGACAGGATGTTGAACAAGCACGTGGAAGGTCCATTTAAGGGAGTACTGGGTAGAGAGGCTGAAGAAAACCACCACATAGTAATATCTACCGGAAAATTCAATACCTCGGGGAAAGGTACAAATATAGGTAGGCTTATGCTTACACGAGCCGGAAGCCGCGGAACTAATACTTAAATAAAAAACGGCAAATAAAATTTTAACCTAATCAAATTCAAGATCACTATTAAATCCACAAAACTAAATTACACAAAAAATTATAAAAATAAAATAAAGAGCTAAACGCAATTAATCTTAACGCCAAATAAAAACAAATACATCAGCAATAAAGCGGAACTGGAGGTATGGCTCCATGTATTCTGAAACTCTGCACTATACGTGGGTGAGCTCTCTGCTTTACGCTCTCGTTGCTTTACACCCAAAACAATGTATCTCTGGAGTTCTCTGCTTAGAGAACTCAGTGGATCACAGGGCCGGTTGTGATGCTGCGTGCACCACATACATCTGTGACCCTGTCGGGAATTGACGTCCGATTTGGCCGTCGCAGGGTCCAGGTCTTCATTCCTCGGCCTCTTACCGCAGAGGCCTATCTTCGTTATGAGGTCAGTCAATGTTAGATTCGTGGCGGAAAAATTATTAATGAGACGGGTTTGTCCGAGCAATTTGACCTCTCCTTGGCAGCACCATATCACCAATGTTCCATACTCACATTCTATACACACAAACTTAGCAATCGACAGCCTCACTAAAAAAAAAAAATTTTTTTCCCCTCTACCCCTACCTTCCTGTCTGATCCCTGATTGCCTGTCTGTAACACATAGCACATTCCCTGTATTGACTGAGTTACTCCAGCTCCAAATTGAATGAAACTGGTATCCACGACATAGAAATTTAGAACATTACCACTACACCAACCTGTCAGGATCGGGAAGAAGAAGAAATAACAAAAATACAGGCAATGTAGCATAAACGTAGCATTGAGGCGCGTTCGCGTAACTATTGTTGCCGTGGGAAAGCAGTAAGTATTACATATTCTGAGTGTGTGTCTGTAGCCTTAGTTATATAGCATGCAAAGCGCAAAAGCCGTATTATATTGTTACCTGTGACCTGTCTGGCTGCACCATATTTTTCCACATTATCTCATAAATTGCACGATTTTCGGAAAAAAGTTATTGAACATAAAATGTGGATTCTGATTTTTCCAACAACTTTCGTCTGAAGCATTTTTTATTCTACGCTGAATTTACCGAGATCTTATCATAAATGTACATAGGTCTTCATGACATGTACCCGTTATTTTTGTTAGATTTTAATGAAACTTCAATATTCGTGACGGATTTTCGAAAAAAATAATCATATATCAAATTTCATAAAAATCCGTCGAGGATGAGCCGTGTTGTTCCATGCGGTCAAAGACACACGCACACACGCACGCACACACACACACACACACGACGAAGCTAATAACTAACTAACTAACTCCATGGAGCAGAGGCCTTCTTGAGAAGCTAACAGTTTCTTAGCTAGTCAAGAAATTCCCCACATTTTATGGAACCCGAAGGTTCATTACCGCATTCACAAGAGCCCGCCACCTGTCCCTATCCTGAGCCAGCTCAATCCAGTTCATGTCCCCCATCCCACTTCACGAATATCCATCTTAATATTATCCTCCCATCTACGCCTGGGTCTCCCAATTGGTCGCCTTCCCTCGGGTCTCCCCACCAAAATCCGGTATGCACCTCTCTCCTCCCCCATACGTGCCACATGCCCCGCACATCTCAGTCTTCTCGATTTGATTACCCAAATAATATTTGGTGATGAGTACAGGTCATTAAGTTCCTCGTTATATAGTCTTCTCTAATCCCCTGTCGCCTCGTCCCTCGTAGGCCCAAATATCCTCCTCAGCACCCTATTCTCGAACACCCTCAGTCTTTGTTCCTCCCTCAATGTGAGAGACCAAGTTTCACACCCATACAGAATAACAGGTAAAATTATACTTCTGTATACCCTAATCTTTGTGCTTTTGGATAGCCACCTGGAAGACAAAAGAACGACGCAGTTAATAGTCGTTTTATCGCAATTTTGCGAAAAGCAACTAAAAATGAGAGACGAATTACGAACGTACAAAATAGACGAGATAGGAAATTATAAACATATCTGTTACATGCGTTCAAGCGAAGAAGACACCTGTCATATGACTGTGGCAGTGCAAAGATCCCATAAACAATTGTGTATTAAACTGACAAATGAAACACGATTGTCGTCAGAAAAACGGAAATATATTGGAGTGCAGCTACGTAACAGTGATTTATTTGACAGGCGTACTTCTATACATAGTACGTCGAAAATACTTCGATTATATGAGGTAAAGCTGGTACACACACAAACGCTACACGGCGCGTTTATTCTGAACAATCATTCGGTGCAAGGCAACATGGAAACGTACTTTTAAGTGGGACATCCCGTTGTGATGAAGATAAAGAATGTAAGGACAACAGCCGTCTGCACTCACATTTGGAAGCACTGGTATACTATATGCTACATACTTTACTAACATACACTGATATCACACCAGTTTTAATGCCCTTTTAACAATAATTTATGTGCCTAGAATATAATTTCAAATTTAGTGATTTCGGCTTATCATATATTTTTATGATATCTGTGAAATTGCGACCTCAACAGCATATATCACTAATGTAAAATACTATAAGGTGATTTATGTAATAATTTTTCTTTGGAAACTTATCAGTCTGTGATAGCTCCGTGTGTATGAACCAAAACAGTTTTAATATCAACCAACAGACGCACTCAAATTGGCACAGATTCAAAATAACATATTCAAAAAACACCCCCAAAATCACCCACACGCTGTTCTAATCTACTGAGCAGCAGTTTACTGCATATAACCAGCAGTTCTTCTACACGTACAGTTAGACCAAACATTACCAAGTAATTATTTTGTGCAACGACTGATGTACTCCCTGATGATGGACCAGTACGGGCCGAAACATGTAGTAGTGTAGTGTTTTGTGAATATATTATTGTAAATTTGTGACAACTCAATTGCATTCGTTGGTTGACATTAAAAAACTAACTAACCAACCAACCAACCAACTAACCAACTATCTATCTGTCTATCTATCTATCTATCTATCTATCTATCTATCTATCTATCTATCTATCTATCTATCTATCTGTCTATCTATCTGTCTATCTATCTGTCTATCTATCTATCTATCTATCTATCTATCCATCTATCTATCTATCTATCTATCTATCTATCTATCTATCTATCTAACTTACTAACTAACTAACTAAATAACTAACTTACTATCTAACTAACTAACTCCATGGAGCACAGGACTTCTTGAGAAGCTAACAGTTTCTCAGCTAGTCAAGAAATTCCCTGCATTTTATGGAACCCGGAGGTTCATTACTGCATTCACAAGAGCCCGCCATCACTCCATATCCTGAGCCAGCTCAATCCAGTCCATGCCCCATTCCACTCCTTTAAGTTCCATTTTAATATTATACTCCCATCTACGCCTGGATCTTCCAAGTGGTCTCTTTCCCTCAGGTCTCCTCACCAAAATCCTGTATGCACCTCTCTTTCCCCATAGGTTCTACATTTCCCGTCCATCTCATTCTTCTCGGTTTGATTACCCGAATAATATTAAAAAATCTAACTATAATTTAACGTAACGGCAAATACAAAAAATAGTCGAAACATGTTGCAGTAGAACCATGGAACATATAAAGATAGTTAGTTATGATTGACGGCTACTATCCGTAAACCTAGAAACAGTTGTCACCAGCAACTTAGAAAACGTATAAAAACCTTAAAGTCATCGCTGATTTATACGGACATCTCCAAAGCTCACAAAAAACGTGTATTTAACATAGACATTCATTGAATTCCTCACGACAGCTTTTGTTTTGCAAAAACATCGCTCTGGTCAGTATTCACTGAATCACAATCAAGACGCGGGCAGAAATCAAAGTAAAATGCATGTGAAGTATCTGTTATTTTTGCCCGATTAAAAATGAAATGCGCAAATGAGTTTAAGTAGAACTACGTGGCATTACATTTTAAGAAAATCTATCGAGCGTTTCTCGAATTCTTTTTGTGCACACAGACAGACAGACAGACAGACAGGCCGGCAGGCACACAGACAGACAGACAGACAGACAGACAGGCACACAGACAGACAGACAGACAGACAGGCACACAGACAGACAGACAGACAGACAGACAGGCAGGCAGGCAGGCACACGGACAGACAGACAGACAGACAGGCAGGCAGGCAGGCACACAGACAGACAGACAGACAGACAGACAGGCACACAGGCACACAGACAGACAGACGGACAGACAGACAGTCGGATGGTCCAAGCTCTTTTCATCGCCGCTCCGCAGTTTGCGACTGTACATCAAATATACATGCTCAAAAATGTAAAACTTACCGAATCATTTCAAATGTAATATGTGCTTGGAAAAGCCAGGAAAATCTGAGGGCCTGTTACTTAGGAACTACACAGACCAGGCTGTAAGGCAACTGACACGAGAATGTGTTCGTGAAGAGTACGGGAATGACTGAATTGAGACATGCAAGCCCCATTTGATGTACTGCCTGGACAAGGGGTTGTGCACCTGGTGATGGGTAATGGGAGGAAAGCTTAAATCCAGTTTTTAACATAAAATAGGACACATTTATTCGCATATTTCCATCTCCCACGAAACTGCGAAATGTCTAAGTGGAAATTACAGATTTGTACAACAGTCATAAAATTAAATAGCAGTATCTGATTAATATTTAATTAACACATCAACAACCTTACGCACTCAACAAACTACATTCAGAAGCAAGTATAAAACTCCTACATGTTTCGGCAACGAGGTGCCATCATCAGGGAATTATTCAAAACAAAGGAAGAACAAGGCAAACAGCTAATCCAGGTATTGTGTCTCCCTTCTTAAAATGATAAAAATATTAAAATTCTAAAACATACAAAATTAGTAATCACACAATTACAATGTTGTAAATTTAAAACTTTAAAGTGAGCCGTTCGAGGTAGAATTTTCCAGTTGTTTACACTCTGCATGGAGCGTGTGTACAAACACGTGTTTCGATCTTATGTGATCCGAAGAGATCTCGTCCTGAAGGGCGTGTGAAGCGTGTCGTGTTGGGCGGTGTGGTGTATCACTATGTAGATGCTTCCCTCAATTTCACAGGCACACTTGCAACTTCCCGTACATAGGCCTATACCAAGATCTGCCACAAACTATTAAAGATTGGAGCAGTCCTAATCAAAACTGAGAGCCACACAAATAGTTCTGAATTATAATATGTGTTGGGGCCTCTAAACGACCACTTGGGAGACCCAGGCGTAGATGGGAGGATAATATTAAAATGGATCTTCAAGAAGTGGGATGGGGCATGGACTGGATTGAGCTGGCTCAGAATAGGGACAGGTGGCGGGCTCTTGTGAATGTGGTAATGAACCTCCGGGTTCCATAAAATGCGGGGAATTTCTTGACTAGCTGAGAAACTGTTAGCTTCTCAAGAAGTCCTGTGCTCAGTGGAGTTAGTTAGTTAGTTAGTTAGTTAGTTAGTTAGTTAGTTAGTTAGTTAGTTAGTTAGTTAGTTAGTTAGTTAGTCAGTTAGTTGGGCCCTCTAAATTCGTGATTTAGTGACCAACCGGCAGTGTTAAATATCACATTAATTGTGAGAAATTTGAAACTGCCCTATATATTGAGTAGTTCAACTAATTGTTATAATTAATTTCATGACATCAGGGTTTAATTACAAATAATAAGCCGTCATTTACATCATTATGTACCAATGACCCTCAATTATCGCTCCATCACCGAATATAACTGCCGCTATGAAAACTTCGCACATTCCCTCTGCCTTTAGCTAGGCTGTTCCACAAACTGCGACACATGAACGTGTTACACAGCACATATCGAAGGGAGATACCACAGGGGGAAACAAACTGAATATTTTCTGCTGCTTAAAATATTTAAAAATCAGACATTACACAAAAATCCTTGGAACAAATTTAGGAAATAAAAATGAACCCGTTTATAACGACATCTGTTTATATGACACCTCGTCTATAGCGTCAGATGTACTGTGGTACCAATTAATTCCTAACTGCTAACCGTAGCATTATACTACTCGGGTAAATGGACACTCCTTTATAACAACACAAAATATTCATTCCCTTTTATGACTTTACAACCGAATTGAACTGTAGACAATGCTTTACAGCACAGTGGACTTCGTATGTTGTATTTTTTTTTACCATTAACAGTTCTTAATTTTCCCAGGGACCGTATTTATGCGCGTTTCATATTATTATCAGGGCAAAGAACAAATACGTCCTTAACAAGACCATTAGAGACTCCAGCTTTGTAACTGAGACGCGGTGAGGTATGGGCTGGATTTCTAAATAATAAACATGTGTAGCCCTGTGAGTGTAAATGTCAAACGTAAGAACTGAAATACGATCTTGAGAGGACGGGGGCGTGGGGGCTTGACACCAAGGTGGACAGACTGATTAACCTAACCAACCCAACCCAACATAACCCAACCTAAACTAACCCAACCTAATCTAACCCAACCAAACCCAACCCAAAGTGAACTAACCTGAACAACCCAACCCAACCTAACCTAACCTAACCCAACCCAAAATGAAATAACCTGAACAACCCAACCTAAACTAACCTAACCCAACCAAACCCAACCCAAAATGAACTAACCTGAACAACCCAACCTAACCTAACCTAACCTAACCAAACCCAACCCAAAACCACCTAACCTGAACAACCCAACCTAACCTAACCTAAACAAACCCAACCCGAAATGACCTAACCTAAACAACCCAACCTAAACTAGCCTAATTCAAACCAACCTAACCTAACCCAACCCAACCAAACCCAAATGACCTAACCTAACCCAACACAACCCAACCCAAAACGACCTAACATAACCTAACCTAAGCAAACCTAAGAGACTACTCGCAAACTTGATTACAATTTAGATGAAATTCGTACTTCAGGTACTTCCTAAGTCACTCGGTGCCCCTTGTGCAGTGCTGTTTACACTGCAGCTAAGTCACTCGATGCCCCTTGTGCAGTGCTGTTTACATTGCAGCTAAGTCACTCGGTGCCCCTTGTGCAGTGCTGTTTACACTGCAGCTAAGTCACTCGGTGCCCCTTGTACAGTGCTGTTTACACTGCAGCTAAGTCACTCGATGCCCCTTGTACAGTGCTGTTTACACTGCAGCTAAGTCACTCGATGCCCCTTGTGCAGTGCTGTTTACATTGCAGCTAAGTCACTCAGTGCCCCTTGTGCAGTGCTGTTTACACTGCAGCTAAGTCACTCGATGCCCCTTGTACAGTGCTGTTTACACTGCAGCTCTTCGCAGTCTTCGTGGTTTGCAGCTGTTACTGCTGCAGCATTGTCAGTCGATGCTGCTTAATATTGCATCATGTTTTCTGGAGAGAGTTTTCAAACTTTGTTTTTGTTGCGGCACTACATTCTTCTTGAGGTGAAACTGAAATTATCTTCTATGGATATACTATAGGAACTGCAGAAAAGTATAGAGGCTGAAGGCACTTGACAGCAGTGCCATGACAATACGCTACGCAGAACTTCATATGATCCATAATGCGCGTATTAATCACATATATATTACGCTCATTAGGCCTATTTTAGGAAGACGCCTCTTCCTAAAATACGCTTCTTTTTATGAATTTGTACAGCTACCTGACGATGGCCGTAAAATTCGGCCGAAACATGTCGTAAATACACTGTATATATGATCTTCTTAGGGTTGTGATACCCGGACCCTGTGATCTATGTACAACGTCTGCACTTTACCAGATATTTATTATTAGGGAGACCAAATGAAGTAGGATGAGATAAACTCTCCATGTAGCACGCATGGAAGAACTGTGTAATAAATCATAATTAAAAATTTTACAAAATGTAAAGGTAAAATTCACCCTATAACAATCCATGAGACCCTATATGGGGAGTTGATTTATAGCTCTACTCTTTCTTTAACCTCGGCGCAAGATAGGGTGGGTGGCCAATGCCACGCTCCGGCCGCTTTACCCCCAGGAAAGAGAACCCGTACCCATTTTACAGCAGGTTGGTTGGGCCCAGTGCCTGTCTGGACGGATGCAGAAAATCTTACCCCCACAGAGATTCGATCCCCGGACCGTCCAGCCCGTAGCCAGTCGCTATACCGACTGAGCTATCGTGGCCCACACAGATGTTATAAGGAAACTTAAAATAATAAACCACTTTGAATGATGAGCTGGATGAAAGAAACGACATGGGTCGTAAATAACTGAGATTTGTCTGACAAACGAAAAACTTCAGCTGCTCCCGTGAATATGACAATTAAATTCCGGGTTCCCTAAAACGGGGGGAAACTTTTTGACAAAACTAGCGACTGCCACCTCAAATAAGAGTCTGTACTACGTAGTTCTTTATATAGAAACTAGCAGAAGGCCTTTCCCTTGCGGTAAAATTGCCAGGGCTTGAACTTAACCACTCATTTCCAAACAGTGACGGGATGAAGAGTAAGCGGAGTTCTCCACCACTCCCCCCGTCTTCATGGATTTCACTGGGACAAACTTACCTTTACCTCATCATTCATTAAGCGGT
This sequence comes from Coptotermes formosanus, assembly GCA_013340265.1. Classification (NCBI taxonomy): domain Eukaryota; kingdom Metazoa; phylum Arthropoda; class Insecta; order Blattodea; family Rhinotermitidae; genus Coptotermes; species Coptotermes formosanus. Next base: position 59,835 of record BLKM01002625.1, on the reverse strand, counting down.
ATGCCATGAACGAGTTAGGATTGCGAGCACTGACCTCGGCAGTGTTTGGCGGAAGGTCTCCGGGAGACACTACCCCCTGCGTCTGCTGAATGGGAGGCTAGTTATATCTCGGAGTCGTTAGGGAAGCGGAGGAGAACAGACGAATTCCTAATGCTACCAAGAATCAACCGTAAGAATTCAGGAGTAAAGTCTTTAGTAAATGCTCTGACCCTTCAGCTGCTTTTGCAGATGTGTTGCCTTTCAATTTCGGAGCATCAAACATTACGAAATACATTTAATTCCAGCACGTGTTTTGTGACATTGAAAGACACCGAGACTACGCAACGGAAACAACGCCTTGTCTTACAACAGGAGTCGTGTTATCTGGAAAGCCCAATATGCTACAGCCGTTAGAAGGGATAAAATGCGTACATGCGCGCATTGATCTAACGTTTGATTAGTTTTTACATCACACGTTTCGGTTTCCCACTGAAGCATCGAAAAATGATCCAAAGAGGATTTAATTTTAAACGTGGAATAAGGCGGGGAGACCAGAAATCCTTGCAGTTCCGTTATTGAAACTGGCGTCCTTTACAGCTCACACCTAGCTCAAATTCAACTTCAACCCTTTAAAGACGAAGCGTGTCTGTTTTATATAAGGACTCAGTGCGTACCGCGCTGTAAACACTCTCCACTTCGGTTATAAAAACCAGTCTCTTAATGTTTTATAAGGCAAAAGTTGCTGTTTGTTCTGAGATCCGTACAAAACACATAAACGCAATGTGGGCACCACGTAGAATTTTTCAGTGTTAAACCTGTTCGTATGTAAAGTTACCGCTAGGCTTTAAAAGGTTAAACTTGAGCAGAACTTCCTTCTTTAACATGTAGAAGCCTATTGCTTTATCGGTCATGATACAGCAATTTGTCATAAGCCGCACAATTCGTCAAACTGAAATTCCCGTACTAACAGACAGCTGGGTTACCAACACACCTTCCGTCAAAATGTTGTGTCCAAACAATTGCTTGTCCTTATATTTTCCTAAAAACATAATATGCTTATGTGTTGGTACATTGAGCATCGGTCAAGTTCTTTTCTTAAAACTGTGTACCGGTGGGTTATGACAAATTGCTGCTTCATGATCGTTACGTCAGTTACCTGATAAGAAAGGCAATTGTCATCAATATTTTTAAATATATATTTTTTTTAAAAATAACAGACTTTATGACTTCTCTACCTCATGAAGGTTAAACACGGTTTTATTTACAAATAGCGGGAAAAAAGGCTATAACGTACGGTATACGACATAATGTAGCTATGCCTGTGTCTATATAAGTCTATTCGGGAATATAAGCCCTATGGAAATTTGATTTCAACCCATAAATTAGTTCAATATTCAAGTCTTATATGCTGTTACGCTGTGTTGCTTGGGGTATACTTCTCAACGTTTCGAAGGATCGTAATGCTTCCTTCTTCAGGGTCAAGAAGTCAAAATATAGGTATTTATTTTCACCATGAAGATGAAGGCATGAAGATCATTTGAAACGTTGAGAAGTATAACCCCAAAGGCACGCCATAACATCCCTAAAGATCTGAATCCTCAGCAGCACCCCTGAGAACCTTAAATCTCACAGAATTACCTCTGTTTCTCCACATTCTGTGAAATTCATTCACAGGTTCTGTACGAAAAGAAACGTTTCTCTGTGTTCGTTCCCATTTGTATGTTGCGGGAAATTCGGGTTTCTATACATAGAGTTGAACTCGCTTATAACGTCATGAAAGGGACTGAAATATTTTGTGTCGTTATAAAAGAGTGTCGTTATAACCGAGCAGTGTAATACTAGGCTAACAGTGACGAATTAATTGGAACAACAGAATATGTGACTTTATAAGCGAGGTGTCGTATAAACCGATGTCGTTATAAGCGGGTTCCACTGTACTAATTCTCTTCCATTCTTCACTCACAACAGAGGCTGCAACACACATATTCCGTGAACTTACGGTTACGGACCCTCTCCTGACAACATTGCAGGTTATGGAACAACGGTTAAAAACTTTTGCTTCCTTTCATGTTTTCCTACACGGATTAAAAGTATGTATTGCGATACGATTCTTCAGCACCTTAGGGCGATCCACGCTCAAGAAATATCTTACGCCCTGAAGTCGTACGAACACGTGCTCAGAAACTCATCAAGGTGTTGTCTTATACGTCAAAACTTAGTATACATAATATTGCCAACGAACTGACTCTTAGAATCATAGTTTGCACCTAAATCGTACATAAGAATTCACATCCTACAGTACAAAAACACACAGCACCTTTATTCCAAACACCAGACGTTCTATTTATGGAAGTTATCAGTTCTTATTGTGAGAACGATATCAAATACAGTCGAACGCGTTTATAAAGACATCGGTTTATACGACACCTCGTATATAACGTCAGATATTCTGTAGTAACAATTAATTCTTCACTCTTAACCATTACATTATACTCCACGGTTATCACAACACTCGTTTATAACAACACATAATATTAGGTCCCCTTCATGACGTTATAACCGAGTTCGACTCTATATAAAAGGTCAGTGCACAGACTGATGATTTTTGTGTTAAACTAGGCGGTACATATAATTACCAACGGTTTTTCATGTAGTAACATAACTAACGTCAGTGTTTTGGCACAGCACGGCCGTAAGTGGTGATTGAACCAATGAATAAAACGCAGTCCTCACAAATGTTCAACCTTGTATTATAAAATCATTGATAGGTAAGGCTACATGTTTCGGTCAGTTACTGACCATCATCAGGCCTGGTTAAAAGACTGTAGTGTTTAACCTTTTAAAGCCTAGCGGTAACTTTACGTACTACCAGGTTTAACATTAAAAAATTCTACGTGGTGCCCACATTGCGTTTATGTGTTTTGTACGGATCTCAGAACAAACAGCAACTTTTGCCTTATAAAACATTAAGAGATTGGTTTTTATAACCGAAGTGGAGAGTGTTTACAGCGCGGTACGCACTGAGTCCTTATATAAAGCAGACACGTTTTGTCTTTAAAGGGTTAAAAGTTACTCCTTTTGAGATTTCAAGAGGTAAAAAATTATTGTTTGGGTACTATATTCTTAGGTATAACGCCGTAGTTGTAGAAATTCAGCATATATATATGTAAGATAATAAAATCATATATATATACATATATATATAAAATGTAGGTTAAAATGCCTGTTCTGTACTTGTATACTTATTATACTTTGCTAATGTAGGTTAAAATATAGAATAGTTTACTATGTATCGGTGGATGTATGTTGAATATTCCTTTGTGTTAATTCCTCCTTGAGAAGTCGTGGGTTGGTATTGCAGCGCTCTGTGGAATACTCGTGGTATCTGCTTTGTAAGATCTCGTGCGTCTCGAGATGGTCATTTATATTGGTGGTCTCGTATCTGTAATGCCGAGTGGGGTGACAATTAGTTATTAAGTTATTAAAGGGTGTGGAACTGAACTGTAGTTGTTACGCTATATACACTTACTGACTGAACACTCTCGGAGGAGATTCGGTCGATCTGTGTTGGGTTCATGTATCAAGTATTGATGCTGTTTGTTTATACATTCTTTTCCGGGCAGATAATACTTTAAACCTGGTGACAGGAAGTATTTGTCTCTACTTGAAGCTGTCAGCGCTTTAGAGCCCTTATATAATTAGAATTTCAGGTTAAATTCCTGCTTGAAATCTAAAATGAGATATATTTTTGTCGGTGGAGATCTGCAGTACCACCATATTTCCGTATAACTGGAACTAATCTACGTCGTGTTCCTCGTGAGAATTGTGAAGTTGCTATACCAGATGCAGTGGAATTTGCCTATGCAGGGTTTCCTAAATATCGTGCCATAAATTTTACTTAACTCCGAACCATTTTTATAAGAAACATTCTAAACACTTGTTGCTGTAGTGCTGTCTTTGTATGCAAAGGGATAACATGGCTGTTGTGCTGTTACGTACGCTACCAAAGAGTTACGAATAGGAGCATAAGGAGGCTACAGAGGAAAGTGAAATTGAGGAGGCATTACAGTGTCCACCCACTCCGAAATTTTCATGTAGCAGGATACGTTTCAGAACAGGTTACTGTTTTTATTTCCTTAACTTTGACTCTTTGTTTAAAATTGTCCGTGCCATGTAGGTAATTGTTGTACCAACATGTATTACCAATATATTGTATGAGTAGGTGGTAATATGTTATAATTTAGCGCCTTACTTTTTTATGTCCAGAAAATATGACTTTATTGAGGTTAGGTAATTCTTAAGACGTTCTTTTTAACAATTTGTCAGTCTTGCTTTAACTGACTCTACAGTACTTTTCGTACCTAAAAACCTACATCAAATGCTACTGTGTTCTGATCAGACAAGTTAGCAAGTTGTGTTGATATTGTTGATGTTAGGAAGAAAATAAGAAGTCCTTTCTTGACGTACAATGTGTAGATGTCGCTGGATTATACCAAAGAATGTAATGGTGCCTCTGATTACTTAACTAACTGCGTGGAAAGAGATCTACTTGAGAGGCTAAATTGCTGACGAGTCATTTCTTCTGGAAGATAAGCGTTTCGTTTCGTTTCGTTTCGTAGTCCTTCCCTCTTCTACCTACTTGTTCACAGCAGGTGTAGAGGGGTTTTTCACTTGATCACACTCAAGCAGACACCACAGTCGGTAGGACTCCTCTGGACGAGGGATCGGCACGTCGCAGAGACCTCTACCTGACAACACAAACGCTGTACGAGACAAACATCCTTGTCGCCGGTGGGATTCGAACCCACGATCCCAGCAAGCGCTCGGCCGCAGACCTACGCCTTAGACCGCGCAGCCACTGGGATCGGGCCTGGAAGATAACATGGTGCCAAAATGGATGCAATTTGCATTTCGGGCAATGAAGACAGAATTAAGCCGATCCCAGTGGCCGCGCGGTCTAACGCGTAGGTCCGCGGCCGAGCACTTGTTGGGATTGTGGGTTCGAATCCCACCGAGGACATAGATGTTTGTCTCTTGTGAGTGTTTGTGTTGTCAGGTAAAGGTCTCTGCGACGGGTTGATCCCCCGTCTAGAGGAGCCCTACCGACTGTGGTGTATGTTTGAGTGTGATCAAGTGAAAATAAAAACCCTCTACACCTACTGTGAACAAGAAGGTAGAAGAGGGAAGGACTATAAAACGAAACGAAGACAGAAATACAAATATATAGCCTTAAAATTTAATATTATTTTATACTTAATTAGTTCTATCTAATCTGGAAAAGTAACTTTTCCTGCAAGATTCACGAAATGAGAAACTACGCAATAACGTGTCTGTAATTACAATGTACATATGTGGCCGCACTGCAAGTATATAAAGGTCTTGAGTGAACAAACAGTCTTCTATTTCAATGCACTGCTTTCATCACGCCAGTGCAGAATACAGCCTCTACGTGCTATCTGGCTTCCGCTTATCCGTGGGCTCTATGGAGGTGACTGAAGAACTGTTCCATCTGAACGTTTGAAATATTATACCGAGTTGGGTCGCAGAGACATCTGGTTACTATCGTCAGACATTTTCAGTAATCAGCATTACAAATATGGCGACCTTGCGAAAGCATGACAATATATCTGACATCCATAACTTTAGGCTTCACGGAGCATACGAGAATAAAATAAGCATTTGCCCAAAGTATGTTCATGATTTATAATATATCTAAAATGCAACGAACAAAGAATTCTGACTGCTATGGTCATCTACGAACGATCCCAACACGCTGTCCGTTTAACCTTTTAAAGCCACACGGTTACTTCGCATACCACAAGCTTTAACATTCAAAACTTCTGTATTCTGCCCACAGAGTGCATTTGTGTGTTTTGTATGGATCTCAGAACAAACAGCGATGTTTTCCCTACACGGCATTAACTGCTTAATTTTTATAACCGAGGTGAAGGGTGTTTACTGCGCGGTACGTGCTGGGTCTTTAACTCAGACAGATCCAGTTTCGTTCTTTAAAGATTAAGGTAGTGCCACGAACGTTCAGCACATAAACACGATACAAAACAACATTTGTAGAAAATGATACCTCTTCAATAGGATAACAGATCTTACATTGTGTTCGTAATGCTTGTTCCATGTTCTGCTACGTAATGTTAGTTGTTTAATGTTTAGGCACGTATAAAAACCACAAAGCACTAGATGTAAAAGAATAACAAGACAGGCAGTGTGTACGTATAAACGTAACATTCACGTGCGTTCGCGTAACGACTTTCGCCGTGGAAAAGCAATAAGAATTACAGATTTTTAGTGTGTGTCTCTAGCCTTACTTATCCAGCAGGCAATGCGCATGCGGCATATTAAATTTTATTGTCATTTTTGGCCTCTCTGTCCTTACCATATTTTTCAACATTATTTCATAAACGGCAGATTTTCCAAAAGTTATTTAACTGTGTTTTGATTTTCTCTACAAATTTTGCCTAAGTATTTCTCGTTCCAAGAATAACCGAGCCAGATATCATAATAAGTGTAGGTAGGCCTTCAAGTAAAGTACCCGTTACTGCTGTCGGATTTTAATCAAACTTGCCCTTTCTAGACATTTTTCTAAAAACTTTGAAATATCAGATTTCATGAAAATCCGTCCCTTTGGACCAGAGCTGTTCTATGCGGATGGAGAAACAGACAGACAGAGAGACAGACAGACAGACAGACAGAAGGACAGACAGACGAGATAAAGCTAATAGTCCCTTATCGCAGTTTTTCCAAAGCACATAAAAATACTAATACGTACGAAAATACTGACATTTCAGTATATTTATTCAAGATTATTAAAGCTTTCTTCGCAACCGTTCGACTTCTACAGCAAGTATTTGTGTATGTTAATTATTTTACATTCAAATTTAGAAAATTGAGACTTTCGACAAGTTTTTCACAACTTAAGCTCCTACTTATAAGATTCCTTTAATTATCCACACGACAAATATTGCTATATAACATTAACTCCACGCCTGCACCTCACATGTCAGTATGTTCAGCATGACCGTACAACGAACACGTCTAATTAACTCCACGCCTACGCCTCACATGTCAGTATGCTCAGTATGCCCTAGAACAAACATGTGTAATTAACTCCACGCCTACGCCTCACATGTCAGTATGCTCAGTATGCCCTAGAACAAGCACGTGTAATTAACTCCACGCCTGAACCTCACATGTCATTATGTTCAGCATGACCGTGGAACAAACACGTCTTTGGCCTTTCTATCATTTGGCGGCGTAGCCCTCATTTTATGGCATACGAGAATAATACTAGTGACATACTACATCACAATTTAACAAATGTGTTAAACACTTAAACACTGTGGCAACTACACGTACCGGTTCTTGCACTGCTAATAAACCAACATTTACCAATATGCGTGCTGCGTAGAATTCTTGCGTTAATTACAATTATTTCCATAAACAGCCCCGACTGTTGGCATGAAATTAATATTTGTGTATTGTTTAGGTAAAACCCATACTTAAAAAGTCCAAGACACTGCAAAGCTTACATGTGACACGTTTCATATGCAGCACTGTTCCTTTAACCCTTTAAAGACGAAGCGTATCTGTTTTATATAATGACTCAGTGCGTACCGCGCTGTAAACACTCTCCACTTCGGTTATAAAAACCAATCTCTTAATGTTTTATAAGGCAAAAGTTGCTGTTTGTTCTGAGATCCGTACGAAACACATAAACGCAATGTGGGCACCACGTATAATTTTTTAATGTTAAACCTGGTCGTATGTGAAGTTACCGCTAGGCTTTAAAAGGTTAAGGCACTTTTGCTGCAAAAACACCCACTTTACTTCGTGGCCTGCAGCGGTTTCAGACTGCAGGAGAGGAGAGGAGAGGAGGCACATTTTAATTATTGAGTCAAAGGTCCGTTATACGTGGAGTTGGTAAAAATCAAGAGTCAGTCCGATGGCGCTGTTAGCTAAGATATATCGATCTGATACTTGGAACGCCAGAGACGGTAAAGGTAATTACCGTATGAAGGGAATAAGAATACGGGCAGCGGTCCTTTCACGAACAAGTTCCCTGCTGTCAGACACGTACATCAGTCTTACAAAGTCCCACATTGTGGGTAACGCGTTGTATTCAGGCTCGGGACAGGCATGGCGGACAGTGTCCTTAAGTGGTAGCTTGCGAAGGTGTTATCTTGAAGGCATCTGTATGATAAAGCATTGTCTATGTTATCTTGGAGACATAAGTATGGTAAAGCACAGTCCGTGTTACCTTGGTGACACCTGTATAATAAAGCACAGACCGCGTTATCTTGGAGACATCTGTATGATAAAGCATTGTCTGTGTTAACTAGGTATCTTGGAGCCATAAGTACGGTAAAGCACAGTCCCTGTTACCTTGGAGACATAAGTATGGTAAAGCATGGCCCGTGTTATCTTGGTGACACCTGTATGATAAAGCACGGACCGCGTTATCTTGAAGACATCTGTATGATAAAGCACAGCTCGTGTGTTCTTGGAGACACCTGTGTGATTAAGCACAGGCCGCATTACTTTGGAAACATGTTTGGTAAAGCATATTCCGTGTTATCTTGGGCACATCGGTACGATAAAGCACAGTCCTTGTTACCTTAGAGACACCTGTATGGTAAAGCACAGTCCGTGTTATCTTGGGCACATGTGTATGATAAAGTACAGTCCGTGTTATCGTGGTATGATCTTGTTTTGAGATATCCTTTTGTATATGTAATGTAAGAGTTATACACAAGAGAAGATAAATCTATCACAACTCCTTTGATCGATGTGAGATACAGAATAAGTTTGCCGCATGTTTCGGCTTCAGTTAAAGGCATCATCATACCAATCAAATTATAAAAACAGGCAATAGCCGAAAAAATCCACTGTATGAGGAAACGTTTTGAGATCTCAATCACTTTACGTTACGCGTGTCCTTATATAGCGCGGTATGTGTCCCACTCAGTTTCTTTTTAATATAATCACACAAAATATGTATCATAATTTCAGACGTCATGTGCATATAAAGATGGTTTGTGTTATTGTGTGTCGTTGATGTTTGTTGCGTCACAAATTACTGTATTTGAGATTTCGCCACGAAATTCTTAAGACAGTTGATAACAGGTGTTTAATTGTAATTCAACGTTTTTGTGGACGTGTATTTCCTTTAGGTAAGCTGTTATCGGTAACGTCTTGCATCGTGTGCAACTTGATAAATTATATCGATTTTTACGTATACGTAAGATGCATATGTATTTAGATACACGGGACGAATATAATCATAGAAGGCTTCACGTATTTTTGTATTAATACAAAGTAACTTGAACACTGCATGGTGTGCAAGAAGATACACAGTATAAAGAAATTTGACAGCACAAAAGCATCTTTGGTAAAATATATTATTGTGACTAACCCTCTGCCCTCGCTGTGTGTGTGTGTGTACATATACATAAATATGTATGTATTAATTTGCCTCATTATTTCTTATAATTCAAGCCGAAATATGTTTCGTTTCATAGTCCTTCCCTCTTCAACCTACTTGTTCACAGCAGGTGTCGAGGTTGTTTATTTTCACTTGATCACACTCAGACACACACCACAGTCGGTAGGACTCCTCTGGACGAGGGATCGGCCCGTCTCAGAGACCTCTACCTGACAACACAAACACTGTACAAGACAAACATCCATGCCCCCGGTGGGATTCGAACCCACGATCCCAGCAAGCGCTCGGACGCAGACCTACGCCTTAAACCGCGCGTAAGCCGAAACATGTAACCACCTTATTCTTCATCTTACATGAATGACAAGATCTGTTTTACCCTGACGTGCCATTTTTTCTATCTCTCGTATCTCCTGTGTTTAATCCAACAAATGTTTGAAAGTTTTCCTACCTCACAGACAACCCTCCGCGTCTCCACTGCAGATAACAACCGATTAATGACGCGTCGGGAATCAATTCCAAGCAAAATATGAAGCATATTAAAACACCGCATGGACAGAATACGGCGTCTTTTTTATGTTAAAAATTGTGGTAAATGCAGTACCCTGTGTGCGTCAAAGGGTTAAGCGTCGAACGACTCAGAGAGCAGCAAGAAACCGCCTGTGTGTGCGCTTTAGTGTAGCTGTTTCCCTCGCTTCCCGTCTGCGCGAACTGCCTGCAGTACTGTTTGCATGCAACAAAATTAAGTGAAGACTCCGACCCAACTCCTTGAAATGTCAACAATTTAAGAGGCTCTCTTATTCCGCCTTTTCCTTCTGTCACTAAATATATTGTCATATACTCGAAACGTGGTAAAGCTCAGAGATTCTGATTTACATCATCCAGAAGTTCATGTATTTCACAGACGTTCTGTTCTGAGATTGATGGAAGCTAACGACGAAATTTCTGTCCAGAGTGGTTGAGGGTTTTCACTTAACATATTATCGTAACAATAATACCTACAACGACCGGTACGTAGTCATAAAACAACAGACAAAATGCAGAAATTAAAACTCTTCTGAGCTGTGGAAGTAAAGAAAATATACCCTGTCCAAAATATGGAGGCATAATGGGGAAAGCACAAGTACAAGTTCACTCATTTTGAACCTCGGTACTAGACACAGGTGAGTGGTTAATTTCACGCCCCGGTCGTTTTACCCCTGGTATCCAATTAATAGGAGACTGCGTCTGCCACAGAACCAGAAAAACGTGTGTTACGTTTACACCTACATTAATACTTGTATATTGCTATGCTGTCCCACCTCTGCATCACGTTCTGTTTACTTATATAGCATTTAATCCAAAAATTGCACACTGAACAACAAACAACCGTTTTTAAATTTACGATGTGCCTCCTTCATGTTTCGGCCTCTACAAGGCCATCCTCAGGGAGGTCTCTAACAAACGAGTAAAATAATTACAGATTCTGTCAAAGAAGTGCACATTTGGAGTCAAAACCACAATGGTTTCAATTAAAATTGCCAAAAATATTAAAATATAGACCAATTACAAATACTTCTCACACAAATATTTTACATTTCGTATAAATATATATAGTTGGAGAAAAATATCTGTATACATATGTCACCTTGAATATTGGTGGGGTTATTCTGGAAATAATTAAAAACTTTAACTTACATTAATTTTATGTACGTGATGGTAAATTATAGTAGTTTAACTGTACAAAGTTTACACACACTGTGTTGTCGACAGGTGCTTATACCGTGGTGGATGACTCTGTACTGGCTCTGTGCTTGTTAAGTGACAAAGGACTGTTGGTTGTTGAGTGTGCATCTGTTGGATTAAACACTGTATAATCAGTCTACTGTACAGAATATGGGAAACACAAAACTCTGGCCATTTATGTTTCACGGTGCCTTAGTGTGCAGAATGAACATTTCGGTAGACGGATCTGTCAACAAGGAGAAATTAGCCCGAACTTCAGTTTTTGTGGTGGAGGTTTCTTGTAGTTTAAATAAAGGAAATTCCAAGGGGCCTACAAGTGAAGCCTGAACTATGCTAATTAAGTTTCCAAATACATAAAACAGTATCAGGAATCAATAAAAGGCAAGCTGTGAAGAGGTATGGCACTAGACACACGGGTACGTAAGTAGCCAGTTTCACGCCCTGGCTGCTCCACTCCACAGTATGGGGTTCTCCATACACACGGCGCAGGAGACTGGCTGTGACCCAGGGCCGGTCTGGACGAGGTAGCGAATGGACTTGCCATCGCTACTACCGCGAATGCAACTAACTCTTCTCGAAATTTTAGCCATGTGAAAATAAAATTTTGTTTCAGCATTTCGGAGACTGCCCCTGCGTCCATCTTCAAGGGTCGATATGCATTATATTACGTAATTATACAGCCAACTAAATTAATTTTTAACGTAGGCTATTTGATAATGATTCATAAGAAATTAGACGGTATGTTTGTGATGAACTGCACTAGCACAGGTCTAGTCACAAGTGTATTAGTGCCACAAAAAGGGAAGATAGACACCCGGTGTTGCCATTACAAACATTTCTACAGGTTATTTTAAATGATCCACAACCGTGCACTGAATATTTAGATGTGATAACTAAACCCAACAGATACACAAGTTTATGGAAACAGCCTGTATTATAAAGGCAGTTGCACCTGCTACATGTTTCGGCCACTCATGTGGCCACCCTCAGGGAGGTGCTTTAACCCTTTAAAGACGAAGCGTGTCCGCTTTATATAAGGAATCAGTGCGTACCGCGCTGTAAACACTCTCCACTTCGGTTATAAAAACCAGTCTCTTAATGTTTTATAAGGCAAAAGTTGCTGTTTGTTCTGAGATCCGTACAAAACACATAAACGCAATGTGGGCAACACGTAGAATTTTTTAATGTTAAACCTGGTGGTATGTACAGTTACCGCTAGGCTTTAAAAGGTTAAGAAATACATTGAGATGTTTCAAAAAGTTGCGAACCAATGCACATGCAAAATATTAAATACCAAAATTAAACCTGTATCTGTATTCCAAACTGTAATACATATTTTAAACCATCCAATTTTAATATTTAATATTTTGATTCACAAAACGTTGTAACATCTCAATGTATTTATTCTTCCTAACGCACCTCCCTGAGGATTGCCACATGAGCGGCCGAAACATGTAGGAGGTATTACTACATTTATATTGTATTTTCATGCACTCTTGTGTTTGTTGGCATTAGAAACATATCTTGCTCCTATAACACGCAAACAACCATACTGCACGTTCAGTAAGTGCAGCGGCGGAACACTATATGGCAGGCCTGTAGCAGCAGTCTAGACTATGTTTCGACGACAAAACCGGCACTGATATTTTATTCAAGGCGATCTGCCAATGACCTTCTGTACACCAACGGGTATTAACAAACACAGAGTACTATATAACGTGTTTATTTTATTGGAAAATATTACCATTATTTCCTCAGCAGAATGCTTAGCCTTATGGGATAACAATGGTGTTAAGTCCCTTGGCTAATATAAGCCTTGACATGAATTGAACTTACATAAGATAACAATGCAGCAGGTATGTATGCAGGCTAAAATTTTAATGCAGATTTACGGTACCGAGTTCTATCGAATTCCCTTTCAAATGCAGAGAGACGAAGCGAAAAGACGAGTGGGGGTTTTCGAATTATGTTCTACGAAACGAATCCCAAACCCCCGCCCCCCCCCAAAAAAAGATAAGCGTCAGAAACTTTATAGCATATTTATGCTAATTGAATCATGGAGATATTAGCTGGCATGCCTCGACAGATATGTGTGTGGGTCACTGAGATACAGGACAGGCAGTCCTGGGGCAGCACAGTGGTTACTGCACCCTGTGACACATGAGACTTGGGGGGGGATAGCGTAGTCGGCATAGCGTCTCGCTAGTGGCTGGGCGGTCCGGGGATCGAACCCCGATATGGGCTAGTGGATTTCATCTTCTCCACACCCATTCAGACCGGCCCTGCAGCCCACCCAGCGTCCCGCACAACGGGTACCGGATCATTTCCGTGGTAAAGCGGCCGGGGAGTGACGACCACCCACGTCCATCCAGTACCGAGGTTAAGAATGGTAAAGGTAATGCAATGGTGAAGGTCACCCTCGAATAGGCCAAGAGTAGAGGTATAACTCTACTCTTTCTTTAACCTCGGTGATAGGGTGGATACTTAACGCCACGCCTCGGCAGCTTTACCCTCAGGAAAGAGACCCGGTACCCATTTTACAGGAGTCTGGGTGGGCCCCAGGACCGGTCTGGATGGGTGCAGAAAATCTCGCCTCCACCGGGATTCGATCCCTGGACCGTCCAGCCCGTAGCGATCACTATACTGACTGAGCTGTCCCAGCCCACGAGGTAAGAAGACCGTGAAGCCTCGACAGTGAGGATGCTTAGGCCCACTATGGGCTGTTGTGCCAATGGAAAAAAGAAAGTATGGTGTTTTCTAGGCATACTGTCCGTAACGCCTCACATGTATTTTGAGTAATAAGTATGGCGACAGTACAATACAGGGAAATCACCTTTTTAATGCAATACAGTGGGGCACGCGGTGGAACAGTTGGTTGAGGTACTGCGCTACAAATCGGTATGTCGCGGGTTCGATTCCCAATTATGTCATTGGAATTTTTCATTGACATAATCCTTCCGGCCGCACTATGGCCCTGGGGTCGACTCAGCCTCTAAGAGAAATGAATACCAGGAATATTTCCTGGAGGGTAAAGGCGGCCGGTGCGTAGTGCTGACAACCTTACCACCTTCATGTGCCGACTGTCTTGAAATCTGGGAGCCTCAACCTCCTGGAAACCTCAGGGCCTGTCCAGGCCTGTAATGGGACTGCTTTTAACCTTTTAAAGCCTAGCGGTAACTTTACATACCACCAGGTTTAACATTAAAAAATTCTACGTGGTGCCTACATTGCGTTTATGTGTTTTGTACGGATCTCAGAACAAACAGCAACTTTTGCCTTATAAAACATTAAGAGACTGCGAATGAGTAGGGTCCCGTCTTACAACCAACAATTCTTTTATTAAATAGAAGTTAAAAGTATAAAAGCATATAAAATCACCGTACGTTCAAAACAACTAATGTAAACTTGGGTATTGTGTTACCTGAAAAAAACCCCGATGATGGCATATTAGTGCCGAAACCGGTCGTTTTATATGCTTTTATACTTTTAACTTCTATTTAATAAAAGAATTGTTGGTTGTAAGACGGGATCCTACTCATTCGTATGTTATACAAAACCAACGGAGATGACTAACATCAAATTAAGAGACTGGTTTTTATAACCGAAGTGGAGAGTGTTTACAGCGCGGTACGCCCTGAGTCCTTATATAAAACAGACACGCTTCGTCTTTAAAGGGTTAATGCAATAATGTACGAAAGGCAGCACAATAACTGATGTTGGAAGTAACCAATGAGAGTCCCACTTGTCGTTTCTACAAATACCCAAAATATCCTGATTATTACTAATTTCAGGTGAAATATTTTTTAATAGCTTTACTAGGATCGTGGGTACGAATCCCTCCGGGGGAATGTATGTTTGTCTCTTCTACAGCGTTTGTGTTGTCAGGTAGAGGTGTCTGCGACGGGCCGATCAGTCGTCCAGAGGAGTCCTACCGACTGTGGTGTATGTCTGAATGTGATCACGTGAAAAGAAACAACCTCGACACCTGCTGTGGGTAGGTAGAAGAGGGAAAGACTACGTATAGCTTTACTGAACCAAAGCTGAAGCCGTTCTGAACGAAGACATGCATGCTACGTCACTAATTCCACGTGTTATGCTTTCACTTCCTGTGGAGACTGTATCAGTTAATATTTTCGTATGAATGTTAAAAGCATTATTACACTGCCTGGAGGTGCATCCCATTGCCAGGCAACGTTCCTTTAGTTACTAGCTACGTCGGTGTTGTAGCCCACTTTCATGTTGCTTTCTCTTCTTATTTGCTTATTTCTGCTTTATCCTTTGCAACTTACTTACACCATGCCTTCCTGCTGAGGTATTGCAACCAGATTCGCTGGCTGTATTTTGCCACTATGTATTAACATTTTGTTGAACGAAATATATGACAGAACCAGACTACTCTGACGAGAAATGCAGCAACCTTTTCCGTCACATTTGTATCTACATGCCAATCTACACGGTGTCATAGCACTGACGAATGGAATCTTCGCCGTAGAATGGATATGGACTAAGAATTTGAGACTTGTTTCAGTTTTAGGCTTATTACACTGACTTCTCTTCGAGAATAGTGACGAAAACAACATTCGGTATAGGATAAGTCATGGATTTCCTAACAGAGCATCTCAGTCGAGCGAACCAGAACGCCTCGTTTGTATTCTGTAGGTTCCCAGTTCAGATCTCGGCCTGAAGACAGATTAGTTGGCGGTTATGATGGCTTCCCTTAGGACAGTGGTTTCCTAACCTCAGGTCGCGACCCAAATCAGGCTGTCGGGCCCCCCCCCCCGCCCGTCTGACGTAGGGTCGCGAGGGGCTTTATGGAGAACTCGATAATTATATAAAAAAAATAAAAATTGTGTATCTAAATTCAGAGAGAACGATACAGAAAATTTAATTATTGAATCTGTGTTTATTAATTTTAAACATATCGGAGCAACTACATTTTAAATAACTAATGAACCAACTTTGTTATTGTACGTTACAGAGCAGTTGTACTTAAACTTTTAAAGCCTAGCGGTAACTTTACGTACCACCAGGTTTAACATTAAAAAATTCTACGTGGTGCCCACATTGCGTTTATGTGTTTTGTACGGATCTCAGAACAAACAGCAACTTTTGCCTTATAAAACATTAAGAGACTGGTTTTTATAGCCGAAGTGGAGAGTGTTTACTGCGCAGTACGCACTGAGTCCTTGTATAAAACAGACACGCTTCGTCTTTAACGTTTTAAAGCCTAGCGGTAACTTTACGTACCACCAGGTTTAACATTAAAAAAATTCTACGTGGTGCCCACATTGCGTTTATGTGTTTTGTACGGATCTCAGAACAAACAGCAACTTTTGCCTTATAAAACATTAACTGGTTTTTATAACCGAAGTGGAGAGTGTTCACAGCGCGGTACGCACTGAGTCCTTATATAAAACAGATACGCTTCGTCTTTAAAGGGTTAATGGCACAGTACTTCTAATATTCATTGCACGTTGCAGTAGTATTGAGGCGGGGAGTCAATTCGACTGTACTGAATTGTCTAAAAAATATGGGATTTGACAAGTAAAATAAAAAATTTAATATTTTTTTAATAAGTGGCAATGTTATGTAGTGGTCAAGAAGAGGCATTAGTATTAGTTCATTTGTAGTAAATATCACTGACTGTGGCCGTTTCAATGGAAGGGTCATGGGTCACACACCGTTTGCTACCTTAAGGTCGCACGCACAGAAGGTTGGGAAACGCTGCATTAGACCATCCCGCCGAACGCCGCGTTAGCAACACACATCAGACCGTAACGACTTACCTGCACCTCCTTTCCAGTCCACTATTCACTAACCGTCAAACTGATAGCGTCCTTTGTTGAACAGAAATTCAGAAGCAGAGAACTGGACTTTATCGTTCTAAATTTCTCCGTATCGCAAGTACTATCTGCATATTCTAAAGTAGAGGCCCTTGTTTTACACCGTTTT
Source organism: Coptotermes formosanus (assembly GCA_013340265.1). Classification (NCBI taxonomy): domain Eukaryota; kingdom Metazoa; phylum Arthropoda; class Insecta; order Blattodea; family Rhinotermitidae; genus Coptotermes; species Coptotermes formosanus. The sequence goes on along the minus strand of BLKM01002625.1, from coordinate 42,725 downwards.
GTTTTACGCGTTTCTGCTTTAACGCCTCTCACAAATTTACACCACTTCTTAATTTGCGCTCTCTTATTTTCAGTTTAATGCCATTTGCCTGGTTTATTTGCATTTATTTATATGTTCTTATGCGCGTTCGCAAAATTGTGAAAGCGACTATTAGCTTCGTCATGTCTGTCTGTCTGTCTGTTTCTGTCTGTCTGTCTGTCTGTTTCTGTCTGTTTCTGTCTGTCTGTTTCTGTCTGTCTGTTTCTGTCTGTCTGTCTGTCTGTCTGTTTCTGTCTGTCTGTCTGTTTCTGTCTGTCTGTCTGTCTATCTGTCTGTCTGTTTCTGTCTCCGCACGGATCAACTTGACTCCCTCCAGCCGGATTTTCACGAAATTTGATATTTGAGGATTTTTCGAAAACCTGTCGAGAAATATCAAGTTTTATTAAAATGTGACAAGAATGACGTGTACTTCACATAAAGACCTGTGTACATTGATGCTGTTCTTTCTAGAATGAGAAATATTTCAGACAAAAAGTGTAAAGAAAATCGAAACACAATTTTATGTTCAATAAAATTTTCCAAAAATCGTGCCTTTTATGAGATAAGGTGAAAAATGTGGTAGAACCAGACAGGCCACAATACGGCGCAGAACACGTGAGATTTTCATGCAGGATAACTAAGGCAAGAATAATGACACACGCACACACATACACACACGCACACTCATGGTATAACTTACTGATTTTTCACGGCAACAATGGTTACGCGAACGCACCATAATATTACGTTATATGTACACCGTCCGTATTTTTTCTTATGGAAATATCATTTTTGTTTCGCGCCCACTCTTTCCAGAACACAAGAACAGCGTAAAAGAAGGCCTTGGTGTACTTCTCAGAATCTTAGTTAAATGACCTGCAGGAGAAGCATCGCAAGAATATGGCAGTCAGCACTAGGACACCTGTAAAGGAAAGCTAGCTGGAGCAGACAGGTGCAAGTTCCTCTAGCCCCAACGTTCGTATTTTCCACACTCACAATCTAGACCCCCACCTCCGTCTCTCTCACTCACTCTCTCTCTCTCTCTCTCTCTCTCTCTGCATATCTCAGCATTATCACTTCAGCAGAATCCTCTACTGAGGCGCGCCTTAACCCAGACATTCCAGTGTGAATCAATTTCGCCCCCCGTTGTAAGCACACCAGGGAAAAACAGAAAGGAATTAGGTAACGCACACTCAGTTCTGGGTTTACTTGCCACATAATGCAATTATGGAATGTGTGCGTTGATAAGAGAGGGAGCAAGGGAACTGCATTAGGCACAATCACATATAAAAATTTCAAATATAATGTCCTTGTGTTTCAGGGCGGAGAAGAGTAAGGCGTACAGAATTTTGGTGAATAAATCCCACAGACTCAGATGTCCTAGTTGTGCCGAATGTCAACTTGAGGATGACAGCCCAACACTCTGTCCCTCCACCGAGACTCCATGGATTGTTACGGGAAAGCTTAAACCCGAAAGAAGCAGACCACTTGGAAAACATAGGCTAAATTGGAGAGTGTGGACTGTATTTACCTAGCGCAAGACAGCAACAAGTTGAGCGGTGCTAGCGGCAATTCCGGTTCCATAAAATGCGGAAGAATTTGTAGAGGAGCTGAGGAGACATTAGCTCCTCAAATACTACATTCAATGGAATTAACTAGTTCGTTCTTGTAATTCGATCATAGGAAAGCACAGTTAAAATGTTTACAGTGTTCAGAACAATAACCGGTTCTGCTGACGCAGATTTCATCACAGATAACTGTCCACAATTTACGAGACACGTCTTCCGGAGAAGCACCACTATCAGCCAAAGATCGCTTCTTGCACTTTATCACTCACCAATCATTCTGCCTTTCGACATTGTAAGATACCAACACAGCATTAAAACACAAAACTTGTTTTTTTCTTAGTTTTTTTTGTGGTAAAAGGCCCCGCAGCAGACGCCACGGACGCACAGCAGCCTTGTGGCTTATTGTGCAACCCTGTGATGAAGATGACTAATTTTTTTCGTTTTTCCGTGTAATGTATCAGCGGTGGAATGAAACTGACAGGGGAAAACCTAAGTTCTCGGAGAAAACCCTGTCTCAATGCCACTTTGTCCACCACAAATACGACATGGAATGAGCCGGCATCGAACCCGGGCCTCCTCAGTGACAGGCCGGCGACTAACCGCCTGAGCCATGGCACGGTCAGTTCCTATAGTTAATCATGTCTCTCTACGACCTCAACGTTCCATGGTTCGATTCCTGGCAGGGGAAAAAACTTTTCTTTTCTCCAACACACTCAGACCGGATCCGGGGCCCACAGAGTCCCCTATTCAATGAGTACGGGGGGGGGGGGGAGGGGGATTTACCTGAGAGAAAAACGGTCGGAGCCTTAGCTCAACTCTTACCTCCCTCTAGTGTCGAGATTAAGAATGAGTGAGCTACAGGTTAAGTTCCCCACATGCCGTCACAGCGTGCGACTGAATAGGCTAAAATGCTAAAGTTTTTACAAGTGCGACTGACGTACCCAGTAACAAGTGAAAAGAAATTCCAAGTGCCGGTTTTTGTGAGTTAACCTTCTTATTTACGAAAGTGGTATATGGGGAATAATCATCACATACCAAATAAACACGCTTTATATTGCATTACACTTTATCTACTTCTGAGAATTCTTATTCCGAATTTCATAATGTTGCATATATTAACGGTTAGGCGCAAACTTGAGCTTGATTAGACAGAAAATATATTCTAATGACATGAAACCTTCTGCAGATACCACATGATTTTATTCGGTTACTAAAGGAAACGCAGTAATTCTATACCTAGATAGAATGTGGTTCTGTTTATTACGTAAACGCTATGAGGCACTTCCTACGAAACACATACACTGTATCAGACGCCGGCAAGGAAGTTGCCGTGCCTTGTCCCCGTGGCTGCGCGCTCTAAGGCGTGGGTCTGCTGCAGCTCGCTTCCTGGGATTGCAGGTTCGAATCCCTCGGGGGGGCATGGGTGTCTGTCTGTTGTGAGGGTTGTGTGTTGTCAGGTAGGGGTCTCTGCGTCGGGTTGATCACTCGTCCAGAGGAGTCCTACCGAATGTGGTGTGTCTGAGTGTGATCGTGAAGCCTCGATAATGAGGGGGCCCTGGCCCACCGGGGGCTGTGTGTGCTAAAAAAAAAAGAGAAAGGAAGTTGCACTAAAAACCCCACAGTGACAGAGCAGACTACGTTCATGTAACTAACTAACTAACTAACTAATTAACTCCATGGAGCAGAGGCCTTCTTCAGAAGCTAACAGTTTCTCAGCTAGTCAACAAATTACCCGCATTTTATGAACACGGAGGTTCATTACCGCATTCACAAGAGCCCGCCACCTGTCCCTATCCTGAGTCAGCTCAATCTAGTCCATGCCCCAATCCCACTTCAAGATCCATTTTAATATTATCTTCCCATCTAAGCCTAGGTTTCCCAAGTGGTTGCCTTCCCTCAGGTCTCCCCACCAAAATCCTGTATGCACCTCTCTTTTCCCCATACGTGCTACATGCCCCGCCCATCTCATTCTTCTCGATTTGATTACCCGAATAATATTTGGTGATGAGTACAGGTCATTATGTTCCTCGTTATGTAGTCTTCTCCACTCCCCTGTCGCCTCGTCCCTCTTAGGCCCAAATATCCTCCTCAGCACCCTATTCTCGAACACCCTCAGTCTTTGTTCCTCCCTCAGTGTGAGAGACCAAGTTTCACACCCATACAAAACAAGTAAAACTACAGTTCTGTATACCCTAATCTTTGTGTTTTTGGAGCAACCTGGAAGACAAAAGACCACGTTCATGTGTCGTTACTAAGATCAGAACACACACAACATAAAAGTACGTAACGGATCCTTGCAAAATATGACAAAAATTCAAGTACGGCAGTAACGAAACAAACTTCCAGAGAAGTTAGGGTCTGGTAAATATACGGAAAATTTACTCTCTCTCTCTCTCTCTATTGAGGGTCTCTGTCGTCTTTTCCCGCAATACGTAAATATTAAAATGCAAGATTTTATACTTTTTGGGGTATTGTGTGACATTTTTTCGTTACTGTGGTAAACAAATATGGATAGTTAATATCAGTGAAGAGATGCTGAATAAGATGTGCTCAGCTTGGACAGGGAAGTAGACATGACGCCGGAAATCTGCTGCATACGGATGAGCTTTATGATGCGTGGGGCATGTAGCATGAGGAGTGAGAAATGTTAACAAAACTCCATTCGGAAATCCCTAAAGGAAAAATCCACTTGGCAGATCTAGACATACTGTAGATGGTAAGGTCATATGACATGTGGTCTGCAAATACAGACTGTATATTCATATGTTCATATGTTTGGTGACAGGTTCTTGTAAACAGAATAACGAAATGCCTGCCTCAATACGGGTACATAAATAATTGACGAAGCGACTGTCAGCTTCTCAAGCAGGCCTGTGCTCCAAGCCTTCAGTTAATTCCTACGAGATCCTTCGTCCTTGTTGAGTACAATACTTCCCCAGGTGCAGCTGTATTTCTAATAACCACTCACTACAAGTCTCTTTTCATAGACGCCTGTAAAATCCAACTTTCGTGGTGAGGTAAATTTGGAAAATATTGCCTGCATTCTCGTTCGTGGAATTGGGAATGTATTCCGATACCGTAGCCATATATCATTCCCCCCAAACACAATATATTGCAGGTTATATTCTACTGGTTGTACATCTCCTCTCTTCACGCACCACGGATATTTCCACGCCTCCCTGCGGTTCGTCGTCATATCTGCAGCTGTCCCAATGTATTTGCCCCGGAACTTTATAATTCAGATTTAAGCCAATTTCGTATCTTCTCTTCCTTTTCCTCCTGTGAAAGAATTGGATAAAGCTTTTATTTCATTACCCAATTAAAATAACGTTATAAGGTTTCTATTTCTTCTAACCAGTATTCCTTTTTATCGACCATTAAAAACCGTAGGCACTTACCACTCTGTTCCTTACAGCAGAGTGACGAACTGCGACAGACACAAGAACACACATAACTGTCTTATTTATGGCATAACAGTAGTCCAGTCAGTCAAGACGTTGCCCACGTTTATGGAACCAGCAATTTCATTACTGACTTAAGAGAAACCGGCCACCGGTCTTTTTCCTGAACCAGACGAATCCAGTCCAAATTACCTCTCATTATTTAATAACAATCCATTTTAATAATATCCTCCTACATAGGTCTCCCAAATGGTACGCTCCATTCAGGTATTCTAACTTCTGCATGAATTTCCCCCACGCCTGTCGCATGCTCCACTCACCTCATGTTTAGTGATCTGATTAACACAACAATAACTGTTGACAAGTAAAACTCACTAAACTCTTCAATACGTAATTTTCTCCAGCCTCACGTATCATCCAAACTTGTCGTTTCAAATATGCGCTGAGACAGCGGCATCTTACACTCAAAAACCCCATTTTACGAGAACATGTAATTTAATTCACATCCAGTTCTGCACTACACCTTGTTCCAAGAAAACCTCTTCCTAAAATGTCTAAATTAAAAACATTAATTAAAATTTAAAATAACAGTTATACAGAGATATTTTTTGTACAGTTTTTGGAAAATACAATACTGCGCCATACCAGTTCCGTTACTTGTAACAAAGTTGTCAACAGATCGAAAACATTCAACGTAACCAGAATTCTGTTTTCCGTATTAAGAAAGAATAAAATTACACAAATACACACACACACATTTTCACTAATGCTTATTAAATGACCGTCTGCATGAGAACGACGAAGTATTAAAAAAGTCAAGCGGGGTAGGAATATTATAGAGGTAAAGGTAAAGCAGTCCCATTACAGGCCTGGACAGGCCCTGAGGGTTCCAGGAGATTGAGGCTCCCAGAATATCAAGACAATCGGCATATGAAGGTGGTAAGGTTGTCAGCCCTACGCACCGGCCGCCTTTACCCCCAGGGATATTCCTGGTACTCATTTCTGTTAGATGCTGAGTCGACCCCAGGGCCATAGTAAACACTCTCCACTTCGGTTATAAAAACCAGTCTCTTAATGTTTTATAAGGCAAAAGTTGCTGTTTGTTCTGAGATCCGTACAAAACACATAAACGCAATGTGGGCACCACGTAGAATTTTTTAACCCTTTAAAGAGGAAGCGCATCTGTTTTATATAAGGACTCAGTGCGTACCGCGCTGTAAACACTCTCCACTTCGGTTATAAAAACCAATCTCTTAATGTTTTATAAGGCAAAAGTTGCTGTTTGTTCTGAGATCCGTACAAAACACATAAACGCAATGTGGGCACCACGTAGAGTTTTTTAAAGTTAAACCTGGTCGTATGTAAAGTTACCGCTAGGCTTTAAAAGGTTAAAAGAGCGACCCCCCTCCCCCCGAAACCCAGCAATTCCCCGAATTTGCAGATTAACGAAAGAGTGAGTCCACATGAGGGACTCTTGTTCTGCTAGCCTTGGACAGCTGTTACACGCTTTGCAATAACGCCAATATATGGCTGTCACACGCGCATATGGTAGACCTAGGATCAGCACTTCACATACAGATGATATTTACGGTGAGTGAGCGGTAAGTTAAAAGCGAGTCCTTCGCTTTCATTAGCACACTTTTATGTGAAACGTTTCTGAAATCCAGTGCAGGACCCTTCAGCGTAAAGGCTTTTTAGCTCGCTTTTCAAACAAGGACACGGCTTTATACAAAATTTCATAGCCTTGCCGTAGCTAAAACGTGTAGAATTTGATTTAGAATTTGCAAAGAAAAATGCGTGATTTCAGACTTCCGTCGCGATGTATATAAGACCTGCCCTCTTCTGGGATATTACACAGCGCTGAACCATAGTTCTTCTTGACCGTTGACGATGGGACCGATAGGTTGTCCCGAAACGTCGGTACAGAACTACCACTGCATGCTGCGTAATATCCCAGAAGAGGGCAGATCTTGTAACGAACAAGTCAGTATTACTGCAGTACTTCTATTATGTTTCTCCATTGTTTTCTGCTAATCCTATAGACGTTCCTATTTGTCCCCACAACATGCCTGTCAATCGTACAAATGCATCTATCTTATCTGTGCTCGCAAAACGTCTGCCAGTTTTATGTTTATCCCTGTCTGGTCTCTGCACACAGAAACCCTACCAATTCTGCGGATGAACTTGTCCTCTTTGTACCCAGGAGAAACCTGTAAGCCTTTGTGCTGTGTCTGCATTGATTTGAATGCGGTAAAAGTACATGGTGAAGGCTGCAATTTAAGAAGACTTTTATATTACGACTTGCCTCATTTTTCCTTACTTCCGCTCATTGAGGCCCAAATAATGGGTGTTTATGTGTCGAGATTTCTTGGTAGCATTTTGGGTACATAATAAAAGACTTTGGTCAGAAACAGGAAAACGATCCAGTAAAGCTGCCTAAATACTGAAACTCCTAAATATATCACCTATATATATATATGTTAATATGATATAGTTTGTCTGCGATATCATTATCTAGTGAACTACCCAAAGAACTTTTCAAGACAGACATTTTAAGTACCTTATGATTCGACACTGATGGCAATCTCCTTTGTTTTAATTAATTCCTTCGCGAAAGATGCCTTTTAACAAAACCTCAAGTTAAGAATTCATAGTGTTGCCTCTACAGTACGCCATGTGAAGTACATCAAATACGTTAGCTTCCCTTGGCCTCCGATAGTGGCAGCACATGATCGTAAGAAGCTTACACGAGCACTGTATAGCAGCGAAAGTTTTTGACACCAGAAGAACTGTCCTTATACTCAGGATTCAGTTGTGTCCATCAGATCGTACCATTTCCTTCGAAGTGAGCAGAAGACGATTTGCGATCAAAACCGCCTCTGCTAAGACCATAAATAAGGCTCCAGGGTAAAGGTTTGAACGTGTTGCCATATACAGAGTATACACAAAAGAACGGTGCGGTTTCAAAAATTAACAAGAAATTTATTTCTCACCTTACACGGGCACAACGTACACCGTCAGCAGCGGCAACTGTCCAAGTTTCTCATGCGTTAATCACAATCCTTCAATGTGTGCACCCAGGGTCACACGACACACATCCACACGGTAATCAAATTCATCCCAGACTCGGTGTAGCGTGTCCGCTGTAATGGTCTGCAGTGCATGCGTTATTCGATCACAAAGTTCCTTGAGGGACATGGGCAATGGTGGTACGTAAACGCTGTCTTTAACGCTGTTTACATACCACCATTGCCCATGTCCCTCAAGGAACTTCGTGATCGGGTAATTTGATTACCGTGTGGATGTGTGTCGTGTGACCTTCTTTTGTTAACATCGCTGTTGCAAGTTCTTGGACAAGGCGAGACACACACAAAGGCACAGATATAACACATCTATACGTACTTCCGATGGTAACGAAGAGTCAGAAATGAGACTGTGCGTATAAATTCGGAAACTACGTTTTGGGAACATACTGTAAGAATGGTTACGAATGAGTGATGCAATATGGTTGTGAGACTGGCCAACCTGACTCTGAGTAAAGACAATGGTGGGATTACGAATGAACAAGCAGCTCGGTGTAATGGATAACAGAGAACAACTGGCTGGCTGACTGATCAACGGACGGACGGATGTTCCGCTACAGCACAAACACAGCAAGGATGTGCGTTGTGACGTCACCAAGCAAAATGGCGCATAAATGTGTCTCTAGTTGTCGCTTGGTTACGGGGCTGAAATGTCATTATATTCACTTTAGATATCAGTTTTTTTATTACCAACCACTGCACAACAATTATTTCTACTCCTACATGTTTCGGCTAACCACCATTGCCATTAATATACATATTACCATATTGTATTACCATTCTTTGACATACTGTACGCTGCGAACATCTGCCAAAAGTGACTCCCTGATGACGGCTACGTTGGTTGGACGAAATATGTAAGAGTAAGAAGAATCATTGTGCAGTGGTTGGTAATAATAAAAAAACTTATATCTAAAGCACTGCACAGAATATGTACAATATTGATCCTTTAAAGACGAAGCGTCTCTGTTTTATATAAGGACTCAGTGCGTACCGCGCTCTAAACACTCTCCACTTCGATTATAAAAACCAGTCTCTTAATGTTTTATAAGGCAAAAGTCGCTGTTTGTTCTGAGATCCGTACAAAACACATAAACGCAATGTGGGCACCACGTAGAATTTTTTAATGTTAAACCTGGTCGTATGTAAAGTTACCGCTAGGCTTTAAATGGTTAAGTATTCACTTTAGAGATTCATGCTTCCGAATTAAAACAAATAATTGCACCTTATAATACAAACACATAACAAATTAGAGACAGAAGAGAGTGGCGTACTTTATTCAACAACGCTGTCAATTGCTAAGATCATAAAGCGACTATGGTATATGAATGAAAGAGTGTGATATGTTGGTGGAGTGATACTGACAGGGAAAGCCATAGCACTTGGAGAGAGAACTGTCCCCTTGCTCCTTTTTCCAATACAAACCTTACGTTGTTGGATCCGAAATCGAACCAGAGCCTAAGCACCGAGAACGAGTGACAAAAAATTCTGAAGTTGAAACAGGTCACTTCTACATTCATAATATTTGAATTCATCCTGGCACTAAGTATCGAGACTACAATAACCTGAGGCACTATGCCATTTATTTTGACAGGTGCCAACGTTTCGGTTGAATCTGCTACATCCATCTTAACGGCAGCAATAATGTCCAGTGTCGTGCCTGTTCTACCGTAATCAAATGCACACTTTACCAACGACAGCATTAACCCTTTAAAGACGAAGCTTATCTGTTTTATATAAGGACTCAGTGCGTACCGCGCTGTAAACACTCTCCACCTCGGTTATAAAAACCGATCTCTTAATGTTTTATAAGGCAAAAGTTGCTGTTTGTTCTGAGATCCGTACAAAACACATAAACGCAATGTGGGCACCACGGAGAATGTTTTAATGTTAAACCTGATGGTACGTAAAGTTACCGCTAGGCTTTAGAAGGTTAATATATGTGTTACTTCACATACAGGTACAACACAATATCTCCAAAAAATTGAATTATAAATGATAAATCCGCTCAACACCTGTGAAAAAATAAACTTGAAGATTTCGAATTTGGGACGATAATAAATAAAAATTTAATTTCAATACAGAAATTGTGTAAAAACCAAGGCACTTCAGCTTAACAATTACACAAATGAATGCCTGTTAGTTTAAGGTTATTTTCTAACAACAACAACAACAACAACAACAACAACAACAACAACAACAACAACAGTATTTAAAGTGAATGTATTATTTTACGAAAGGACAAGTGTTTCTATTCTTCAACACACGTGGAACTGTATTCCCACACCACAAAATTATTCGTATAAAGAATACAGAAAGCTCCAGACAAACTTTTAGGCCCGCGTGTCAAATCATCATGGCTTTGTCGTATAGCAAGCGTCGGACTCAGTTTCAGGATCTGTACACAAACTACAGCGCACAGCATATCTGTTCTTGTATGGGGTAACTGCTTGTTCAAGCGATTACAGTTTATATCGCTGGTGTGTAGTGACACTGAATGCCAACGAAACAGTGAAGTGGGGACGAAGTACATCAGAAAATTCAATTTTCTTAAAAACACACGTGAATACAAAAATATGAACGTGACATAAGCAAATGCTCATGCATAATATGGGGACAAACAATTTCAGAACATAACGAATATCACGCGCTTGTGTATAGCAATAGCTACGGCTTCACATGGAAAGGCGCCATTTAAGACATTAAACAGAACGGGGGTGGGGAAGAGGAGATGAAAATTCGAAGAAAATTGGGTAGGGTAGAAAGAGACTGTTTATTTTAGGAAAACTAAAAATTTGACAGTTCTAATGGTTCCCAAACAGTGCCCGCACTTCCGTCTGGCAACATTAGGTTTGGGGATAGGAAAAGCGTTGAGAAACGAAAAAGGTATAGCAGGATTACATCCACAAGGTCCCCGTCATTTTGTATGACAACCTTCAAGGCGAATCATACAGACTTTACGCCCTTCCTTCCTCAATCACATGATTGCAGCTGCAACGAAGGCAAGCAAGTACTGGCACCTCCACCGCTCTGATTGCAGAAACACACTGATCTACGCGCATATCACTTCGCGCACTGTCCCGACTTTTGACGTCAGCCTAGGTTCGCTAACGTTACCTGAACCTGGAGCTATAACGTGCTAAGAAATGGACTGCTTCAACATGTAGCAGAAAAAAATACTTGGGGGTTTGAGTTGAATTTGGATATTAATTTTGGAAGCGGTTTATGAGAAGCATGCACTGCAACGTAAAACTTTAGTACTAAGTGGACATTTGCTTTAGGATGGAAGAAATTTTCAAAAGAGTTGGCCATTCGCAGGCACAATGACTTCTAGACGGCAGGCCGGCATTCAAGTATGTACTCCATATGTACATACAATTGCCTTATTTTAAACATGCAAAAATTTGCTTGTTTCGTGGATATTCCTTTGCGTGGTTAAAGGACAGTCCCTATAATACATGATTAGAGAGTACAATCATTAGTTTTGTACCAGCCGATGGCTCAGTCGCATCCACGGTACTTAACTAAGTTCACTTCTCATAATAACAACAGCCTTTACTGTGAGAATCCTCTGGGCACTTAAATACGCTATGCGAGAAAACTGCGGATTATTTTGAACCTAAAACGCATGCTTCAAAATAACCAATGAGCTTTATGGTTATGAAAATGATATGGTAGAGACGGACAGAAATTTTAACAGAGGTCTACGTGTTAGAATTTCAGAAATTTACAGCCAACGGCACATTAAGGTCGCGACATTCTGAAATCGGACGCCTTGTGATTGGTACAGTTTTACTAACTGGTCGAAGGAGTTTGCTGCTTCCCTTTTCTTCAAGACGAGAGCCCGAGGGTTCCCCCACACCGCTGGCAGCCCTACACTATACTACATGGCAGGCGCGCGCTTAACTGGGGGAGGGGGGGGGGGCTGACCCTGAGACTATATATAATTTACATTTGATTTTAAAAAATCTGTTCTAAAAATCATGTCGTAAGTAGAAACGTAAAATAACATAACACTGTTAGCAACTGCATTTGTATAATACGTACATAAATACACGCTCCACGACACGCTCACCTAATTTAAACCATAAGATCTAATCTTTTTGGTTTTTTAACTCCACCTAAGGCATCCTAACTTATTCATTCTTTTTCTCAAAATTCTAACGCCGATTTCAGTGGTTGATTTCGGCTGAAGACGTAAAACCTTTGATATCATCGTGCCTACAAAATGTGTATATTTTAAATTTCGGTTTGTAAGGGGCGTGCAACCCCCCACCCCCCACGTTGGATGCCCCCTGCCACGTGGGGTTAACTTCCTATAAGACCGTAACTCAAACACTCACCGGCATGAGAGGCTCATTCCATGGAATGGTTTCCAGAGGCACTGAAGACAATTTGGAATTTCTGCGGAAAAAGAAAACGATGTCACATATATGCTTCAACAAAGTACCATTCTGTCCATATTTTATGAAGTGGGTCGGTCTGAAGAAAGGTATGAGGCACACACGGCAGGCACACGCACACTCACACACATACATACGCACATGCAAACACAGTCGCAAGGGGAAATCAAATTAAAAAGTTCAGCCAAGTTGACGAGAAGATGAAAGAGAAATTTTACATGTTTTCTGGTGGCCAAGTAGGATGCCCTGTTTGCTGAGAGCAACTGCGTATTTCACATAAAATTTATGCCAATAAAAGAAAAGAAGGATTTGAGAAGTGTTTTTGACTCCATGCACCTTCACATTTTGAGAGGTAACCACATCGGACAGGTAGAAAGGGACTCACATAACACTAAGCACGTTTATTACCCGTAACACACACGGCGAGTTGGGACTAACAGCACATCGCCAGGGCAAGGGGCCACAGTCCGGGTCTGTACTGTACATCACACCGTCATTCATCTGTTCTGACTTCTTCATTCCCTCCCGATTCTTCCCATTCTTATTGTTTGGTGACTAATCACAGGCGCAAAACACAATGCAGAAAGCAATCAGTGCCCACAGTTGTTTCGTAGAAAGGCTGCAGTTTAATGCAGAAACCTTGTAAATCAGTGTTTCCCAACCTGTAGGCCGCCAAACACCGGGGGACCGCACGGTTATTTTAGGTGCCTCAAGAATTCAAATAAATTCGCGTCAGCAAGTCTCTCCCCTCTAGCCAGCGCTTGGTTCCTTATGCTATACTCTGTTAACATTACTGTGATGAATAAAATATAATTTCAAGTACAAATTTTGTGCATGGTAGTGCCATTGTTATCGTGACACATTATTTCACATATTTACTCTAAGTTTAGAATTACTTCATGTTTTGAGACTGCAGCTTCCTTCAGGATACGAACTCCAGCCTTTAAGGTGACAGATCTTTAATAATGATAACAAAGAACGCTCCCGATTTAAAGCGGGTAGTTCGACAATCCACTGTACCCAAATACACTAAATTTGATATACAGTAGGATTAGATCCACAAAGTCCCCGTCATTTTGCATAACAACCTTCAGTGCCAGTCTTACAAACCTTACGGCCCACCTACCTCAGTCACATGACTGCAGCTGCTACGTAAGCAGACGAATGCTGGCACCTCCACCGCTCTGACTGAAGAAACACACTGATCTACGCGCACACAACTTCGCGCACTCTCCCGAACTTGTGACATCAGCCTAGGTTCGCCAACTTTATCTGCGTCTGAAGCTTGATACTTTGTAGAATTAACCTTTCTATAAGCCTCGTGGGATATGACAGCATGTCTAAACCTTTCATGTGAGAATTATCAGAGCATGCATTCTCTGAGGTCCACACAACTTAGCGGACAAACAGAAAACCTTACGGTGCAGGATTCTTTGTCGATTCGCAATGTGTTACCGACGTTTCGTACGAGCTTTCTGCCTTCCTCTTCAGGGTAATCAATAAAAATTATCCTAAGAATAGTAGGAATTTTGTAGGTGCTGCTGGCTAAGACAGTGCCATTTCAATATATCGCAATATTATAGGAACTGTATCATGTACCGTAACTGCATAATATCGTCCACTTATTCGAGAAATGTGTAAAATGTATATTCATTGCAGAAGGCCTTCACGGGTCCAGTGGCATTATATCGTCAAGCCCCTGCTTTTCGCGGGGCAAAATTTGAGAACTATTGCCGTACGTACTTGTACCGTTAGTTAGCACAGCAGCTTAATTGCATGTGATCTTCACATCTGGCCCCACCTAGCCACTTAATATATACACAAAATCCACAGGTTCGTCTGTCTTCAACAGGTAACAATTTTCAGTGAAGTTTCTCTGTCCAATACAAAATATATTTCGGTGGTGAGTATCAAGAGTGCACCCCAGGTGGGAGAGGGGGGCGGGCTGCCTGACTGCAGTACCCACAGACCCCCCGAAAACAGAAATTTAAATAACAAAGATGTTGTAGATACTACGACATCAAAAGTTTTACGTGACTGGCCCTTCAGCCGAAATCAGTCACTGAAATCGGCTGATGATTAGTATATTAGACTTGTGAAAAAATTAATAAAATTAAAAAAACAAGAAAATAGGACACTGTCATTGGGTCATGGAACATGTAGTTACATTTGTAAGTGTATAAATGCAGTTGCAAACAGTGTTATATTATAGTTATACTTACATGATTTTTATAACACAAGGTTAAAATCAACCGTGTTATGTGGGTCCCTGTCACCACGGCATGGCGCGTCCTCGGGTTGCGGATGGAGGAACGGCCTCCAGTTATGGAGGGTAGCTGCGAATACATTGAATAAGCAGTCGCGTAGAGCCGACAAGGGGTGGTACTCCAGCTTGGGGGTTGGGCGAGGTGCTAACAACTCCTCACCGTAAAAAATTATGACGTTACGAACCATTACACAATGCCTCGGACCTGGACCGATTCTTTGGTACGACCCCAGCTACGGGAAAACGATATGAGTTTTGGAACATGGAATGTGAGGAGCATGTATAGGTCAGGGTCGCTTATGACAGTGGCCAGGGAATTAGCTAAGTATAAGTTAGATTTAGTGGGTGTACAGGAGGTTAGGTGGGACAAAGAAGGGACTGTAAGAGCCGGGGAGTATACTTTTTTCTATGGCAAAGGGCAGGAAAATCATCAATTGGGAACAGGCTTTTTCGTGCACCAGAGAATAGTATCAGCAATCAAGAGAGTGGAGTTTGTTAGTGCTAGGATGTCATACATAGTGCTGAGAGGCCGCTGGTGTAATATCATTGTTCTGAATGCGCATGCACCAACAGAAGAGAAAGGTGATGATTCAAAGGATAGCTTCTATGAGGAATTAGAAGGGGTTTTTGATCACTTTCCTAAGTACCGTAAGAAAATTCTGTTAGGAGATTTTAATGCAAAAGTGGGGAGAGAGGATATTTTCAAACCGACCATTGGGAATGAGAGTTTACATCAGGATAGCAACGATAATGGTGTTAGAGTAGTAAACTTTGCCACATCAAAGAATCTAGTTGTTAAGAGCACTATGTTTCCGCACCGAAACATTCATAAATACACCTGGACCTCTCCTGATGGGAAGACTCACAATCAGATCGATCACATATTGATAGATAGGAGACGGCATTCCAATATACTCGATGTGCGATCTTTCAGGGGAGCTGACTGTGATACTGATCACTATCTGGTGGTTGCGAAAGTTAGGGAAAGACTGGCAGTAAGTAAGCAAGCAGCACAGAAGTTTGATGTAGAGAGATTTAATCTCAAGAAGCTAAGTGAACTAGAGGCTAGGAAAGAGTATCAGCTTAAGATCTCAAACAGGTTTGCAGCTTTGGAAAACTTAAATGTTAGTGAGGACATAAATAGGGCTTGGGAAAACATTAAAGAGAATATCAAAATCTCAGCTCAAGAGAGTCTAGGTCTACACGAACGGAAGCAGCATAAACCATGGTTTGATGCAGAATGTGCAGAATTTTTAGATAAAAGGAAGCAGGCTAAAATTCAGTGGTACAGAATCCAAACCAAAATAATGGAGATAATTTGCACAACGTAAGACGTGAAGCTAGTAGACATTTCAGGAACAAAAAGAAGGAATATTTGAAAGCTAAAATTAATGAAATTGAAACGAACAGTAAGAACAAGAATATAAGAGACTTGTTTAGGGGTACCAATAAGTTTAAGAGGGGGTACCAACCTAGAATTAATGTAGTAAAGGATGAGGAGGGTGACCTGGTCGCAGACTCCCACAGTGTTTGGCTAGGTGGAGGAATCATTTCTCCCAGCTGTTGAATATACACGGGGTTAATGATGTTAGGCAGACTGAAGTACATACAGCAGAGCCACTAGTGCCTCAGCCCAGTGCCTTTGAGGTTGAGATGGCTACTGAAAAACTAAGAAGTCACAAATCACCGGGTATTGATCAGATTCCAGCAGAATTGATTAAAGCAGGGGGTAGGATTATTCGGTCTGAAATCTATAAACTTATTATTTCTATTTGGAATAAGGAGGAATTGCCTGAGGAATGCAAGGAGTCGGTCATTGTGCCTATTTATAAGAAGGGTGATAAAACAGATTGTAGTAACTATCGAGGCATATCACTTTTGTCGACTACGTACAAAATTTTATCCAACATTCTTTTGTCAAGGTTAACTCCATATGCAGAGGAAATTATTGGGGATCATCAGTGTGGATTTCGACGTAACAGGTCAACTACTGATCATATATTCAGCATTCGTCAAATACTTGAGAAAAAATGGGAATACAATGAGGCAGTGCATCAGCTATTTATAGACTTCAAGAAAGCCTATGATTCAGTTAGGAGGGAGGTCTTGTATAATATTCTCATTGAGTTCGGTATCCCCAGGAAGCTAGTAAGGTTAATAAAAATGTGTCTAAGTGAAACGTGTAGCAGAGTTCGGGTAGGCAAACATCTGTCTGACACGTTTCCTATTAAGAATGGCTTGAAACAAGGAGATGCTCTGTCGCCATTTCTTTTCAACTTTGCTTTAGAATATACCATTAGGAGGGTTCAGGCAAACCAGGAGGGCTTGAAATTGAATGGTACACATCAGCTTCTGGTTTATGCTGATGATGTTAATATATTGGGTGGAAGCATACATAGTATAAAGAAAAATGCAGAAGATTTAATGATTGCTAGTAAGGAGATTGGTCTAGAAGTAAATGCTGAGAAAACTAAGTACATGGTCATGTCTCGAAATCAGAATGCACGACACAATCACAACATAAATATACATAATAAATCCTTTGAAAGGGTGGAAGAATTCAAATATTTGGGAGCAACCCTAACGAATCGAAACTCCATTCATGAAGAAATTAAGAGCAGATTGAAGTCGGGGAATGCTTGCTATCATTCGGTGCAGAATCTTTTGTCTTCCAGGTTACTATCCAAAAACACAAAGATTAGGGTATACAGAACTATAATTTTACCTGTTGTTCTGTATGGATGTGAAACTTGGTCTCTCACATCGAGGGAGGAACAAAGACTGAGGGTGTTCGAGAATAGGGTGCTGAGGAGGATATTTGGGCCTACGAGGGACGAGGCGACAGGGGATTGGAGAAGACTACATAACAAGGAACTTAACGACCTGTACTCATCACCAAATATTATTCGGGTAATCAAATCGAGAAGACTGAGATGGGTGGGGCATGTGGCACGTATGGGGGAGGAGAGAGGTGCATACCGGATTTCGGTGGGGAGACCCGAGGGAAGGCGACCACTTGGGAGACCCAGGCGTAGATGGGAGGATAATATTAAGATGGATATTCGGGAAGTGGGATGTGGGGGCATGAACTGGATTGAGCTGGCTCAGGACAGGGACAGGTGGCGGGCTCTTGTGAATGCGGTAATGAACCTTCGGGTTCCATAAAATGCAGGGAATTTCTTGACTAGCTGAGAAACTGTTAGCTTCTCAAGAAGGCCTCTGCTTCATGGAGTTAGTTAGTTAGTTAGTTAGTTAGTTAGGTTAAAATCAAACAAATCATATATAGCCTCAGGGTCAGCCCACTCCCCCCCCCCAGCGATAAATTCTGGGTGCGCACCTGGTGAGTGCTGGAGAAGTAAACACGTTTCTTTGGAGCGTGTTGTGTATCAGAAGCCACAAAAAACAAAACAAAAAAAATTTGTGTTTAGAAGAATAATATTCAGCATGGAGGAACGAAATATGTTTAAATTAAATTTTGCCTCGTCAGGCTTCATATATGCTGGCACGTGTGTTGCCAACAGTGGCTAAGCGAAGAACTGTCAGTGGAATAAGATGTAATGCGAACATAAAGCTGTCAGAAAACAAAGTGATATTGGTTAAGCAGTAAAGTCACACAGAACGTGAAGCACATGCAATGCAACTGAAGGAAGAATGAAACTTTTGGCATCACATAAGACAGAAATGGTACTGGCCAAAATCCCTGAAAGAACTCCCGAAGTAACAACGCTAACGGTTCTACTGCGTCATACGTGACAACATCTAGCAGAACACATGTGGTGACTCCATACTAATAGAGTTAAAACTGTCATAAACGGAACCTGCATATAACGGAAACTTGTATTTAGCGGAAAACTTTTACACTCCTGAGAATCTTGTGTAAGAAAGGGTGTAAACTAATTAAGTACAAATTCATACTAACTAATGCGCTGTTATTATTCAATATTTTCTTACCGCACAATACTTTCCAATATGTTTCGATCCCTATTGGGACCATCCTCAGGAATACGTTTAAAAGCTAAAATTACACAATCAGAAAGGCAATATTTTGTTATGTATATAAAACAGTTAATGTGCAGTTCACTTGTAGAGCTTCGTTTTTACTGAAAATATTAAGAACACTAAATTAGTTAAAATACAAATGTGAACAAATGTAATGAAACTAAACATTGCAAATATCACTCTACCAGAAAATATTTTAAACACGTTTATTAATTTTTTACAAATTTCACTACGTTTGTTCACATTTGCATTTTAACTAATTTAGTGCTTTTAATATTTTCAGTAAAAACAAAGGTCTACAACTGAACTGCCTATCAACTAGCTGTTTTTATACACATAACAAAATACTGCCATTCTGATTAGGTAATTTTAGCTTTTAAACCTATCCCTGAGGATGAGCCCAATAGGAATTAAAACTTGTTGGAATAAAGTATTGTAACGTGAGAAAATATGAAATAATTACAGTAAATTAGTTGGTGTGAATTTGTACTTAATTCATAACTATGCACGGTATGAATAAGATAAAAGAGTAAACCACCTTTCATGAAAGGAAACTGTCTAAGGCGGAAACTGAGAACAAGGCCAGGATTTTAAAGGAAAATATGCGTGTTTTTATTTATTTTCGTACCGTACTGTACTTTCAGCGTGGCCGTACCCTTCCACTGTCTATTGTTATCAGCAGCGAGGGATACTGTTAGGAAGTGCAGCTAGGCCAGCTGAAGAGATGTGGAAGGGTTCGGACTGAAGGCTGCCGAAGTTTGGGGGTTGAACCTGACAGCACACGGAACTGTGTACAGCACCAGTCCGGACCACATTGATTTACCGACAAATAACTGAATGCCACTTTAGAGTAAGCAGCAATTTTTTTCTGTGTGTACTAGTCACAGGCACAAACACACTATGGGTATCCAAATCTCACTCCCTGGCACCACAAACAGCGATATCCCTTAACCTATTAAAGCCTAGCGGTAACTTTTCGCACCACCAGGTTCAACATTAAATAATTCTCCATAGTGCTCAAATCGCGTTTATGTATTCTGCACATATCTCGGAACAAACTGCAACTTTTGCCGTAAACATCAGCAACTCATTCGTTTTTTATAACCGAGGTTGAAAGTGTTTACAGCGCTGTAAGCACACAGTTTTTATATAAAGCAGATCGTGTTTCGTCTTTAAAGGGTTAAACCTTCCCATGTTCAAACAGAAAGAGTACACTTAGACTCGCTGCCGGAAAGTTTACCCACAACAGAACAGGACAGCCATGCCATTTATGTCAAAATATCTGAACATGTTAATTATTCACTTAGATGTAGCCATGGCTTCCAAAGAAAAGGTTACCGCCTGGTCACAACACAAGTAAAAGTGACTGAAGCAAGTGAAAAAGTCAAGTTGACAGTGAAACAAATCGTAGGAAGGTTTAGCACTGAGAAAACTGTCAAGTGTATAACATATTAAAAGCCAAGTCGGAATAAGCAACCGGTGGCTGAAGTGTAGTAATGATTCAGTGAAACGGAAACCCAGGAAAATTGCAAATTAATACAGAAAAGGCCGATCCCAGTGGCCGCGCGGTCTAAGGCGTAGGTCTGCTGCTGGTCTGCGGCCGAGCGCTTGCTGACATCGTGTGTTCGAATCCCACCGGGGGCATGGACGTTTGTCTCTTGTACAGTGTTTGCGTTGTCAGGTAGAGGTCTCTGCAACGGGCCGATCCCTCGTCCAGAGGAGTCCTACCGACTGTGGTGTCTGAGTGTGATCAAGTGAAAATTAACAACCCTCTACACCTACTGTGAGTAGGCAGAAGGGGTAAGGACTACAAATACAGAAAAGGGGTGGTGTGGGATTGATTTGTAAATGGGGGAGCCAGGAACCTTCTAATATCTGGAACAACAGTAGAGGAATATACAAAACAGGGGCCTAAAAGTGTGAGAAAAACGGATTTATGGATAATCAGAAAGTTTTAGCAAGGCACATCAGACTGTATTTTTAAGATACCTGCTTGAACCTGGCAATGTTTGTGCAGAAACTGTAGCAGGCTGGTTTCCCAGAATTCAAGCACAATCGAAGCCGGTTACAACGACATCGGTTTATACGACACCTCGTCTATAGCGTCAGATATTCTGTAGTAACAATTAATTCCTCACTGTTAAACATAACATTATTCTGCTCGGTTATAACGACACTCCTTTATAACGAGACAAAATATTCAGTCTATTTCATAATGTTATAACCGAGCTCCACTCTCCCTGTATGAAACGAAATCTACCTCCAACGGAAAAAAAAATTCGGTTCTTTTCGGTTCCGTTGTAGACAGGTTTCACTGTATCACTTCTGCATTTGGAGCAATTAGAGACGACGTCAGCGTTAAATCTTTATAAGAAAATCACAGTTCGACAATTAACTGGTACAGGCATTCAGACGTCAAGGGTAATGACGCCACGAAGTTCACCACTATATAACACGTGTTTGAAGGACGTCACGCTTTAGCACTCTGTCTTGCTAGGTGTGATATCTAGGAGGTAAGGATTCGTACACGACTAAAGTTAAGAACCACGGCTGGGAACGAGCAATCAATTAGTGAGTTACGGCTTTATTTACTGGATTTGTTAGATAAACATTAGATCGAACTCACATGCATGGTACGTTACTTATGGCAAATCACATAACACTCAGCCCAACAAATGCACTCTTCTGTTTCCAGATGTTTTATATTGGAACATCTTGTTGATCAGTCCTACATGTTTCGATCCCCCATGGGATCATCATCAGGGAATCACTTTAAAGTAACATTTCACAAATCGGAACCAACAATCCATATACACATATAAAAAATATATAAAATCAACCAGTTAAAATGCAGGCGTTTGTTGTATAATGGATCCCTTTATACCAGATGCCTAATCTGTATGGCATTTGGCGTGTATTGGATTTGTGAGAAGCAAAGAAACGGGACAGACCGTGAGTGGAGACCATATATTCATCACGATGTGTATTTCTATCTGTGTGAACAGTGTATTACGCTGTCCGTATGTAAGAATTGAAGTATTACCCTTTCTTTCTAGCTAGAACTGAAGTTAACTGCCATTTCTCTGTGCTATCCACGTCTCAGGGACGCTAACGCAGTTAGCCGAATCTAGTTAGATTGTTGCTGACCCTGAATAAGACCGTATAACACGTATGGTGGCGGCGGTAACCAAATAAGTCTTTGCAACCAGTACCCCTGACGTCGACCATAGCTACCAGCGCCACGGTCAGCTAAGAGAAATACAGCCAGGAAGTGTCAGCGGGAGGATGAGGTTACACTATACAAAGCTCTGTTCCGACATTATCCTGCAAAGACGAAGAGGGTGTTTCTGCGTTGCGTTTCCTGCTGAAAATTTTGTATACATTTCTTGTTTCCAACACCCATGCTACATGTCTAAACTGTCTAACCATACTGAATCATTCATAATAAATTACTGCGGGAAGAACAGAAAAATGAAGCACTTGGCATGACCTGTGCGTTCGTCTGGCATTTGAGAAGCTAAGAAAGGTAGTTTCTTTACCGACGTTTCGGGAAAACCCATCGATCCCGTGTTCAAGAGTCATGCAGGCCAAAATGATCTAAAAGAATTATTCTTGGATTGCTCGACCCTCGAAGATGGAACCGATGGGTTGTACCGAAACGTCGGTAAGAAACTGCCTTTCTATGCTGCGTAAAATCTGAATGGAACGCAGAGCTAATTTACACTGCGTCGGAAGCCTGAAACCACGCAAGCCATCGCGATGTTTCGTCTTCTATCATTTATGCATTTATAAATGCTGCATTCGCACCAGCTTTATCTTGTAGTGCTGCAGCCGGTTAACGCAGGCGTGGACACAGCTCCAGGCACCTTTCGTAGCAAACCACACTGGGTGTGGCACCCATCTGCAGGTTTCTTTTCGTAAACTATCAGGAATAAGTTCTAAATGATTAACGGACATTTCGACCACTGAAGATAAGACCACAATGCAGTATCGAAAGGTCAGGAATCAATCACTCTGTGAAGAAGCGTCACACTCGAGAAGGGCTGACACGTTATGTACATGCAGCGATGGCCCTTAAGGACCAGCATCGTGACCTGTTGTAATTATTTCCAGTTGTGTTCTCATCCACGCATGCGCACATATACACACCCACACTTACACATACAAACACACACACACACACACAAGCACACATAAAGCTACAAAATGATGTATGAATCAATAAAGGGGTCCACAGTGTATGTTAGCATGTCCGTACATCGGTTCACAGTTACTAAGGCTGTATTTTCTCACTTGAGGTAATGAAAGAGGAACTGGGTAGTACCAAACACATTGAAACTGGGTACTGCCAAACATATTGAAAGTGGATAGTACCAAACACACTGAAACTGGATAGTGCCAAACGCACTGAAACTGAGTACTGCCAAACATACTGAAACTTGATAGTACCAAACACATTGAAACTGGACAGTGCCAAACACATTGAAACTGGGTAGTATCAAACACATTGAAACTGGACAGTATCAAACATATTGAAACTGGATAGTACCAAACACATTGAAACTGGATAGTGCCAAACACATTGAAACTGGGTAGTATCAAACACATTGAAACTGGAGAGTATCAAACATATTGAAACTGGATAGTACCAAACACACTGAAACTGGATAGTGCCAAACACATTGAAACTGGGTAATATCAAACACATTGAAACTGGATAGTACCAAACACACTGAAACTGGATAGTACCAAACACATTGAAACTGGATAGTACCAAACACATTGAAACTGGACAGTACCAAACACATTGAAACTGGGTAGTACCAAACACACTGAAACTGGGTAGTACCAAACACATTGAAACTGGATAGTACCAAACACATTGAAACTGGATAGTACCAAACACATTGAAACTGGACAGTACCAAACACATTGAAACTGGGTAGTACCAAACACATTGAAACTGGGTAGTACCAAACACATTGAAACTGCGTAGTACCAAACACATTGAAACTGGATAGTACCAAACACATTGCAAATTTATACTATGTGTCATCCTCTAAAAGATATATATAATAAATAGAACCATGAGGGTACATTACGCCAGGGAATCTGGGTTTGAATACTGGTACAGTCAGTGATTTTTAGGGGCGTCTGCAAAATTGCGAAGAGCGACTATTGGCTTCGACCTGCCTGTCTGTCCGTCCTCATGGAACAACACGGTTCCCAATGGACGGATTTTGTTAAAATTTGGTATTTGAGAGTTTTTGGAAAATCCGTTGAGATACTCAAGTGTCATTAAAATCTGGCAAGAATAACGGATACTTTACATGAAGACCTGTGTACATTTATGATAACATCTCGCTAAATTCTTCTTATAACGAAAGATATTATAAAAAAAGTTGTAGAGAAAATCAAAACACACATTTTATGCTCAATCACTTTTTTCCGAAAATCGTGCCTTTTTGCGATAATGTGGAAAAATATGGTAGAGCCCGACAGGCCACAGATGACAATATAATACGGCGCATGCGCTTTGCATGCTGAATAACTAAGGCTACAGACACACACTCGAAATACGTAACACTTATTACTATTCCACGGCAAAAATTGTTACGCGAACGAGCCTCAGTGTTACGTTATTCGCTTCTACATACGCCTAGACCGAATCTGAAGCACTTTTAGCCCCTACGGAAGGATAATGACACTAAACAGCTCGGCGTATGAACATGGCTACCTACCTACACACATAATGCCTACAAATCCGTATGCCTTCACAACGTGCTGGGACAACCTTAGATTTATTTTAGATGATGGAATATTTTTAACACGAGATGTGTACTAATTTTACAAAAAAAAAGACTTTTTTTCAAATTCCTATTCTGCTGCTCACTTTCTGTGTCAAATACTCATTTTTTTGCGTTTCGGATTACTGATGAACAAAACGACTAGTTTCGCGTAGCCCAGTTGGAACTACTAAAATTTACATGACACTTCGCCGCGGGGGGGGCGGGCCGGCCCCGGGGGCACCCGTGTCTAATTTTGTGCGGCTGCCGCGTGCTCAGCCTAGCAGCCTTGAGATGATGGAGGAGATATGACCGTCAAAGGGACAGTTCGGACATTACGCTGTTATCCAAGCACGCTAGTTACTTCAGTACAGTGCTGTAGATGCAGGAGTCTAAAACAATATTTCCAGTATTCCTGCAAAGAACTGTATTAAATGTAAAGCAATCCCATTACAGGCCTGAACAAGCCCCTGTGGTTCCAGGAGCTTGAGGCGCCCAGATTTTAAGATAATCGGCACATGAAGGTGGTAAGGTTGTCAGCCGTACGCACCGGCAGTCTTTACCCCCTAGAAAATATTCCTGGTACTCATTTCTGTTAGAGGCTGAGTCGACCCCAGGGCCATAGCGCGACCGAAAGGATTAGTATGTTAATGAAAAATTCCAGTGACTCCATCGGGAATCGAACCCGCAGTCCTTCAAACAACTCCGCCACTGCGTGCCCCCAAAGAACTGTCTTAAGTGAAGCAAAAATCTGTTTCTTCGACGTGCACATTTTCTGTACCTGGTCCATATAGGGCCTGTCCCAACAGAGATTCCTAGGGAAAGGGGACATCGAGATAAGTGCTTTGTTTGTCATTCTGTAATTGCTGCGTTTTTCCTCCGTTGTCAGTCCGGGTTAAAATAGTCGCTTTATGGACGGGATGACCGAGAAATTGTGATTCGAATCCCGGAAAGGGTAATATAGTTATATTTTCTCCACAAGATTTCAGTCCGCTTCTAGGCAAACTCATCCTCTTTTCCAATGGGAAACGGGTACCTTTGCCCGGCAGTAAAGCGACAGGAACGTGAAGTTACCAATCATCTTCACCTGTTGCTGTGGTTAAGGATGAATGAAGACAGACTTCTACTTCCACAGGCCACTTCGTGGCGCGCACAAGAGCAATTCTAACTTTACGCCTACTAATTTGTTTACTGCGCATTACTGTAACTTTAATGTGTACAAAGCAAATTTTTAAACTACTCTAACAAGAATGTCGTAGACTGGAATCCATTTTACAGGAGGAGTGTCCTTTGTAGATAGTTCCCAAATCGGTTGTCAGTTTGTTATGAAAGAAAAGCACACATATACGAACGATCATATATGTACGCCTGTCCTGCAATCTGTCCCAAAGTTTCAACTAGAGAAATGCCTAACGAACTTTGATAAAATTTTCCATATAAATTTCAGTCGTCGCCTCCCACCGCGCAGCCCCAGGTTCGATTCCGGCTCCCTCCATATGGAATTTGTGGTGGACAAAGTGGCACTAGGACAGTTTTTTCCCGAGTACTTCGGTTTTGCCCTGCAAATTGCATTCCACCGGTGCTCCATTACACGCAAAAACAAACAGAAAAACTAACCATCTTCATCACAGGGTTGCACAATAAGCCTTAAGGCTGCGGTGCCTCCGTAGCGTCTGCTGCGGGGCCCTTCACCACAAAAATAAATATATATATACACAAATTTTTCAGCTGCAGGTAACTCGAGGTTCGAATTTTGTCACTTCACCCAATAGAAAACAAGAACGTGCCGATCCTGTGAGCTGGCAGCGACAGCAGCGCCGCTCAGGGCGTACCAGACATTGGCAATAAGGACGGTAACAGTACCAATAGTGGTAACGGCACTAACCGTGTGTCAGAACTTTTAGTCTCATGTTGTATAAACCGGAGTGAAAATTCTGAAAGCCAAGATGCGAAGAGTGAACGTGGAAAGTGCACACTGCTTCCGGATTGTAGCCAGCCAATCTTGTTTAATGATGCTATTTAAAGTGCAGAGACTGCATAATGTAGAACGATCACTGAACAATTTCTATTTTTCCTAACTTATATATGAAAGAATTCGTATAAATTTCCGACAGACTGTTCGTTTTTTATTGCAAAACAAATATTTCCTTCAGTACGTAACTAGTTTGCCGATCCCAGTGGTCGCGCGGTCTAAGGCGTGGGTCTGCTGCCGCTCGCTTGCTGGGATCGTGGTTTCGAATTCCACCGGGGCATGGATGTTTTGTCTCTTGTGAATGTTCGTGTTGTCAAGTATAGGTCTCTGCGTTGGGCCGATCCCTCGTCCAGAGGAGTCCTACCGACTGTGGTATGTGTCTGAGTGTAATCAGTTGCAAAAATAACCCTCTACACCTACAATGAGTAGGCAGAAGAAGTCAGACTGAGAAAGAAAGAAAGAAAGAAAGAAAGAAAGAAAGAAAGAAAGAAAGAAAGAAAGAAAGAAAGAAAGAAACTGCTAACATCACTACACTGTCACTACGTATAAGAGTCTATATATTTGCCCTGTGCACACATAACTAAGTCATTACTATGAAACCGGTCAGACTACAGGTGAAAATTGACATGAAAATGAAGCTAGTCACAAGTGTCAGGCGGTTCACACTGCCGTCCTGCGTATCACAAGGACATCTATCGATAAATGTGGGCACAATTGGCGGAATAATTGGAACTGTCAGCGAAACTCTTAATATGCAAATACGGGCCGGCCCTGTGCTACACTGCAAACCAAGAAACTCAACGCTGGCTGCCCTCGAATTAAAATCGGAACTTCAGGGCATTCATAGCGAACACTTGCAACACAGTGTGCCGTAAATGCTTGCTGTTCAATTCTTATAACAGCCTGTAACGTGACCACACAAATCTCGGACATCAGCAGGGCAGTGGGATGGGGTCTGGACTTTGAGGCATTGTTGCAAAGCATCTTGATGTCACAGCAAAGTAACGCAGCAATATTATCACATATTTCGTACTAATAGTGAATTATTAGTAAAGTTATCCCTGTCCATGCCATGGAGGAATATAGGGGGCGTAGCTGTATAGCTCCACTCATTCTTAACCTCGGCACCAGATGGAGGTAAGTGGTCAACTTAAGACTGCGGCCACTTTAGTGCTTCAACAGAGCCTTGGCAACCACTGAATAGGAGACTGGGTCGGCCCCAGAGCTGATCTGGACAGTTTTCCTTCCACTGGGGTTCGAACCCCGGATAGCCCAACCAATTCGCACACAAAACAAATCTGAAACAGCAGTGTGAAAATTTTTATTTATGGTCTTCCTTCTTCAGGGATATGGTGACATGTCACTGGGTAATTGGTGTCCAACATTTAAAGAAAACGTGGTTGTCTTATTTTCAGGGGCAGAAATGCCCAAGACGGAAGACTTTGCGACTCTTGAAGAAAACGACACCATTACGTGACCTCGCAACGTCGGGCACCAAACACCCAGTGACGTTACTCCAATTCCCTGAAGAAGGCAGACTTCAACTGCACTTCAGCGACATATTAAAAACTTGAACAATTTAGTTTCCTACTCCCAGATGCAGAAATTACAGAGCTGGTTTCCTCTAGACGAGCGGTTCTCAAACTTTTATGTGTGTGACCCTAAAGTAGGGAACGGTATGTGATCCGCGACCCTACCATGGAAACGGCAATACTCAGCGATGTTTGCTGTAAATGCACTAACACTAATGCCTTTTCTTGAACACTACATAACCAGGGCTGTGCAGTCGGTACATTAAAGCTTCGACTCCGACTCCGACTCCTCGATTTTTAAAACTCCGACTTCGACTCCTCGATTTTTAAAACTCCGACTTCGACTCCGACTCCTCGATTTTTAAAACTCCGACTCCGACTTCTCCATAAAAGCTCAGTATGCATTAATAACGGTAAACCTATAAGACATTTCATCACCACCACGTGAATCATCAGGCTACTGTTTAGACTTATAACCTATATTTAAGTGTAAGTCTAATGGTTACTGTAGCTATCAGGGCTCTGGATTTAGAGTATCTAGTTCAGATTTTCGACTGAGGTCGGAGTCGGAGTCGCTACATTTTTACCGACTCCGACTCCACCTAACAATTCCTTCAGACTCCGACTCCACGACTCCTACTCCA
Source organism: Coptotermes formosanus (assembly GCA_013340265.1). NCBI lineage: Eukaryota > Metazoa > Arthropoda > Insecta > Blattodea > Rhinotermitidae > Coptotermes > Coptotermes formosanus. The sequence continues at coordinate 14,053 of BLKM01002625.1, read as the reverse complement.
CAGCCCTCTACATACCTTTGCCACTTATTAAAAAAATATTAAAATTCCATATTACTTCTCAAAACCAATATTTAATTTTTTTATTATAACCGAGTTTTCCATAAAACCCTCTCGCGACCACACTTCAGACCCCCCACGACCCTAATTTGATTCGCGACCTGAGGCTGGAAACCACTGCTCTAGCCTAAACCGCACCAGACACAGGCCAAATATACCATTGCTCTTCCTGATTTGAGTTTATTTTTGTTTTTAGATGAAAATATGGCGACGTGTCAAATTCACTTAGTAGCCAAATACATTTCGCGTGCCACAGCTTCTTTACCCATGCCGCAGTGCAAGACACCAGCGCCTGACATATGGCACAGGCTGTTAACTCATTACTGTTACGTATACCAACACATTCTGTGGCGATATAAACCTGCGACAGCTAAAGAAGTCAAAGTTTTTTCACCAGCGAATAAAACATTTAGTACATAATATGCTTCCTTCTCTCCGCGGAAAAATGTAAGTCACAAAGTGTCTGCTTCGCATAAAAACGAGGGAAAGTAGCACGGAAAGTTTAGGTACGGTCACATACGCCAAAGAAAAACCACAGAATTGAAAGTTCCGTCGTCTGCAAGAAGAACTAGAAGCCGTCTTGGCTTAGAATGGAAACAAACCCAGGACTCACCATACTACATAGTTCCACAGTCCCAATTCCAACTGATGTCCTCGGAAGTCATCCATCAGCCGGCCATTTCAAGCAGCTGAAAGCCCCAAATGGCATTAAGAACATGCTGATGCTGCAAGAATGGAATAAGTGCGTTCTGAAGGTGACTGGCGCCCACAGGCAGTTATTAACTAATACTAAGCAGCTGTTCCTCGCAAATGGAAGGGAAATCAGGCTGCGATGACTTAATTTGACAGAGTGGAATGGAACGGCAGACTTAATCCAGAAACCAATGTGGAGCGGAGCGGAGCGGAGGAGGGGGGGTGTACTGTTCTGTAGCACATCTCGCATGCCACTAGTCACTTTGCAAGGAAACCACAGTGAAGAAAAAACACCTCAATCCTTCCATGTGGCAGTCCCAACACAATGACAACAAAAACTCGCTTCTCCCACGCAATAATGCTACCTAATTTTAAACAAAACCCCCTTCTCCATAAAGTACTTTCACCAGTGTAGATAAAGAAACTTCTCTTTTTCCACAAAATAATGCCAACACGATAAAAACAAAAAATCCTTCCCCAAGACGTAGTCTCACTAAAAACTAAAAAATTTATATTTTTATATGAGGTAGTCCCACCAAGTCCAAACGCGGTAACCTTACCACAAAAAGATTTCTCTTTATCAACACAGTACTGCCAACGTGATAAAAACAAAAACTCCTTCTCCAAGATGTAGTCTCACTAAAAAACAAAACTTTCTATTTTTCTATGAAGTAGTCCCACCAAGTTCAAACGTGGTAATCTTACCACAAAAAACGTCTCGTTATCAACAAAGTACTGCCAACGTGATAAAAACAAAAACTCCTTCTCCAAGAGGTAGTCTCATTAAAAAACAAAAAATTTCTATTTTTCTATGAAGTAGTCCCACCAAGTCCAAACGCGGTAACCTTACCAAAAACAGTATCTTTTTCCACAAAGTTTTCCCACCACAATGAAAAAATTTCTTGTTGCCTGGAAATAGTACAGTGACCCTGGAACACATAACAGTCCCATTACAGGCCTGGACAGGCCCTGAGGGTTCCAGGAGGTTGAGGCTCCCAGATTTCAAGACAATCGGCACATAACGGTGGTAAGGTTGTCAGTTCTACGCACCGGCCTCCTTTACCAGCCAGGAAATATTTCTAGTACTCATTTCTGTTAGAGGCTGAGTCCACCCCAGGGTCATAGTGCCGCCGGAAGGATTAAGTCAATGAAAAACGCCAATGACACCATCGGGAATCGAACCCGCGACCTTCCAGGAATATATAGTAGGTTATGTTGTCATAGTTATTGTTAAATTTTTGGGACAATTTAACCATAGAGATAACACAGAGGCACAAGGTTAAACAAAAATTATACACACATGCACAGACTGAATAACACTGTTTGAACTTTAACCTTTGAAGCGACATGTGGAAGTCAGTGAAGCGCAAGCATTGAATTGTCCTCACCAAAAATGTTTCTATTCTGCTATATAGAACGGTAACATTACCAAACGTCCGAAATAACAAAAGTGAATATTTTAGGCTTTCGACACATTTTAACACTCTGAAGCACGAAACTTTTTCAATACTTCCGAAATCAGAAAGAAAATTTCTTTCGTTTAAGGACTCCAGGCTTCGGTCGCTTCACGTATTGATCAGCTTTGTATTAAAGTGAAGATGTGTCTGAAGCATTGGCAAATAATACTGGCAAGTGAAAACCAATGCGTTCGGAGACAAACATACTCCAGTGCAACTCTGGAATGGTCTGGGATCGAACCCCATCTTCTGGAGTTTCAGGTGCCTAACCACCTGATCCTTTGCACGTCTGTTGAAACACACTTTTCTTGTTACAAATGTTTAAATTTTATGTTGCAATACGACAGAAAGGAATGCATAAGCAAGACCAGAATAAGGCACGGTCTGTGACCGCAACTTTTAACCACCTGCGGATGTTCAACCTCGCTGGCAAACATGGCAACTTGATCAGGCGAGCTTTCAGAACTCATATACACGCAGGGAAAAGCATGGAATACAAAGACAGATCGTATGAAATCTGCCTTTTTTTGAAATACAAGGAATGAGACAGAGAAGTTCACACAGCTTGTACTGAAATCACGTTCAGAACTGCAACGAACGGCGGGGAAAGGGGCGTCTGAATCCTGTCCTTAACCGCTTACTTCTGCATTACCCTGCAACCCACACAATCAACCAGCTCAAAGCGCTTGTTACTAAGTTAAAAATGGTAAAGGTAAAGCAGTCCCATTACAGGCCTGGACAGGCCCACAGGGTTCCAGGAGGTTGAGGCTCCCAGATATCCAGACAATCGGCACATGAAGGTGGTAAGGTTGTCAGCCCTACGCACCGGCCGCGTTTACCCCCCAGAAAATATTCCTGGTACTCATTTCTGTTAGATGTTGAGTCGACCCCAGGGCCATAGTGCGACCGACAGGATTATGTCAATGAAAAAATCCACTGACACCATCGGGAATCGAACCCGCGACCTGCCGGTTTGTAGCGCAGTGCCTCAACCAACTGCGCCACCGCGGCCCTCTGTTACTAAGTTACCACTGCCAAGATCCCTAAGATCAGAATGGCTGGACAGACGACTGAAGGAAATTATACAGAACTGTGCCGGAGGGTGGAAGGTGTGGAAGGTGTATAATACTGGGGCCCCTTCCGGTGGCCTCAGTGTAGCCATGCTGTTCCCCGTGCCTAATGTGCTCTAGCCATTGTCCTAACGTTAGAAGGAGAATTTTGAATAAAAACTTTGATGATGGGTATTGACCGCTGAGGCACACCAAATGTAAACAAATTGCAATACAATTTGTTCGAAGTGTCCGCATGAATGAAACTTCCCATCCTTACATTTGGCATCATAACAGCTGTCTGCAGCTGTTGAAATGTTTTCGATGTGCCTTCCACAGCTTGCCATCTACAGACTCCAATTTCATCCTATGCATACCTTCGCATAGATTTCTCGGCAGGTACCATATCCCAAAGCACTCATCGGATTTCGACTAAATATGGGGATATTATAAATTTCTAGTGCCGATCCCGGTGGCCGCGCGGTCTAAGGCGTGGGTCCGCGGCCGCTTGCATGCTAGGATTGTGGGTTCGAATTCCATCAGTCTGTCTCTTGAGGGTGTAGTGTGTTGTCAGGTAAAGGTCTCTGCGTCGGGCTGATCACTCGTCCAGATGAGTCCTACAGAGTAAGGTGTGTCTACATGAATGTGATCGTGAAGCCCGGACAATGAGGAGGCCCTGGCCCCCTAGGGGCCGTTTCGCCACGGAAAAAGATAGTAAATTTCTAGTCTGGGATAAACCAGTAATCGGCTTCGGACTGGGCAATTGGCATTCAACTGCAGGCAGAGTTACAGACTTTTCTCTGCACCACCGCATCCTGACCAAATCTCGGATCTACCTAGTCCATGGGTGTCCAAAGTTTTTATGGCGAAAGGCTACACCCGTTATTGTGGGCCGGTTCGCGAGACGCACGTGAAAAAAATCCAAGTGGTACAACTAACCGCCTAAATTTGTTTAATTTATATAGTATAGACAATATATACATATGTAGCTGCAGGCTGCATTTACAACTTGGCGGGCCGAGGATTTAGAGGACAATGACCTAAACTCTAGTGCACTGAGCACCGGCAGCTCTTACCCTAGTCAGTAAAGCTGAACCTGCGTGAAGCTGACCATTCATCTCCATCTGCAGTACCAAGCTTAAGAATGCGTGGAGGTGTGCCGTCATTTGCTGTAAGTCTTCAAGGGACGATGCTTAACTGAGCAAATGGTCAAATTTGCAACCTCCATTTTTTTATCTATGCCTGCCAAATATTCCTCATAATATACAACAACTTCATGTCAAACTTCATTTATATTTTTAAAATAGCTTATATTGGTGGTAGAGCAAAATGTCACCAATCTTGTCGACCTACATACGTGTCCTTTTCGTCTTACAATAAACAAAAATTTTGTTATAATTTACATTTCCTGACAAAGAAGTAGCTACACTTTCTTTCTTAAGAATCAAAATATTTCCATATGAGATAGAACTGCTCCAGAACGTCTCATCGTAAAAGGTGGAAGTCCGAATCCAAAAGTAGCATACCCTCAGACTCAAAACAAGTGAAGCAAGAAGCCAGAGCGGTACATAACAGCTCTTCTGCTGTGGCGCTGCGACAGTTCAAAGTATCACCAAAACACGCCGTAAGATGATGTGCCAGTCAGACAGCCATCCCAATACACACCTTGGCTGACGTTTGCCAATCACTAGTCGGCCGAACTCAATAGTGCCTAGAAGTTAACTGTGAAAATTCCGAACACTCTAACTAACTCCATGGAACAGAGGCCTTCTTGAGAAGCTAACAGTTTCTCAGCTAGTCAAGAAATTCCCCGCATTTTATGGAACCCGGAGGTTCATTACCGCATTCACAACAGCCCGCCACCTGTCCCTATCCTGAGCCAGCTCAATCCAGTCCATGCTCACATCCCACTTCTTGAAGACTCATTTTAATATTATCCTCCCATCTACCCCTGAGTCTCCCAAGTGGTCGCCTTCCCCTAGGTCTCCCTACCAAAATCCTGTATGCACCTCGCCTTTCCCCATACGTGCTGCATGTCCCGCCCATATCTTTCTTCTCGATTTGATTACCCGAATAATATTTGGTGATGAGCACAGGTCATTAAATTCCTCTTTATGTTGTATTCCGAACACTCGGCCTAACTTAATGTGTCACACACTCGTCTGTCTGTCTGTTTCAACCAACCAACCAACCAACCAACCAACCAACCAACCAACCAACCAAACAACCAATCAACTAACTCCATGAAGAACAGTCTTTCCTAATAAACTACAGCTCCTCAGCTAGTCAAAAAATTCCCCACATATGATGGAACCCGAAGGTTAATTATTGCATTCACAACAGCCCGCCATTTGTTCCTATCCTGAGCCAGATCACTTCAATCCACGCCCATTATCCCACTTCTTGAAGATTAATTTTAATATTATTCCCACATCTATGGCTAGGTCTTCCAGGTGGAATTTTCCATCAGTTCTCCCCACCAAAGCCCTGTCTGCACACCTCCCGTCTCCCATACGTGCCACATGCCCCGCCCATCTCATTCTTCTTGATTTAACCACCCAAATAAAGTTTGATAAGGAGTACAGATCACAAAGCTCCTCGTTATATAGTTTTCTCTACTCCCCTGTTACTTCGTCCTTCTTAGGCCGAAGTATCTCCGTCAGCACGCTATTCTGGAACATCCTCAGTTATGTTCCTCTCTCAGCGTGAAAAACCAAACTTCACACCCATACAAAACAACAGGTAAAATTACAGTGTCTGTATGGACTTCCAACAAATCATGTACGGAGTATTTTTCGTAGAAGCAACAGTTTATAAATGTTTGATACAACCTGTATAGACGTTAATACATCATAGCCAACCCTTATTTATGAAGACAAGAGGACATCTACGAGTGTTATTGTTTTGGGTGCTTAGTTTCAACTGCATTGTATTATAAGCCACCTCCAGATTCCACCGAGCTGAATTACAGAACTCATAAAATATTATGAACAAAGGGTTTAAGCCGAATGCTAAAACCAGCCGGACCAAAGTACGGACAATCTTATCTCCGGACACCCAGAGCGTGCTGCTGTTTGTCCGCAAGTTTAGATGTATCTGTGCCCAACACCTTCTCTAAATCTCCTCTTCCCGTCTATTCCTGCCAAGTTACAAGTTTACGCCTACTGCCGACGGCTTCACTTTCCTCTGCAGCCTATACTCATCTGACGTACGGACAGACAGCCTACCGCAAAGGTAAAGCAATGATACATTTGTTCCTGTAGGCCACGAAGATACAGGGAGGGCGTAAAATAATAACTCCAAGAATTTTTAACGTCGGAACTAGATGGAGAAAAGCGTTCAGCTTTACGCCCAGACCGCCTTTACCCGGCCAACTACCGCCGGTAACCATCGAACAGGAGGCTTGGTAGGTTTTACAGCTGGCTTGGACTTTTCCTTTATTGTCCAGCCTGTAGATAGTCACTATACCGGTTGACTTATACGGTCTTACTTACTGACTAACTAATCAACTCCACATAAGCGCTCTTCTGGGATTTTACTCAGAGTAGATTGGTAGTTTGTTACCGACGTTTCGAGACAACCTATCGGCCTCATCTTCAAGGATCAAGGAAGCTAAGAGGAACGCCAGCACTCTTCTTCGCCTGCTTGATCCTTGAAGATGAGACCGATATGTTGTCCCGAAACGTCGGCAAAAACAACTACCAATCTACGCTCCGTAAAATGCCAAAAGAGCGCAGATCTCATTTTCACCGCGGCGGAAGCCTGAAATTACGCAACTAATTACATCAATGGAGAAAATCTTTCTCTAGAAGTCAGTACTTCCTCAGGCAGATAAACAATTCCCGCATTTTATTGGAAACGAATGTCCATTACCTTGTTCACCTATCCCTACCCTCAGCCAGATCAATCCAGCTTACAATATCCTATCCTATCACTAAGATCCATATTAAACCTTTTAAAGACGAAACTTATCTGTTTTATATAAGGACACAGTGCGTACCGCGCTGTAAACACTCTCCACTTCGGTTATAAAAACCAGTCTCTTAATGTTTTATAAGGCAAAAGTTGCTGTTTGTTCTGAGATCCGTACAAAACACATAAACGCAATGTGGGCACCACGTAGAATTTTTTAATGTTAAACTCGGTGGTATGTAAAGTTACCGCTAGGCTTTAAAAGGTTAAAGATGAATCGTATTTGTTTTATATAGGAACTCAGTGCGTACCGCGCTGTAAACACTCTCCACTTCGGCTATAAAAACCAGTCTGTTAATGTTTTATAAGGCAAAAGTTGCTGTTTGTACTGAGATCCGTACAAAACACATAAACGCAATGTGGGCACCACGTAGAATTTTTTAATGTTAAACCTGGTCGTATGTAAAGTTACCGCTAGGGTTTAAAAGGTTAATGTTATCCTCTCATGTACACCAAGTAGTCTCTCTCCTTCAGATTCCTCACGAACACCCTCTATGAATTTCCCTTCACCCCTTTATGTCACATGCCCCACCATTTATTATATGTACATACCAAACGCCTTGTTGAGTGTAGAAAACGCTGTTTTAATCAACACATTTCTTGAACCATTTATTTAACCCTTTAAACACTAAACGTGCCTGTTTTATATAAGGCCCAACCCCGTACCGCGCAGTAAACACTCTCCCTCTCGGTTATACAAAACCAGTCTCTTAATGTTGTATAAGGCAAAAGTTGCTGTTTGTTCTGAGATCCGTACAAAACACATAAATGCAATGTGAGCAAGGTTTAGAATTTTTGACTGTTAAACCTGGTGATAGGATTGAGCTGGCTGAGGATAGGGACAGGTAGCGGGCTCTTGTGAATGCGGTAATAAACCTCCGGGTTCCATAAAATGCGGGAATTTCTTGACTAGCTGAGAAACTGTTAGCTTCTCAAGAAGGCCTCTGCTCCATGGAGTTACTTAGTCAGTCAGTCAGTCAGTCAGCCAGCTAGTTAGTTAGTTAGTTAGTTAGTTAGTTAGTTAGTCAGTTAAATCTGGTGGTAGAGCACAATTAATCCTTTAAAGACGAAGCATATCTGTTTTATATAAGGACTCAGTGCGTACCGCGCTGTAAAAACTCTCCACTTCGGTTATAAAAACCATTTTCTTAACGTTTTATAAGGCAAAAGTTGCTGTTTGTTCTGAGATCCGTACAAAACACATAAACGCAATGTGGGCACCACGTAGAATTTTTTAATGTTAAACCTGGTGGTACGTAAAGTTACCGCTAGGCTTTAAAAGGTTAAGATGACATGGCACACGGCGACGCCTGGAACAAGAAATGAAGGGGCAACAGGAGAATAGAGTGGGTACCCAACTGCCTAGTACAACCGCGGAACATAGCCTATCCGGTACAGTGCAAACGCTACCAGCTGACCCGCACACCTCGACTGCCAGCAGTCGACTGAACTGTCGCCCCCGCAGAGTCACATGGACTCATCCGTTTCGCCGAAAGACGAAATCTGATTTCTGCGCGTGCCATCTAATCTTAACTACAGTTACATTAAGTTACCGCTAGGGCTTAAAAGGGTTTAAAATAGCCACTCATCGCAGCATATGTTGCCGCCTGACATTTGTGGTAGAACATACACACATGAAGAGAACGTCGCTTTATTACCAGATGTGATGACCTACACTCTGGTATATAGTATGGACGTTTCGAATAATTATACAAGCGGGGCGAGCATGTTTCTCAGAAACGCCGGGATCCATCTACCGGATTACACGACGCCACACAATACAATACAGGAATTTTCGGAGTGACGTCGGTGAGAACCCAGAAATCTCTTGTCGAAATTCGTTAGCGACTGGTTGAAAATGTTATATTAATATAAAAACTTTGAAACATTTTCAGAGTAATATGAATTGTGTACGGGTGGACATTTTGTAACGACTGCACTGTTCGTCTTGCATCAGGCGGCCACGCGGTACGATAAATTAACCTTTTAAAGCCTAGCGGTAATTTTACGTACCACCAGGTTTAACATTAAAAAATTCTACGTGGTGCCCACATTGCGTTTATGTGTTTTGTACGGATCTCAGAACAAACAGCAACTTTTGCCTTATAAAACATTAAGAGATTGGTTTTTATAACCGAAGAGGAGAGTGTTCACAGCGCGGTACGCACTGAGTCCTTATATAAAACAGAAACGTTCCGTCTTTAAAGGGTTAAAATTTCTATGCCCGGTGCAACAGTAGGCATCTACCTTCTTTAATACGGGGAATGCTGTTTGTAATACGTTCTTCTACCGCCGTACGTGGAGGACCACACATTGTCGGCAGCTTACTCGTAAATTACATTTACGTCTACCCTCCAAACTCCTTTTCCTCTAGCCGCGACCTAAGAACACTTCACCCCCTGGTGACAGGCAAAACGACCGCATAAAGAAACCATATGTCACACATCACTGAAGGGATTAGGCAGTGTTGGCGAACAGTTAGTTTTTTGCATCCTGTGTTGGCAGTAGTGTTCTACTCTGTGTGCGTGCGTGCGTGCGCGCGCGCGCGCGGGCTTGTGTGGAATAGAGAGCTACTAACAAACCGGTAATTCCCATCTCACTGCAATTTCTCTATCTCTCTCCTTAACTCGACATCTCTTCCTTTCACGCCGTCGCTTTTTCTCCTTTTCCTGGAACCTTGATGTCTTAATCTCCCATTCCGCTGCGCATTCCCTAAGGAATAGTTCGATCGATGATCCACAAGTACGGAAACCCATCCCGTATATAAGAGACCTGGCTGTTCCCTTCTTCAGTTGTATTAACCTGTCCTGTTTGTGTCTAATAAACGCCGTCAAACTTTTGAAATCATTGTGGGACTCCTTCATTTATTTTGATTATTCGTCGCAGGAAAATAGATCATTAAGACGTTACTCTTGGAAGGATCCAAAATTTATTTTTTAGGCGCTTTAGCAAAATTGCAAAAAGCGGCTATCAGCTTCGTCATGTCTGTGTGTCTGTCTGTCTGTCTGTCTGTCTGTCTGTCTGTATGCCTGCCTGCCTGCCTGCCTGCCTGCCTGCCTGCCTGCCTGTCTGCCTGCCTGCCTGCCTGCCTGCCTGTCTGTCTGTATGCCTGCCTGTCTGCCTGCCTGCCTGCCTGTCTGCCTGCCTGCCTGCCTGCCTGCCTGTCTGTCTGTCTGCCTGCCTGTCTGTCTGTCTGTCCGCAAGAAACCACTCGGATCCCGTTGAACGGATTTTCATTAAATCTGATATTTGAGGATTTTTCGAAAATTTGTCCAGAAAATTCAAGTTTTATAAAACATGATGAGATAACGGGTACTTTAAATGAAGACTACGGTAATATTTCGCTGAATTCTTCTTAGAATGAGAGATGTTTCAAACAAAATTCAGAATATAGAAATTAAAAAACACACATTTTTTGTTCAGTAACTATTTTCCAAAAATCGTGCCGTTTATGAAATAATGTGGTAACATAGCGTAGAGGCGGAGAGGCCACAAATGACAATATAATATGGCGCAGTAAAAATGCGATTTGTATGCCGGACAACCAAGGCAAGAATAAAAACAATCCGCTCATAACATGTAATACTTATTCTTGTCGACAGCAATACGAAATATTTTGAAACTCTATAATAGCGTAAACGGAAACCATTGTTGCAATCTCATGGAAACACTGGACACTCTTTTACTGTTGACAGCTACATCTACCCCAACAACAACAAAAGGAGAAGGTATTGTTGTGTTTCCGTATACTGGTCTACCTTTTTCACAAAAACCTCAGCTACAAATGAAAGTCACGCATGGCTTAGTTTTAAAATGTTGGTAGCTGGCACTGTCAGCAGACAGCCCACATTTGAGTCTCACTGACGACAGACGTAAATTTCACCTGTCCTCTCCTTATAACAACCATGAACAAAAAAATTTGCTTATGATAATGAAAACTGTTACGCTTACACTTAAACCGACCCATTTATTTTCGGTTTTATTTTTAGGTTTTATCAAATTCTGATAAAAAAGCTCATCATATTTACATGATGTAACATTACAACTGTTATTGCACGTAAGTAATAGTCACTAACTAACTAACTAACTAACTAACTCCACGGAGCAGAGGCCTTCTTGAGAAGCTAACAGTTTCTCAGCTAGTCAAGAAATTCCCCGCATTTTATGGAACCCGGAAGTTCATTACCGCATTCACAACAGCCCGCCACCTGTCCCTATCCTGAGCCAGCTTAATCCAGTCCATACCCGCATCCCACTTCTTGAAGATCCATTTTAATATTATCCTCCCATCTACGCCTGGGTTCCTAAGTGGTCGCCTTCCCTCAGGTCTCCACATCAAAATCTTGTATGCACCTCTCTTTTCCCCCATACGTGCTACATGCCCCGCCCATCTCAGTCTTCTCGATTTGATTACCCGAATAATATTTGGTGATGGGTACAGATCATTAAGTTCCTTGTTATATAGTCTTCTCGACTCCCCTGTCGCCTCGTCCCTCTTAGGCCCAAATATCCTCCTCAGCACCCTATTCTCGAACACCTGCAGTCTTTGTATCTCCCTCAGTGTGACAGAGTAATAGTAATATTAAAGCTCACATAACAGAGGAGGCCTAAATACAAGTGAGAGGAAACAGTCTTGAATAAAGTGACGTATCCGTAATCTATTCTGGGCCGAAATAGGTCAGTCGATATAGCCACTTGCTACGGGCTCGTCGGTCCGGGGATTGAATCCCGGTGGTGACGTGATTTTCCGCACACGTCCACACTGGCCCTGGGTCACCTTTTTGGACTGTTTCGCTCTTGAAGATTGGACCAACAAGCTGTCTCGAAACGTCGGTAACTAACCACGAATATACGCTGCGTAACGTCCTAGAAGACAATCTCATTCACACCGCGACCGAAGCCTGCAATCACGCCCCCCTTACACCTTTGACTATAAATATCTCTTCTACAGTCGACGCTGCATAGTCTCTGTACATGAAACAGTGCCGTTACTAAACAAAAATTAAGGCTGTGCCATGGCTCAGGCGGTTAGCCGTCGGCCTCCCACCGCGGAGGCCCGGGTTCGATCCCGAGTCAGTCCAGGTGGGATTTGTGGTGGACAAAGTAGCACTGGGACAGGTTTTTCTCCGAGTACTTCGGTTTTCCCCTGTGCTCCATTACTACGAAAAGGACAAAAAATAATCATCATCGTCATCTTCATCACAGAGTTGCACAAAGAAGCTTCAAGGCTGTGGTGCGTCCGTAGCGTCTGCTGCGGGGCCCTTCACCACTTAGAAAAAAATCAAGGTATCTAATCCCAAAGTGAGTTTCTGAAGCTGTGTATATCCAATACACACCTACTGTAGAGTTTATAAGAAAATATTCACTAGTACCATCCTATAACTGGAAAATAACGGATGTGAAATCAAAATATCCTTAATTGCAAATTACTTTAAGCTGCAACTGAGCTTAAAAGCCAATAACGTGACTAAGTCAATACAAATATGATTCTCTTGATACTGCCCTGCCATGTGTAGTCTCCATAAACCAATAATGTTTGAAATGTTTAAGCGTCCGGTATGTTAGGTACAGTAGATGATGGACATCAGTGCAAGTGTAATAACTTTCCGTTACATGACGTTGCTGTTTGAGCTACAATAACGGCAGATACAGCGCCACGTCCTTCTCATTGAATAAATTCATCATGATCATTTGTTGGAGATTCGACGTTTGCATTTAACCTTTTAAAGCCTAGCGGTAACTTTATATACGACCAGGTTTAACTTTAAAAAATTCTACGTGGTACCCACATTGCGTTTATGTGTTTTGTACGGATCTCAGTACAAACAGCAACTTTTGCCTTATAAAACATTAAGAGACTGGTTTTTATAACCGAAGTGGAGAGTGTTTACAGCGCGGTACGCACTGCGTCCTTATATAAAACACATATGCTTCGTCTTTAAAGGGTTATGAACGGATAAATGTGATTGGAAATGAAATTAAAATGAACTGGAGACTGCAAAATTCGATTTTTTTCAAGGCACTCGGTTCATACCCTGTTCTCAGATAAAGAAGCTGCGTAAAAGTCAGTGGTATAAACTTTAAATGTTTTACACTGTACATATTTTTACACTGTTAAGATAGACCAACTAATAGAGACTTTTTTACAGTTATATATTTGTATCAGTATCACCCCTACATGTTTCGATGGTCAAGCCATCATCATCAGGGGGACACCAACGGTCACAGGCTCCCTCCTGCATCTAAAGTTATACAAAATTACGTTTCAGAAACAATCCAATGTCCCAGTCAGTAATAGTACATATGCATCCACACCACTGTGGTCAAAATAACTATAACTCACATTCTCCCAGACTAGATTTGTGTACCAATTTTTTTAAACTGTGCAGGCTATATTCTAAATAAAGAGATATAAAGAGATTTGGCTGTTGATTTATTTTTTATTTGAAAATTGTATGGGTGATATTGATTCAAATATACAATTGTAAAAAGAGTGTGTGCAGAAGTTGGTTTGTCTTAACAGCGAAGGGTATAATTTTGCGTGTATCTAGGTACTATACGAGGGGCAGTATGGGGCATTTGTGATACACTGCTTCGGTACACGGGAAATAATTTGGAACTAAACTGAAGAACATGATGTAATGGGTTGTATTGCAATACCTAATCTTCGCAAGGTTTCATTAACCTTTTCAAGCCTAGCTTTACGTACCATCGTGAGTAACATTCAAAAATTCTACGTTGTGTCCACATTGCGTTTATGTGTTTTGTACGGATCTCAGAACAAACAGCAACTTTTGCCTTATAAAACATTAAGAGATTGGTTTT
>BLKM01002624.1:0-14922 GCA_013340265.1 Coptotermes formosanus | reverse complement strand
TAGTTAGTTAGTTAGTTAGTTAGTTAGTTAGTTAGTTAGTTAGTTAGACATAAAAATATTTCATATGCAAGTTGCAGAAATGTTTACAGCCATTCTTCGTGGAACGTTTCATATTTCTGTTCCCCTTGTCAAACCGAAAGAAACGCTAGCACGACGGGCGAATATGCCTTTATTTTATGCACTTTGTGCGAAGACACTCGTCATAAAGCTTGTCTCTCTTTTGGTCTACGTAATGAAACTTTGCTGCTGGTTGCGCGCCAAGTGGTCTGGGGTCAGCGATGCAACAAGTGGAAGTCAGACACGTGTTTAAAGACGGGAGAAATGGCTTGGTGTCTCGGTGTCTCGCTTCACCGGATATTGCCTGTGTCTAGTTCCGTCTCTCTCTGCTCTGTGTCTCCCTTTCCTTTTTATACCGAAATCCTACTGCTAATTAAAGCCACTTCCGGCCATTTTCATCTTTTTTTTTTTCTCCACCTTTGTCTTCGTTTTTGTCGATTCGTTCCGGTGCATTGGCTATGATTCCACTTGCGCGTTGCTCGGCATCAAGTGATGGGCCGACGCGAAATGCTCTGTCAGGATTTGCAGTTTTTTACAGATTTTACGATATACAGGCGTACAGGAATAACGCGGGCGTTAGACGAGTGAAAATAATTAGATTGAAATGATGTAATGAGAAAGTGAGCTTTTAAAAAAAGCGGCTACAAGTGATGAGCGGTGTATTTGTATGGAATGCGCGAACATTTGTGTGCGGGTTTAAAAACGCAAGCTTTCGAAGAAGCCGTGTATGGACACTGGTATATTTGTAAAAGTCTGTAGGAGGAGGTTCTGTTAACGGGTTTAACGTGCCTCTATCGAGGTTTCCTCAACTCATGTCCGTGTTGTGTGAGAAGTCAGATTTTTCACTGTGTCTGAGCACCAGATAGCCTAGATCAGGGCTGACCAATATGCGGCCCCCGAGGATGGTATTTGCGGCCCTGTCACCTAAATATTTTCAGTAATACGATCAAGGAGCATAATATAATAAGCACACAGGATATAATATTGCAAGAGATAATGTTTAGGAACTATAACTCGTCACTTTCGTGGGCCGGGCAACGTTCCCTTTAATTTTTTACATCTGCCCGTAAGTGCTACTCTTCTGAGCAGAAAATTTTTACACGACCTGACGACTGCGCGGCAGTTTAAAGGTTTATAGTAATATGCATAATAATAATATTTACAGGGCAAATTGAAAAGTTGCAGCTGCGCAACAACAATTCAATGTGCGCTGGAGTATTTCAGTTACTGCGCGGCCGCGCACCCGCGCAGCTTAGAGGGAACATTGGGGCCGGGAGTATTCAGGGGTTATATTTTTTTTGTAAAGCCTTAGGATTCCCACAATTCACGTATAATTTCAACCGCTCGGACAGTCAACCAAAAGAAACATGATCGCTAGTGGCCGTTGAGTGCATTTCTGTTGGATGTGATTTTATTTTTGGAGAGTGTTTTGAAACCCGATTAAAAATACTTCTATTACACACGTAGCAACCATAAAGCATTATGTTCTAGCTATAAATAAATCCGTACTGTAGCGTGTAGCTTCTACAACAAGGCTGGATGGCTCAGGTAGTTTAGTGGCTAGTTACGACCTGAGAAACAGGAGTAACATTCCAGAAAGGGAAGGAAAAAATTTTTTTTTTCACCAGTCCTTCCAGAGCATCTAGTGCCGACGTTAAGAATCGCTGTGGAGCAGAACCTCCATTCCTCTTTTATGACTTCATGGCGTGTACAGGGACTTTGCATTTTACTCAATCCACGGCAGTTATGCAGCATATACATTTTCTTACATGCCAAGTTATACTGGGGTCTCTTTCTGTGGTAGTAAAACGGTTAAACTTGGAGCTGCATTGTCCCATATGTGGTCTTAGAGTGGTACTTAACTTGTGCGCTATTACGCACAAGGATTGCGCTTTTGCCACCTGCGTCAATGCTAGCATTTTGTGGCCTGGTTTGGACAAGTGTTAATGGCAATATAATGGAATTGGAACATTACAGTGTTTAAAAAGGCACATGCCAGAGTAGAGAGCGCATGTGTCATTTACAGACAGACTGTCGTGGCGTCTAAATGTACTGGCTGTAAATCTCGCGCACAGGATAAATATTCAATTTATAACACGGACAGTTCTACGCCGAAGTTACTGCCTGTGCAGAAAACATCCTGCTGAGGCAACATATGGTGTCTTGTGCTGTTGTAACCATGAATAAACTTTGCCTCAATACCGAAAGTAATGGCATAGTTGTAGGTACTCGTATTTTGTATTCGGTTTCGGGTATGTATTCCGCGACTACCCGAAAAGAGCCTTCTGTGACTGCTCCCAAACTCTTTACGTACATGATGGAAGAGTATGTTTAACCTTTTAAAGCCTAGCGGTAACTTTACATACCACCAGGTTTAACATTAAAAAATTCTACGTGGTGCCCACATTGCGTTTATGTGTTTTGTACGGATCTCAGAACAAACAGCAACTTTTGCCTTATAAAACATTAAGAGATTGGTTTTATATAACCGAAGTGGAGAGTGTTTACAGCGCGGTACGCACTGAGTCCTTATATAACATAGATACACTTCGTCTTTAAAGGGTTAAAATAAGCGACGACCTGATCCTTCTAAATACAACCTAATTTATAATCTGTAAGATTCAACTCATTTAAGGCTGTAACTCATAAAACAGAGAGCAGCTTAGGTTTATGTACGTTGTTCAAAGAATTGTGGAATAATTGATAGGTTGACATCTGAGTTTTGTTATTCTATGATCCGCAGGTAGTTTGTTGATTCGTGAGCTCTAGGTGGACGTGGCTAAAAGCGTACGCGTCTCTCACCCGCCAGTTCATATCGTATGTTGCGGACTGCCGGCGAATTCTGCCTGCATCAGGCATTTTTGATCTTTGCTGGCTGTGAGAGGGGGCTTGATAGCATCTACTTCCCTTTTTAAGGATTGTCATGTCTGCCTTTTCAGATTTAGAATTTACTCCCCAAACTATGAATCGTATAGGCAAGGGTGGCCAAAACGCAGCTGGCGCAGATTTCCTGTCAAAAACATTGTTCAGGTCATTAACATACACGTGAGGCTGTGGATGCGTTTTAAAACGTTTTCTAAAGAATGAAGACTCGTAACTCACCGAGATTAATTTATTGTAGTTGCATAAGCAGCAGTAACAAGCCATAAAATAGTAAAAAGTATTTTGTTTTATTTTATTAACCTTTTAAAGCCTAGCGGTAACTTTACGTATCACCAGGTTTAACATTAAAAAATTCTACGTGGTGCCCACATTGCGTTTATGTGTTTTGTACGGATCTCAGAACAAACAGCAACTTTTGCCTTATAAATCATTAAGAGACTGGTTTTTATAACCGAAGTGGAGAGTGTTTACAGCGCGGTACGCACTGAGTCCTTATATAAAACAGATACGCTTCGTCTTTAACCTTTTAAAGCCTAGCGGTAACTTTACGTACCACCAGGTTTAACATTAAAAATTCTACGTGGTGCCCACATTGCGTTTATGTGTTTTTTACGGATCTCAGAACAAACAGCAACTTTTGCCTTATAAGACATTAAGAGATTGGTTTTTATAACCGAAGTGGAGAGTGTTTACAGCGCGGTACGCACTGAGTCCTTATATAAAACATACACGCTCCGTCTTTAAAGGGTTAATATATGGGTTTTGCATAAGTTGCCCCCTAAAATGCAGCTTCCGAAGCTAGTTAAGCTGCCGCTCCTGGTTTAGATGGTTGGTAGGTCTCAGATGGAGGCTGCATTTGTCATAAGGTCTCTACTGACACTGGATAATACGAACAACAAAAGAAGCGTAGCTCATCCATATCTCCGTGCCCAGAGTATAAGTGGAACCCATGACTCCAGTGCCCGAAGCCAGTGTACTAAGGGCGACTTTTTGTATTTCAGAACTGTTGTCTATGTCCTTGTTGCTTACGCATTTGATTATCAAAAATTTCTCTTTCAATTTGAGCATCCCCTCTAACCATCTCAGCTTTTCACCCCTCAAAACACGGCATTTCAGCTACAGTCGTGCTGCCCCTAGGTGGTATATATCCAAGTAGAGAATTACTGCCTCTTCAATGGAACCCCTGGAAGTTTCTACCAACCTGTTTGCACCTTGCCTCCTCCTCGACACACCAACCTTGCAAGGGCTTCCTTCTCCTCCTCCTCCTCCTCCTCCTCATCATCATCATCATCCTCGCACCTTGCACCGCCTTAACACCCTTTTTACGGATGACGAGCTTCAAATGGATCTTGATTTTCCTGTCTTCTCTCTTATCCACTTTGAAAGCCATTTTTCGAAACCGCTGTAGCAAACGACCAGTCTCCATAAAGGTATCTAAATACCAAACTTTTTGTTGGTGTTCGGGACTGAAATAAGTTCTCAAAGCAAGAGTGAGCTACGATATTACGACATTTATTTTCCAGTCGCATAAATACTTTCCCTGCAGTTTCAGTGCAGGCTTTTATAACACGAGTCTGGATCTATAAATTATAAATGGTGTTAGTCATAAAAATTTGGATCGGAGAATCCGTCTTCAAAGGCTGATAGTTATTTATATAATAAAGTAATTCCACACTTTCTATGGAACCCGCCTTCACAAGGGACTGCCAGTTTTCCATGACTTGAACAGAATAGTCCAATACACGCAGTGCATTTTAATTTTATTCTTCCATCTGCGCCTTCGTCTTGTAAATGGTAGACGATTGATATATGACGCTCAGTTAACTTTTTGAAGGCAGTGACTATGGCTGGTACCACATATATTTCTGCTTGGGTCTACATGTTACTGCAGTTCACTCATTAGTGTCGTATGTTTTCAGAATTAATTTTGCAATGCCGAAAATATTTTAACCTTTTAAAGCATAGCGGTAACTTTACATACCACCAGGTTTAACATTAAAAAATTCTACGTGGTGCCCACATTGCGTTTATGTGTTTTGTACGGATCTCAGAACAAACAGCAACTTTTGCCTTATAAAACATTAAGAGACTGGTTATTATAACCGAAGTGGAGAGTGTTTACAGCGCGGTACGCGCTGAGTCCTTGTATAAAACAGACACGCTTCGTCTTTAAAGGTTTAAAGTTGAGGGTGTCCCAGTACATTCAAAAAATTATTTTATTTTCCCTTAATTTTCAGAAACCGAGCAGTGATGCATAAATAGCAGCACGCAATTTCGACGACCGGAGAGCCTTCTGTTTCGTAAGCCATTGTACAATGAAATTAACTTAGCAGCATTCGTCTTTAGTACATGATTTTTGTTACGGGGAAGTGGTAACCGTCTGGAGAAACGTGAATAAGGGCTCCAAGTTGATCCTTTGATGGGGCCCCCCCCCCACAAAAGAGTGTAGGCGGGATTTGGCTTAGTTCACGTATTGCATCACTTGAGGGGCTGTTTCCCAGGAAATACCGGTCCATATAACAATACTTCGGAACTGCCACATATACCTGCGCCTCCATACATCAGTTTCTATATTGCGTGCATAAATAGCTTAAGGGTCTTGCTGATAAAAGTGGCCAAACAAATGTTTTAGTTAACGAGAATGGCTGGTGAGGCTCAACGTTCTGAGATTCGTTAGGATGTTTTCATTTGCTTATTTTGTGGACACCTCTGTGACGGTTAACATGCCCGTTGGTATATACAAGTGCTGGGCATCATGAGGATCTCAAGTGGGCCCTTAATTCTTTTGAGATTCAAAGGAGCACCAGCGTCTATAGATGTCTAATCTGTAATTTTTTTTTTTTACTAACACTAAACTTTAGAATTCTCGTGATGCAGGTGGATACTCAAACGGACGGTTGAAGACAGGCGGTCCTGTAACTGATGTATAAGAGTCGTCCAAAAAACTGAGAATTTATCGTTACAAATTTATGCGTTCGTACATGAAGATTTGCAGATTTAACATAAATACAAATGTAGATAAATGAATACAATTTCATTTTAAATATATGAATAGTATTCTTTAGAAGCCCTTTCTTGCACTTTATCGAGTCACTGTTGTCTGAGTGGCCGGCGGTTTAAAAATTTGCTCATCCCTTATGTAAATTGTAGCCTCGTTGTGTGCTCACCCTCTTTTGCCTTGTAAAATCATACAAATTCGGAAAACATTTTTATATCTTACTTCACACAGTCTTGAGTCAGTGCAGTGTTGGAAGTATTGGCAGAGGAATCAACTTCCGTATTTGAAAATTAAATGCAAAAATTATCCGTGATTTCAGGCTTCCGCCGCGATGCTGATGACATCTGCGCTCTTCTGGGGTATAACGCATCGTCGAGTCGTAATCATTTACCGACGTTTTTGGGACAACGTATAGGTTCTATCTTCAAGGGTCAAGAAGTCCAAGTTACTCTTCTTGGAATTCTTGACCCTTGAAGATGGGACCGATACGTTGTCCCGAAACGTCGGTAAAGGATTACCATTCGACGCCGCGTGTTAATACTCCAGATGATAGCAGATGTCAATGCAAAAATTACTTTGCTTATGAGCGTTCAAAATTAATCGGAAATTAGATAAATGTATCGTATGCGCAGAAAAAGGGTGTAATTAAAACGGTTGTTAAAAACACTGCACTGTGAATACGTGTAAGTAAATAACGGCTTGTCTTACACGAATAAAGTTTGCTGATGTGGCGTGGCTTTATCTGGCTCAGGATAGAGACTACTGGCGGATGTTTTGAACACGGCGTTGAACAGTAGTGTTTTAAAAGGGGGGGGGGGGAATTTGTTCATTAGCTGAAGAGGATTAGGTTGTGGAACACGGCGTTTATTTATTGAGATCTCTGTTTGTCCCATGAACCCCACGTTTATTATAACCAAATTTTGTTGAAATTGATAAATACATAAATAAGGTACAGACTGTCAAAAGATGGATTGATTGTATCCTGCTAACCTAAAAGACAGACAATCATCGGCAGTCCTACATAAGATGGGGAAATTTTTCTGTGTATCAGGTCAGAGTGGAGTAACAACCTCACGCTTTGTGCCTTTTAATGTAGGATGATTTCGTTATTTGAATATCATTTCCAGCAATGTTACTAGAGCTCTGAATTTCAAATTAAAGAAGGTTATGCAAATGTTAGGATAATCACCGCCAATCGTCTCAATTTCACTCCGTGGTGACGTCTGTAATCTGCGCATCCCGTCGTTCTGTTTTATCGTTTCTCCGACTGTCTCTACGCCAGTGTTAGCCTAATGTCGCTTCTATTCTTCCTCATCCCGGATTCGACATTCCCAATCACCCGACACTAAATAACGTCTCTTGTATTTCACAAAGCATCGTTAACCCTTTAAAGACGAAGCGTATCTGTTTTATATAAGGACTCAGTGCGTACCGCCCTGTAAACACTCTCCACTTCGGTTATAAAAACCAATGTTTTATAAGGCAAAAGTTGCTGTTTGTTCTGAGATCCGTACAAAACACATAAACGCAATGTGGGCAACACGTAGAATTTTTTAATGTTAAACCTGAGGGTACGTAAAGTTACCGCTAGGCTTTAAAAGGTTAAATATGACTTGATAAACATACACGCAGTGTAAATACGGAAGAAACTGCAGTTAGCCAGGATGGGAAGGGAAGGGTATGGAATGTGACATGCATTGGAGAAATGAGAAATGTTACGGATTTGTAATCGGAAGTCCCGAACGGAGCACATGGGAGAACTTGGCGTACAGAAAGCGAAGTTGTCCCTCTGCACACCACGAAGGCACATGGGAGAGTGGAGGTATATCTCCAATCATTCTTAACCTCGGCAATGTATGAAGGCGAGGGGTCAGTCTCATGCCCCGGATGCTCTACCTCCACAGAATGAGTCCTTGGTGCCCGTTTTATATGAGGCCGGGTGGGCCCCAGGGCTGGTGTGGACGTTTAGGAAAAGAAAAAAGCTCTTGCCGTGCCGGGAATGGAATGGAACGGCAAGAGATATATTGGTCCATCAGCCCGCGGGAGACTCTTCTGCTTCTTCTGCTTCTTCTTCTTCGTCTCCTTCTTCTTCTTCTTCGTCTCCTTCTTCTGCTTCTTCGTCTCCTTCTTCTTTTTCTTCTTCGTCTCCTTCTTCTGCTTCTTCTTCTTCGTCTTCTTCTTCTTCGTCTCCTTCTTCTGCTTCTTCTTCTTCGTCTTCTTTTTCTTCTTCTTCTTCGTCTCCTTCTTCTGCTTCTTCTTGTTCGTCTTCTTCTTCTTCGTTTTCTTCTTCGTCTTCTTCTTCGTCTCCTTCTTCTTCTTCGTTTTCTTCTTCGTCTTCTTCTTTGTCTCCTTCTTCTGCTTCTTCTTCGTCTTCTTCTTCGTCTTCTTTTTCTTCTTCTTCCTTTTTTCTTCTTCTTCTTCGTCTCCTTCTTATTCTTCTTCGTTTTCTTCTTCGTCTTCTTCTTCGTCTCCTTCTTCTGCTTCTTCTTCTTCCTTTTTCTTCTTCTTCGTCTCCTTTTTCTTCTTCGTTTTCTTCTTCGTCTTCTTTTTCTTCGTCGTCTCCTTCTTCTTCTTCTTCTTCTTCTTCTTCTTCTTCTTCGGCATACGCTCCTATAATTTAACCAGTGCCTCCTTCAGAATGACAGCCCATAAGGATCTGTTCCCTGCTTTCTTCCTCCATCTCTTAACACCCATGAATTTCAGATCATTCTCAATACAGTCTAGCCACCTTACTTTTGGTCTTCCTACTTTTCTTCTTCCGTCTGATTTCCCCAAAAATACTTTATTTACAGTCCTGTCATCAGACATTCTTACCAGACGGCCGGCCCGTTCGGGTGCCGTAGGAAAATAACGTTTAAAACTGATGCATAGAAATATGATGTGCGGGAATGGACTGGATTTAAATGGCTTAAAATAGGAACAAGAAGTGGGGTATTGTGAACACGGTAACGAACTTCCGAATTTCATAAAAATCTGCAAGTTTCTTGACATGCTGAGCGACCATTAGCTTGCCAAGAAGGACTGTCCTCCATGGTGGTGGCTGGGTGTGTGCCACGCAATAAGGGCCTTCGGTTTCCCTACACCAACGAACAGGAATTTTGCAGTGGCTGTCGACAGGAAGAAAGTTCACTTTGTTTAACCATTGAAAGACGAAGCCTATCTGTTTTATATAAGGACTCAATGCCTACCGCGCTGTAAACACTCTCCACTTCGGTTATAAAAACCAATCTCTTAATGTTTTATAAGGCAAAAGTTGCTGTTTGTTCTGAGATCCGTACAAAACACATAAACGCAATGTGGGCACCATGTAGAATTTTTTAATGTTAATCCCGTTGGTATGTAAAGTTACCGCTAGGCTTTAAAAGGTTAACGAATTTATCATGTAATGCCACTTTCATAAACATGTACAGAGCGCCACTGAAGGACAAAACAGCTCAGATGCCCTCCCTGAACATTACTGTTTCGTGGGCGCCGGGATAACGTAGTAGGAATAGCGACGCGCTACGGGATCTAAGGCTCGGGATTCGAAACCTCGTGGGTACAGGAGATTTTATCTTCTCAGCGCCCGTCCAGACCGGCCGTGGGGCCCTCTCTGTCTCCTGCACACTGGGTACCGGGACTCTCTCCCGGGGGTAAAGCGGCCGGGACGTGAAGCTGACCACCTTGCATCCCTGCTTCCAGTATCATGTTACGGGATGACGTTTTTTAGGCGCTTTCGCAAAATTGTTCAACGCCACTATTGGCTTCGTCATGTCTGCCGTCCGTCCGTCCGTCCGCATGGAACAACTCGGCTCCCACTAATTGGATTTTCTTGAAATTTGGTATTTGAAGATTTTTCGAAAATATGTCGAGAAAATCCAACTTGCATTAAAATATGACACGAATAACGGGTACTTAGATGAAGAGTTATGTGCATATATATATGCATGTGCATATATCTCGCTGAATTCTTCTTAGAATGAGAAATGTTTCAGACAAAAGTTGTAGGGGAAAGTTATGGAATACTAAGTTTCATGAAAACTCGTTCAGTGGCAGCCGAGTTGTTCCATGCGGAAGGACAGAGAGACATGACGGAGCTAAGACTCGCCTTTAACAATTTTGCGAACGCGCCTGAAAACGTGTGTCTACGCGATCGACGTGCATGAAGTATTGTTTCTAGGTTAGTCACTTATCTAAAGTTTATTTAATAGCTCAGTCAGTAGGTTACACTACGAATGTGTACCGTCGAATATTACGATGATTGGTGAATAATGAATTTGAGGGCGTAGAAGTAGGTAGTTGTGGTCCAGTTTGAGGAACTATCCAAGCATTTCCCTGGAAGGTCCAACGAATATCACAAGAAATTTCAGTCAGCGGGCCATTATTTGATCCCACTACCTGAACGCTAACGGCCCTACAGGAGTGACAACCCAGTACAAAATTCTTAATCATACTGCAGGAGTTATAACCCAGTACAGAATTCTTAATCTTACTACAGGGGTATGACCCAGTACAGGAGTGCAAACGATACTACAGTATTGGTAACCTAATCATACTACAGGAGCGCCAACCTCGTACAGGAATCCTGATCATACTACAGGAGTGCTAACCCAGGACATGAGTCCTAATCATACTACAGGATTGATAACCCAGTACGACAGTGGTGACCATACTAATGGAGTGGTAACACAGTACAGGAGCGCTAATCATGCTACAGGAGTGCTAGAGTGCTAACCCATTACAGGACTGCTGATCATACTACAGGAGTTCTAACCCAGTACAAGAGCGCAAATCATACTACAGGAGTGGTAGCCCGGTGCAGGAGTGTTACCCAGTACAGGAGTGCTAACGCCTTATAAGGGTGCTAATCGTACTACAGGAGTGCTGATCACACTACAGGAGTGCTAGCCATATTATAGGAGTGCCAACCCCACTAACTACCACGACATTCGGCCTTTCTCAGTCGCGATACATTGATAAGTCTTGCAATATCATGCGTTCTGCTTCTGAAACAAAATAATCGTCCATGTAAGCAGTGATTCATAACAGTCTGCAAATATTTACAGGAAGATAAACTGAGGCGAAGATGGAGAATAAATAAAAATGTCTGTTAGCTGTCAGCTGAGATAGAATATCACAAGAGCATCACACGAATCTACGTGCTGCAGAGTGTGTTTTGCGACTCCTCGCGTCTGTTTGCAAACACTAGTAGAGACGGGCAATTGTTTGCACCAACTTGCCTCTTCACCGATTTCCGCGTTTTTTCTTTCGAATTCCTGGCTTGTCACAGGCCGTCGTTTCCTGACATTTGATAACTTACACAGACGTGTCGATTTTTGCTTTCCACTTTCGCTTCATTTTACTCTGAATATCTGCCATTTTCCTTCCTTTTATTTTCTTTCTCCATTGTACCACTTTTCTCCTTTCTTCATATTTTCCTTTTAACCATCGAGCCCTTCTTTCCTTCTCTCCTCGTTTTTTCGTGCATCTCTTTCCTCTTTCATATTTTCTTTCCTTTCCGTTTTATTCTTCCTTACCATTTGCCTTTCTTTATCGCTTTCTGTCTTACGTCCTTGGTGTTTTCCGTCCCTGCCTACTCTTCTCTCGCTCTATCTTTATCTCTTGTCTCCCTTGGCATTTCTGTGTCCCATTCTTCTCTTCATTTCACCTGGTATAAAATATGATATAATTTGCTCTCTTGCATAATGTGTTTGTTACACACACCACAAATTCTTTTGCTAGTATATGTACGCTAAAGTAAAAATATTGCAAATGGTATTCTGTACGACGTAGTACACGCAGACTTTACCAATGCTTTTATTACTTTCAAAATACAGCACGTTTTCACGGTCCACACGCAAAGGTAATTGTATTTACGCCCGTAAGAAAATATGGCCTGCAGTGCGCTATTTTTACGAAACTCGTAAATTCTGAACGACATTATATGCAGATCTGTTATGGCGAATACCATCCAAAGCAGAAAATAAATGGAGAAAGTATGAACAGAAATTAACCTTTTAAAGCCTAGCGGTAACTTTACATACGACCAGGTTTAACATTAAAAAATTCTACGTGGTGCCCACTTTGCGTTTATGTGTTTTGTACGGATCTCAGAACAAACAGCAACTTTTGCCTTATAACACCTCAAGAGATTGGTTTTTATAACCGAAGTGGAGAGTGTTTACAGCGCGGTATGAGCTGAGTCCTTATATAAAATAGATACGCTTCGTCTTTAAAGGGTTAATTGACACCCATAAATAAATGTGGCATTTACTGCGCCGAATTTTCGCGAAACTTAGAACTACTAAAAATTTTTGTGGACATTTCTATATCGAAATTTTTTGCAGATGTGACGAAAAATGTGGAAAATATGGGCAAAATATTATTTACTCCCGTAAGTAAATTACACCAATTACAGTAGCGATTTTCGTGAAATTCTTACTTCTCAACGACAGTCGAGGGAAATCTTCTGTACCGAATTTCACCAAAAAATCGGCCCAGAAATTTGGAAATTGCGGGTAGGAATTCATTTACGTCCTTAAGTCAACTATTTCTGTCACTGCGCATATTTTTCACGAAACTCATGCTTGTTTGGAAACTTTTTGCGAATAACGTCTGTACCAAATTTCGTAACACTGCGAAAAACGGTTTAGTCACTTATACAAGGTCACGGATGACGGACGTAGTCTCCACATAAGGCGGTTTTTTTTTTTCGTAAATATGTTGTGAAAAGCGAAAGGGATTGCACATCAAGCCGCCATATCGATAGCCTGTAGACCTATATTCACTGCCGCAGACTGTTAGCGCGGACAGGTGATGGCCTCACATGATGCCGCTTATCTGCCTGCCTGTTTACATATGAGCAATCATGTGGGGTTTTTGGCTGCGACATACGCGTTGGTATTTGAACAGCAAGTGTTCTGTTTGGGCTGAATGGGTAAGGAAATGCCGATAAGCCACACGTGACATGAAAACGGATGCACCGTTGCTAATCAGCGCGTTTCTGTGTGTAGCTGACTGGTAAAGAAAGTAACGTAATTTTAAAGGTGTTACTACCGAAGTGTCTTTCGTGCGCATGTAGAAATCTGAATTTGAATACACCCAGACAATTTGTTTACGCCTTTTGGTTTAACGCCCCTCGCTAATTTACGTGTTTTTTTATTTACGTCCTTTCATTTTCGGTTTAACGCTCTTTGGCTGGTGCATTTCAATTTATGTATTTTTTTTTGTCACGGATAAGTCATTTTTGATTTACGCTTTTTTTATGTACGCCGACTTTCAGGAACAAAACTAGGGCGTAGAAAAAGGCCTTGGCGTACCCATAAAACGTGTTAGCGCAATCAACCTTTTAAAGCCTAGCGGTAAGTTTGCGTACCACCAGGTTTAACATTAAAAAATTCTACGTGGTGCCCACATTGCGTTTATGTGTTTCGTACGGATCTCAGAACAAACAGCAGCTTCTGCCTTATAAAACATTAAGAGATTGGTTTTTATAACCGAAGTGGAGAGTGTTTACAGCGCGGTACGCACTGAATCATTATATAAAACAGATACGCTTCGTCATTAAAGGGTTAATATATGTTGAAGTGAATTAAAGGCAATGTTATCCCTATGAAAAGCATATGGCAGAATGGAGGTATATCTCCAGTTACTATTAACCTCGGTACTAAATGGGGATGAATGATTAGCTTCACACCCCAGCAACTGGCCCGTTCGCCGAGGGGGGGGGGGGGGAGTGGCAATATGTGTTGCTATACTGACATCCTCCGATGGCGTAGTGCTTGAAGGACAAGAACAGTTTTACCTTTACATTTGTTAAAAAAAAAGCAAGAGAATCCACGGAATTGTTTTCCTCGTCTTGTTTCCGGTCAAGTCAGTTAACATTTCTTGTCCTTCTACTAACTGGAGTCACGCTCACCAATTCCAACTTCCGGTGCGGAAATGTTTGCGATGTGAAAGGGCGTACTTACTTCTTGTCTGCTCTATGTGTACAGAAACCCATTCTTGGTGGAGCGATTTGTCTCACGCTTGTTTCTGATCTTGTGCGGTTATGCCATAGTATAGTCTGGTAGGTGGGTAGCAGTGTTCCGAATGAAAACGCTGCTTCCATCTTCCTTTCAGTCATCTGATTACACTCTTGACTTTGCGATTCTGCTAATGAAATTATTCATTACTGCTCCTCCATTAGGCTTAGACATGAGCTCATGATTTGCTCCACAGATTTCTGAACATTGTCCTTTGAATAGACCAGGGTGACAGGTTGATTGATTTTGTCGCCCTGGTGTGTCATCACACCACGTACCTAGGGGAATTATACATGAGTGCTTGTGTGTAATGTGTTCGGATAATCAGAATGGAAGAATTCGTAACTAGTGTAATGTGATGAAATTTGCCTCTTGGATGCAATGTACTGCTTAACATTTTTAAGGACAATGTACTTTTCTAGTCATTGCTCCACGATTTTATAAAGACCACTTGTCGCTGTGTACTTAATGTAAGAGAGATGAACGTGGAACATTCGTAGAATGACACTGACAGGGGAAAGCCGAAAGTGCTTGGAGTAAAACCCATTTCAGTGCCACTTTGTCAACCGCAGTTCTCTGACGGAATGGCCTGGGATAGAACACGGGTCTCCACGGACAGATGAGAGCGACTAACCGCCAGAGCCATGTCGCGAACCTTTTAGGGACTGACGTTAAACCGAATTACGTTTCAAGATTCAGTTCGTACTGCGCAGTAAACACACTCTCTCTCGGCTATAAAAACCAATCAGTTAATGCTGTGCGGGGAAATAGCAGTGTTTGTTCTGAGATCCGTACAAAGTACATAAATACACTCTCTGGGTAGAACGAAGAATTTTTGAATGTTAAGCCTTTAAAGACGAAGCGTATCTGTTTTATATAAGGACTCAGTGTGTACCGCGCTGTAAACACTCTCCACTTCGGTTATAAAAACCAATCTCTTAATGTTTTATAAGGCAAAAGTTGCTGTTTGTTCTGAGATCC
>BLKM01002622.1:0-12951 GCA_013340265.1 Coptotermes formosanus | reverse complement strand
CCTTCCTATTCCTACTGACCCGAGTTACCGACCCCAGGACCGGAGGCGCTACAAAATTGGTTTGCAGCGGTGGGATAGTTCTGAACTGCACTGGATCCGAAAATTTGCCTATAGGCAGCAGGGAACTCGAAGTTAGAAATTCAAAATTAAAACTGCTGCAATACGCCAACATAAAGCTTGGAAATTTAATTAGTTCTTTGCGGGTTGCGCAAAGTGATAAGTTTCTTATTAGTGTGAACTGTGGCGATACGGAAAGATTGCAGTATGGCAGAGGTGCGATTACAGAATGAACTTACACAAATGAAATTAGAACTATAGAGACTAAGAGAATCGATACAAAGGGGAGCACCAGTCATGCACAAAGATTTGTCCCTTGTATCACTAGTCCCAAAATGGTCGGGTACTGATAAGTCGATTTCGTTAGACGAATTCTGTAACAGTATAGAAGGGTCAGCAGCTGTTGGAAACTGGCAGGACGCTGACAAAGAACAAGTTGCAGTATTAAAATTGACTGACATGGCACGACAATTCTATAATGGGTGCCTAGAATTACATTCAGCTGACACGACGTGGTCAAAATTTAAAAGCACATTTAGACATCGGTTTCGTGACGTACATACTGATCAGTACCATTTTATGAATCTGCAAACAGCCAGGCAAGGGAGAAATGAAACCCCCCACGAAGTTGCGGACAGATGTAGGGCTTTGTCCCAGAAAATAGTCTGCAAAGTGGATGACCCTTTGGCTCAGGCTATCCACTATCAGAATGCAGAAAGGATGCTCCTGGCTAGCTTTATTTCGGGTTTAGTAGGAGAGCCAGGCAGGCAAGTAAAACACGCCAATCCTTCTACTATGGAGCAGGCGTTGTGCATAGCACTTACGGTAGATAAGACTCAGAAACAAGAAAGGTTCTATGAAACTTTTTATGCTAAATTTGAAAACTCTGTAAGACTGCAATCCCCTTCGCCAAGTCGCAGCCGCCATGACGAGCGCAAGCCACGACGCTCAGCTGACGTGAAGTGTGAGGTCAATCACACAGTCACTCAGCACCATGTCAGTCAGGTAAGCCAATGACTTCAAATACTAGGAGTGCGCAAACGAAAGCCGCCTTGCGGTGTTATGAATGTGAGGGAGTTGGACACTTTGCTAGAGAGTGCCCAATGAGATTAAAGAGGGAGGAAAACTCCACCAACTCACCTGGGAGGAGGAACTCCAGTGAACGTTCGAGGCGTTCACGTTCTCCGGAACACAAGCCCTCACACTCAACAAGAAAGGCAGTGAAAAGGAAACAAAGCGTCAGGAAAACTAGAACAAGGTGTGAATGAAGACAGCTCTTTCCGCCTCACCGTTCCTGAAAATGCTGTCACAAAATCCGAGGTTGCCATACAGTTGGAACACGGCACTCCCACCATTTTGGTGGAGAGCCAGGGAATGTCGAGGAAATTGATCCTAGACACTGGTTCCAACGTATCGATACTCCAGCCTGGTGTATCGAGGGGTGACGTCAGAGTCACCAATATGGAGCCTTACGGAGTGACTGGAGACGTCCTCGAAATCAGGGGACAGCAGTCAGTTTCCTTCGTGCTAAACGGGCGTGAGTTCGAACACGCATTCCTGGTTTGCACACTACCGTCACAAGCAGCAGGACTGATAGGCACAGATTTCATGGCAAGTGTAGGCGCCGTGATTGATTTCGAGCGAAACCAAATGGTGGTACCAGCTCGATCCAAAGTGCCTCATGTATACAATGTCGTACCTGCAGTGCACAAGTCACTATTTTCTCCGGAGGTCAAGATGGCCGCAGCCCTCAGGTTAGGGAACGGGAGGCTCAGCGCGTGGATGGAAAGTTCCCAGCTAGTCCCTGCCCGGAGAGTGAAATACGGGAGTCATTGTCTTGGCTTGTCCGAACTACGGAAAATGTAAAGATAGCGCCTAGGTGCAGGCAAATAGTACAGAAAGTTTAGAGGCTCTAAAGGAGCAGAATCTCCCCACATTAGTTTGTGTGGAGCCAGCACAAATCCCCATACAGGGAATCTTCTCCGCTCGCGGACTTGCCGGAGTCCAACCGAGAGCGACACAACCTTCCAACGTGACGTCACAGGACGGTCACAGAACTGCTAGAGCTACAAACAGCTGTGCCGACGTCATGGTTGCAAACTTGAGCGACGAGGAACTGACCCTCCCTAAAGCAACCGCGCTCGGAGTAGCGGAAGAAATGTCGGAGTCCCTAGTAGATAGTGTTAACGCAGGAAATGAGTCAGGAGAGTCACAGCGGGTGAAATAGGGAAACTTAAACAGGAATAAGGCCCTGTATGAAAAATTGTTAAAAGGGAAACAAGACCATTTATCCGAAGAAGAAAGGGCAAGCATAGAACCTGTGATACTGAGATATGTACACCTTTTCCATGACGAGGACTCGAATGACTTCAAAGGGACCGACGTGATTGAACACCGAATCCTGACAGGAGACGCGCGCCCTATAAAAAGGCCACAGTATAGGGTACCATACGCCTTGAGAGGGGAAATGAAGAAGCAGATAGACACTATGTTGAAAAAGGGGGTCATAAGGGAAAGCAACTCCCTCTGGTCTGCTCCGGCCATCTTAGTGCCAAAAAAGAGCCCAGACGGATTATCTCAACATTGGCGTTTCTGCGTCGATTTTAGAAGTCTTAACCCAGTAACAGAATTTGACACTTATCCTCTCCCTGTATTTGAGGAGACTACCTCTACCCTTCATGGTGCCAGGTATTTTTCGGTCCTTGATTGCTACAGTGGATTTTGGCAGATCAGTATCCGAGAAGAGGATAAGCAAAAGACAAGCTTTTCAGTCCCGTGTGGGAAGTATGAATTTAATAGACTTCCTTACGGCTTGTCAAATAGCCCATCAAGCTTTCAACGGCTGATGGATGTAATTTTGAAGAACCTAGTAGGCACTGAGTGCTGGGTCTTCATTGACGATGTAATTATCTTTTCCTAGTCGGCAGAGGAACATGCCCAATGACTGGAAAATGTGTTGCAGAGGTTCGATAAGGCCAACCTGCAATTACAGCCAGAGAAGTGTGTGTTTGCGCATTCCCGAGTCCAATACTTAGGATTCGTGCTCACAGAAGACAGAGTCTCAGTGTCCCCTGAGGAAGTTAAGGCGGTCCAAAATTATCCCGTCCCAGAAAGTGTCAAAGACATTAGAGCATTCCTAGGACTAGCCTCCCTCTACCGGAGACTAGTGCAAGGTTTTGCTGAGATGGCAAAACCACTCACGGAGTTGACTAGAAAGGACCGTGAGTTCACATGGTGTCCGAGTCAACAGAAAGCGTTTGAGGAATTAAAGGCAAGGTTGAGTACAACCCCAGTCACGGCCTACCCCAATTTTGAGTTGCCTTTCATCCTCACAACAGATGCTTCAAAGATAGCGGTCGCTGCCATCTTGTCTCAGGTACAGGATGGGGTTGAGCGGCCCATTGCGTACGCAAGTAGACAAATGAGTAAGGATGAGCAGGCATATTCAGTCTCAGAAGCCAAAATGCTGGCCTTAGTATGGGCAACGAAATATTTCCATTGCTACTTGTATGGAAAGAGGTTCTTACTCAGTACAGATCACGCTGCGTTAACTGACTTGCGTACATTCGCCGACCAAAATTCTTGGTTGATGAGGTGGAGTCTCAGGTTGTCAGAGTTTGACTTCGTGGTCGAGCATAGGGCGGGTTCGAAAATTGGTCATGCGGATGCCCTAAGCAGACATGTAGGTACGATTCTAGATGACGAAATCCTCAGTAAAGATAAAACACTAGCTGAGCAGAGGAACGATCCTTTCTGTAAGAATCAAAGACCTGGAAAATATTCCAGTAGAAGTGAGTACTTTCTGGATGAGGACGGCGTTATGTAAAGGTGCCGAACCGAGGACAAGCACCAGTTAGTTGTCCCGAGAACTATGGTACAAGATGTGATTAAAATGAATCACGACCCAGTGTATGTAGCTCATCCAGGAATCAAGAGAACGCATGACCTAATATCGTTAAGTTACTGGTGGCAAGGCATGCGAAAATCAGTAGAGGAGTATGTTAGGAAGTGTGACCCCTGTCAGAGGAGAAAGGAGGATAGAGAATTGGTAGCCCAGCTCGGAGAAGTGGAGGAACCGATAGCACCTTTCCAAGTCACATCCATGGACATACCCGTCCATCCCTAATGACGCCTCGTAAGAACAAATACGAGTATATACTCATGTTCATAGACCACTTCACAAAATACGTGGAATGTTACCCAATTCCGGACCAGACAGCTGAAACTAGCAGGAGAGTATATGCAACGCATATTATTACTCGGTATGGTACAGGGTCAACACTGATAACCGATCAGGGTCGATTCTTCGTCTCAGCCTTTTTCAAAGAGACGTGCAAGATTCTGAAGATTCGAAAGGTGCAGACATCGGCTTTCCACCCTCAAAGTAATGCCATGATCGAACGATTACACACGTCTTTGCACACAGGGCTTTCTCATTACATAGATGCTGCAAACACCAACTGGGATACGCTACTACCCTTTTACCTAATGGCGTACCGGGCCACACCAAATTCAACTACAGGGTTCAGCCCTTTTTTCTTGTTACATGGGCGAGAGATGGTCTTACCCAGCAGCGACGATTTGAGAGCAAAATTGTCCAAAGAAGTGAAAGATGGTCAGGCGAGACGGTTAGAGATGTTAAAAACTAATCTCGAGAGATCCTACAAGTTGGTAAAGAAGAACAAGAAATCGCACCTAAATAACAAGAGGCTCTATGAAAGAAAAGCTAAAACAAGAAGCTTTGTCAGAGAATTAGTTTACTCGGACAATCCGTCCAGGAAACCAGGCAAATGTCGAAAGTTTCATAAGCCATGGACTTGTCCATTCAAGATTACAGCGAAACTCTCCGAACTGAACTACGAAATAGTCAGTATGACAGGGAAAAAGCTTGTTGTCCACATAAACAGGCTAAAGAAAGCCTATAATGAAGACACGTGGAAACCAAGCGTGAGTCAAAACTGACGAGGGAAGGAGAGAATTGAACCCAGAAACCGAAAGGCAGAAGAAGTCAAAATTGGATCAGTACCAATACCACGAGCCCCACTACAGGAGACAGACTTCGAACCTAGGAACATACGTGACCCAGTTATGGACACCCCTGATGGGGAGCAAGAGAATTTACGCACCCCAAGTTCAGAAGCCAGAGATCCTACATACTCGCCAACCGACACGCCCCTGTCGAGTCACGAACTAAGGACTACACGGCCAGAACGACCGGTTACGAGGTCTCGAGCTAAACTTCAACAGGACGGACAGACGGAAAGAGAAGTCTACAACGCACAGACGCATGATCCACAAATGCGGTCTCGAAAATGGACACATACTAAACAGCAAAAATGATAGTTCACAGAGAATAAATGGATAGAACTGCACAATGACTGTGCATGCTTGTAAAGGTGACACAAGACTGATACTGGTTGTAAACAGACGACGCAGTACACTGACCAACGTGTAAAAGGACCAACACTATCTTGAGAGATAAGACAAGGACGAATGATGTGTACATACAGCAGCTGCAGGGAGTGAGATACGCTATAAGGTTAATGACGATTAGCTCACAGTGAGATTGACACCTCCCACTTAGCAGTCTGATTGCAGTCTCTCCCACACGCAATATGGCCGACTAGTAAGCATGTGGTTCCTNCGGCCAGACAATCCACCCATTGAACCACAGCACGATATTTTTAAAAACTAAAGACATAATTATGACTAACGATGTCTAGCGAATTGTATTAGACTTGAACTTGCTGCCATACAAGGACATTATTTCCACTCTGAGGGGAGATTTGCAGTTAGTACAGAATGGAACAGCAGAATTCACTGTAGTGAATGAGCTTAAACAAGCAGACCTCTTACTTGATGAATTGGAAATTAAATTGGGCAGTTTGGGACAATTCACTCCTAAACTGGATCCACGTAGGGGGTTATTGAACATTGGCGGAATGTTTCTCAAAACTTTGTTTGGCATGGCAACAGTAACGGATCTAAATTCACTGCAGGACACGTTGGAAAAGCTAGATTCATGTCAAGACGACGTAGTTTCCTCAATGGAGAACCAAGTGACGTATACAAAAGGACTGGACTCGGTCACAATTACTAACTCAGAGGTTATAGATAATTTGTCCAACATAGTGAAAGACGTAGTTATTAAGTCCCATGACAGAGTCAAGGAAATAACTAGAGACGTTATGTGGCTTAACGTGACATTACATGGTATGAGTGAACTGTATATACTAATCAGACAGCTAGAATTTTCCATTTTAAAATTGCATGAAAACCTAGACGAGCTGTTAGGAGCACTCGAGTGTGTACTGTTGGGAAAGCTTCCCGTAAGTTTAGTCAGTCCACACACTTTACACGACATACTGGGAATGTATCATGGAAATTGCCAGAAGGCTATGAATGGGTATTTGGGAGTAGGTACGCTAACTTGTACAAGTACTACACAATCATTCAAGTAGCAGTATTGGGAAATACTCATGCTATTAAAATAGTGTTAAATGTGCCACTTAAAACTGTAGATAGAGAATTTGTATTGCACAAGCTATTTGCTCTCCCTTTGCCTGTCTCGAACACTACTTCAGTTCAATATAGACCAAATTTTAGGTATTTTGCATTCAATGAAATTCAACACCGTTACGCCTTACTAACTCAGGCCGAAGTCGATCACTGCACTGGGGGCAATGTGGCCATATGTCCGGCAGACACAGTGATTTATTCCACAAGGGTTGTAACTTGTGAGTCCACTTTGTACTTCCAGACATTGGACGCACACAGACTATGTCAAAGACAGATACTGCAACAACCCAGTACACCCACCTGGACGAGACATGGGACAGTATGGATCTACCACATTCCAGAGTCACTGGAAGTCACCTTTTGCTGCCTGGTGAACCAAACTTGAACATCACAGACTAAGCAACTAGCAGGGAGTAGACTGGTACTTCAGGTTTCACGCTGCTTCATCCTGACAGAAGCATTCGTAGTACCACCCGAACTGACTGGGGGCAGTGAAGTCAACCTCGAAGTGCCAGTATTCTACATCCCGGACAAAGTAGGCATCGTGGTGGAGCATGAACTGCGTGCCCTAGCAGATGCAGTCCCACCAGCAATCGCACAGATTGACAAATTGATGGCTGCAGTTTCCTCACTGCACATGGCCGGAGACGTAAACATCATGATGCAGTTCCACCACCTACTGAGAGAGTGGAACCAGCAACGCAACTGGTACACCATTTCACTGGCAGTTGTGGCAACCGTCACCTTAATTATATTGCTAGTACTCATTGTCTGACCCCATTACCCCAGACTTATAAGTCTCTGTTGCACCCGACAGAAATCTCAAAAACCTCAACAGTCCAAGAAGGAGCAACACGGAGCCCAACGACGGAGCAGGTTGAAGAAGATACATCGGAAGAACGAACAGCTCAAGGAATAACTGTGTACAGAACTTATGAGATGACTGTGTAGACAATTTGTAACAGAACATTCCACAATGTAAAAGACAGTTAAGACGAGACACTACACCAATAGGTATACACATCGAGTTGATGTCCGCAACTGCGGGATGCAAGGTACTGAAGATAAGCTAAACAGTTTACTAGCTGTAAGATGTAACACAACACCGTAGCCAAGGCTACAGACCCCGGCTAGATACATGCGCAATGTACAGTCAAGTGCAGTAAGACAGACACAAATGAAACTTATGTAAGAATATAACATATGTGGTGTTAGATTCATGTACAGATGGTGTAGTACGTATAAAAAGGGTATTAGTTTGTAAGCCTAATTTAACGTGTAATACTTAGAGAAAATTGTTCAATTTAGGGGTTTTTTATGTTGGATGTTAGATGGGATCCACCTTACACATTCATTTACAATTGTTTATAGTGAACGCAAGGGAAAGATTTGACCCCGAATCTTTATTTGATGATGGGGAGATGTAATGAATGAGTAAGGACCCATCCCGAAATTCAATAATTTAAATGGTATACTTGTCAGCCACCAAGGATATTCACCTGACAATCAGTATAAAATGCCACCTAAGGGAAATTAAGCTGAGTATGGCGGTTAATGACCACGGGTCTCCCAACGCACAAATATGCAAGACGCAACGCATTCTGGTGTAGTTGTGTACCCTATTTAAGAGAGTGCTGCAAGGTAAATGCTCTCAATAAAGTTCCATAGTTTTGGCAAGATGCCTCTAGTTCCTGATATGAGCAGTCCACGACATGAGAAATTGCAGTTTCTGGCTGATATTCCAAGGTATGTGGCGTTGTTGAATTTCTAAGTATTTTGAGTGATCTACTTATTGGAACGAGCACTTTTTATTTTTTTTATTTAACAGTTTGGTGATTACACTTATAAATTACAAATTACAAATAACACGGTAATGAAATTCTGTTACAAACCGGGCGAGCAACTAACTTATCTACTGATGGCACTCCCTCCCTATGGTGTTTTATTGTAACCATTTTATCGAATTAATTTTGTACAGTAATTCTTGTGTAAATATTATTACTCATATTATCCATCACGTCAGTAGTCAGTACTTCCTCCTGACTAGTTGGAATTTCCGCACCGCTAGCATAAGTATTGCGTTACTAGTGGTCAGAGTCCAGTGTTTCTCCTTTGGCTTTCCCTAGCTTTGATTTACCGTAGGGAGTTGGGATTGTAATGTTCGGCAGTTACCAATTTCTGCCTTAGGATTTGTTAAATTGGTTGGTGGCAGCATACCAAGTATACATGGATCCAGTAAGTGCCCCTCGACACCTACCAGTAGCACCTCCCTTCCTATTCCTACTGACCCGAGTTAACGACCTCAGGACCAGAGGCACTACAGATTATATATGCTGAACGATTAGATGGTTAGTGGGTAACAGAGTGGAAACGTTGTCTATGGAAGGAGTCACAGTCTAATTTGATGTACCATCTTGGAATTTACCTGCAGAAAGTGATAAACACCATGGACATCTCAGTCAGGCTAGACACATAGACCAACATTTCGATCTGGGACCTCTCGAACACAAGACAGTGACAAGCACTCAACCGAAAAGTTTGTTAAAACAAACGTTAACAGTTAATTATTTCAGTACTCTTTGAGGCTCACCACATGGCCAATCCACATGGTAAGCAAACTTTCCAAGAACTTGCTGGAGGAGAGAAGTGATGATTTGTTCAATTGCTCCTGCCGCAGATCATAGCTATCATGCATGGGGTGCATCAGGGCACACACCATGTCAATGGCTGCATGTGTCACACCTTCGTCTTCCCTCTTCAGTGCTTTAACCACCTTCATACCAACACTCTCTCGAAACCTGTCCTTGGCATAAAAGCAGATGCTATATAACATTGTCATAACAAACACAAACACACACAAATGTAGCATCAGTTACACATTTCACTATAATGCAAAATAAGTTAGTAAAGAAATAGAAATAGATTATTTATTAAACACAGCCACGTACGCATTGTAAGATAGGTTGGCATAATATTCATCTGCTAATCCACATCCTCTTTGACCATTTTTGGTTCAATAATGATTTATTAACTCATTACACTAACGGTAATTCAATTATAGTAGTAGTTTTAAATGCACCAGCACTTCAGAAAATTTCTTCACTTTCTTTCAACTCAATATAATTTTACAAGTGAGTGAGTATTCCCAGAGTTGAAAACTATGGAACCTGGATTATGATCTTGATTCATTGTGGAGTTATGGTCTCTGCACCAAATGGCTGATGTAGGTTACCACCTCACGTGTTGAGAAGGGTGCCCACACAAAAACAACCTACAGTAATGTCAAACAAACACCCCATAATATATTTGTCACAAGTCTGCCCAGAGTAACACATTCTGGAGGTATAGTAGTCCTGCACCTGAATCTCTGGATGAGGACTACTCTGGGAGTTCTAAGGCAGAAAGACAATTACAATAATTTGCTAATGCAGTCATTATTGCATATTAAACACCTGTCATCCATTGACCTTTTAAAGCCTAGTGGTAACTTCACGTAGCACCAGGTTTAACATTAAAAAATTCTATGTGGTGTCCACATTGCGTTTATGTGTTTTGTACGGATCTCAGAACAAACAGCAACTTTTGTCTTACAAACATTAAGAGACCGGTTTTTATAACCGAAGTGGAGAGTGTTTACAGTCCGGTATGCACTGAGTCCTTATACAAAACAGATACGCTTTGTCTTTAAAGGGTTGATTTCAACATGCACTCTATCATCACTTTTGTCATTAGGCTGACAAATACAACTGATCCCTTCTCCATTACTAGCATCATCATTACAAACTATGAAACATTTCACCCACTGTTTGTGAATGATGTACTTATATGAACCAAAAAAAAAAAAAAAAAGTAACATACCTTGTAAAATCCCAGTAATTACTGACATACAACCACACACTAAAAGAGTTCTCAGTATCATCATGTCATTAATTGGTAACCACAGAAACTGTCAAACATGCCAACCAGGGTGTGACACGTAACAAGCAATTGTAGCAAATGTGTTTTGATGTCACAGCCCCACACCCATGGCAAGTCGTAACCATGGCAATGAATTGTGACACACATCAAGGTTGGGACTCACATGCTGAATTATATAAGTTGGGTAAAACATTTATAAATATGACATCATATATCCAGTGCCTGAAGTGTGAAACAGCATAATTAAGTGAAGGCAAAAAGCTTATCAGGCTGTTGGCAACTCTGAACTCACCCAGGCAACATGGTGAAGGCTGCAAAGCCCACTTTGGAGGCCACAAGACGTCTCAGTGCTTGAAGTTGTGCCTCCAAGTCTGCCAGAGAGATGACAGACTGGTCACCCTCCTTCTGAACAAGTGCTTGCAATGCTGCTGTGATGAGCTTCTCTTTATTTTCTGCAAACAAACCCTGCAAAGAAACTTATGACCAGTGAGTGAGAGGTATTAGGTGCACACAACTTGCTACAGACAGTGTAATACTCACGTCCTGTGTCACAGAATGAAGAAGGCCGCTGTATGGAATGTTTGCATTAAATCTTTCCACAATTTCAGCAAACGATTTCTTCCCAGGAGGCTGCTGGAGGAACCGCAGATGATGTGACTCAGTCTAATGGAAACAAATTTTGACAATTAAACACAAAACACTGAAAATTTATTTATTTATTTACCAAACTATCCATGCCTGTGTAACACCAGATTCTTGTAAAGCAGAATCCTTAACCCTTCACTATTGAGTGTTGAGTGTACTCACATTCCGGTCCTTGCATTCTGCATAAATCATATACCGTGAAGCAAAGAGGGCACTCACAGCATGTGCATCACATGATGTGAAATTAAGAGTATACTCACAGCATGCAGTGTTATCTTAACTGTTTAAAAATGTGAATGATTTTGGTGATATATCATCATTTCTGTAACGTTTTCTCGGTACAGTAGTCCCTCTGTAATCTGGACCCTAATAATCCAGATCCCTGGGTAATGCACACAATTTTGGGCCAACTACAGCCCCGTTTCAGATTCTGATAACAGTGAATTGGCAAGACACAGGTAACAGCAGTGACACTGATTTTGATTACCAAGAAGATAATGTATTGCTACTTGACATTTGAGATGACAGTGATGTGGGAACGATGGCACTTGAGGCAACACCTTTCTGTGCCTACTGCTCAATTCCCTTCCAACCCCCTGTGGCCAATGCCAACCAGCCCAAAGTGCTTGTCCCAAAAGAAGGTTATTACTAGGAATATGTGTGTGACTAAGATGACTAGATGACTGAAAGGAAATACAAGGAAGTATAAGAGCTAGATATAAGTGTGAAGGGCATCAATTCAGGGGATTTCTTTCGGCGCCTCTGTTTAGCTACAGAGAAAAGAGACATAGAATAATACATTTGCACAGGGAGCATCTGCAGTCTCTACCTCCTCCTCAACAGGAACACTGAGAGGACCAATCCGCTTGCCTCTGGGGGTGGGAACCATCTTGACATGAATATCTCGGTTCCCTGATGCTCTTACTCCATCCAACAAAGAGGCTAACAGTGCATCCCTGCAAACAGAATTGTGAAAATTACTGGGATGTGATGCCATGTAGCTTGGCCAATTGGTACTAAGGCGTCAGTGGAAAATGTCACCTCTACTGTAAAGATTCCAAGGACAGTCAAGCATAAAATAGTGGTTCAGCTGCAGGGAAGAAGTGGAATCAAAGTTGTAAGTTAACCAACAGGAGTCAGCTAAGAAGGGAAAGTTTCAGAAAGAAAAGACACAGGGGGAAGTACCTAACAAGACTTACAGAGGGACAAAGCATATGCATATAGTTGTGGTACAATGACAAAAGTTACCTGTCTGTGGCTGTGTAGGTGCGAACCTGACCATTAATATACTCAACGTTGAATAACTGAGGGTTGTCCTGGCTCCTCACAAGGGCAAAGATATCGGCCAAGGGTCGAAGGGTACAGATGCTGTATGTCTGAGGGTCTCGCTCCAACAGACATGTCTCACTGAGACACAGAGTTCGTCGCTGTGGCTCCTGATGACGACCACTGTGCACTTTGTGGATGCTGAACTCCGAAATGGAAGTGATATACTCATCTCCACTGAAACAGGTGATTTGTGTCTCTTACCCACAGCAAAGATTTCAAAGTAATTAACGCAAGTTAAAATTAAACCTTTCAACATTTTCGTCAAATGGCAAAGTCAAGTGCGTAACATTCTCACTTTGACCCAGACAGAGGTTACCCTGAATGAGGTTTTCTGTGGAGGTGGAATGAACACATATACAAGCATTAAAGGTCACACAACAGACACCAGTGTCCTGGACACCAATCAATGCATTAATGATGTCTTCTCAACTGCCCAAGATACAAAGTTAAGAAACTGAAAGTGATAACGACTGTGAATGATCA
>BLKM01002621.1:0-62433 GCA_013340265.1 Coptotermes formosanus | reverse complement strand
CTCACAACGTCCATAGTGTGGCTTACCTTACCACATCGTAAGTTTCCATTAGTTTGCAAGTCTTCAAAGTGAATACTTTGAGATACAGTATGTAGCATTTTCAAATGATCAGGTTTGCCTTGTTACATCTGGCCTCTGCCTACGTACTGTAATGTCTTCATTTGCTGTCAAAAACTTGCATCAGAAAAATAAAAATGAACACAGCTTTAAAAGTACTTACTCTCTCTGCAGTTCAGAGGGTGTTACCGTAATCTTAAATAACACTGATGCCATTGCTTTGATCACAACAATGACCATACAATGGTGTGCAGGAAACAAATTTCCATGGAGGTTCTGACTATAAGGCTGTTTTTACAAATCTTAACACTTCAATGAAACTTTCCTTATTTCCCATTTTGGAAATTTCCAAATAAAAAGCAAAGCATATAGCATGACACACAGTTGGGAAGTGTCTAGATTTAGTGACTGCGCATATGATTTGTGACAACAACAGAATAACCATGCATGATTACTCATTTACACATGTGTTAAAATGCATCAGTTTTAAAACACTCCAGTCATATGAATTGTGAGCTTCAGTCTCCTTGTGAAATTTGTATTGTCGTGGTCTGCATATGATGTAGATTTCATAAGTTCCTGACAGTTGGAATGTAGGAATACTTTTTGTAGTATTTGATAACAATCTTCATTTTCTCTTTTAATGTAGTATTTAATGTGTGCTGTTTTAGAAGAGCAGTTAAAATCTGTGGTGACAGAGTATACCCAGAAATCAACATTCTTGAGATAAAAGGATACATGACGATATATTCTTTGTATCAAGTTACCATGTGAAGAATTAGTTTTGTTTCTTGCTCTACACTTCATTCATGAAAAACACTTTCCCAGTTTTATTAAAAATAAATTACAAGTGAGGCTTTAAAAATAATCCTCCATCAGATGCATAGCATTCTACCTGTCAAGATATATTTTGATTTATTTTACAGAGAGCTAAGCTTGTGTAAATGATGGTATGTAAATACTGTATGCATTTGTTTTTATGTTCACTAGGCTTTGTAGCATAGAGCTTTTGTACATTTCTTGAGAAAGGTGTTATATAATGTGTGTCAGAAAGAAAGAAAGAAAGAAAGGTTTTGTTTTATAAAAATACTGTTGATAGTAGCACACAAAATATGACCATCTACAAGTGTAACACCCAATATTTTTAATCTCTGTAGATGTGGGAAGAAATGATCCCTCGGTTTATAGTTGGGAGAGTTGCATCCATACTGAAGAAGAGGAAATAGTTTCTTATATGTCCTGTGGTGGCATGTGAACACCATATGAACAACATTTTATTCTGATTCAATTTGTGCTATTATTTATAGTTTCAGTATTCCATATTTTCTTCAGATTAAAAATGTTACCATTTGTTCTTCAGTATCATCTCATACGGATGACATTGAACTGTGATTTAAATGAAAACCAATTGAAAAGCTGTAATTTCATGAATTACTAAATATTTAACAAGATAATTATTAAGTACAGTTTTGCACGTATGTCCTTCCTATTCTTTAGTGTTCCAGGAACCAGTTTGTGTGTTGGTTATTATAATTTATAATACAAAATATGAATGTAAAGTGTACAGTTTTGAAATGCATGAGGTAAATCTGAATTTACAGAAATGATGTCATTTCTCGTGGTGGTGATGTTCCTTGGCCTGCGTGGTCACCTGATCTCTCCGCCTGTGGTTACATTTTATGGGGTGTCTCACAAGTAACCTTTTCATCTCTAAGCGTAGAACCATTGAGAAACTAAAGCAGAGAATAATCGAAGAAATCGCAGCAATCCCGGAGCATATGACTCGTCAGGTGATGGAAAATCTTCGAGAAAGTTTGGAGCAGTGTTTGAGAAGTGGTGGGGGACATCTGAGAGACGAAATTTTCAAAACACAAAATGGCATGTACTGAGTACATCAGTGATAACAACTGTTACATAGTAAGGTGAACTGTCACTGTGTTATTTTGCTTTGAAAACCGTCATGTTTTTCTGCCGCATCCTGTATTACAGTGTACATTACTATAGTCTGTATTAATAAAACTGATTTCAACCATTTTGTGCTTTAAAAAACTTCTAAAATGCAACTGTGGCGATACAGATCTCTTAAATATAAAATACAGTAATCATTTCTGCTTTTCCTTAACTTCAAAAGCAATTCAGAGTATTTTAATGATCATAATTTGGTCTACAGGAAACATGCAGGATAATAGTAGTATTGACCAGAATGGTCTGCATTCTGAAGCAAAATAAACAAGCATACAGGGTAAAGTGGTTGTGTGTGAGGCTCACCGCTCACCCACATCCAGTGCCAAGGTTAAAAGAATGTAGCTATACTCCCTATCACCATACGCCTGAATGGTTTGCACAGGGCAACTTTACCTTTACCATTTACATTTCAAGATCCCAAACTGTGTTGAGTGAAGAGGTGTAACACCATTGTAACTGGATAATTTGAGATGTCTTATGTCACAAAACCATGCAGTAAACTCCACAAACACCTGAGAACACTTTGTTTGAAGGCGTAATATCTGCTATGTAATTGGTTTATGCCAAAGTCATTGCATCTTGGGAGAAAATTTTACTTAGCACACAGGTTTGGACATGGTAATTGATATCTTCCCAGTTTCTTCTGTACAGATTCTGAAACCAATAATAAAATGCAGGCATGAGTTTAAACAGCATTCAGAAGAATATAAACTGGTCCACAGAGACATGGACCTGTGTTAGAAACCACAGTCATCTTTGGGGTTTGCATGTTGGGTGTGTTCATGGCCATACAATTTGGGCAGAGAAGCACTAGTGGAGATTAATAAGATCGTTACCTCCACATCTTAGCAGAACCTACTGCTTAATAAAAAGAGGACAACCACTTTGCACAGATACCTTCTGGGTTCACCACACACACAAGACGTAAGGATGAGATCTACCAGAGAT
Source organism: Coptotermes formosanus (assembly GCA_013340265.1). Taxonomy (NCBI): domain Eukaryota; kingdom Metazoa; phylum Arthropoda; class Insecta; order Blattodea; family Rhinotermitidae; genus Coptotermes; species Coptotermes formosanus. The sequence continues at coordinate 59,463 of BLKM01002621.1, read as the reverse complement.
CTAGAATTGCTTGTATACAATACCATCCCCAATTCCAGTACACTGCTACATTTTTAATGTAAACTTTTAATAATTTTACCAATATTACTGTATATAAATTATACTTGTATATCATGTCATTTTAACTGTACAGTCTGAGAAACCGTGAATTAATATGTTACGTTACCTGTAATGATCCAAGCAATACTCTCAAGTGTAATATCACATGACTAACAGATGCAAAATGGTCCTTTTTAACCTTTGTTTCCTCCTAATGATAGTGGCTTGACCACAGAAACATGTAGGGGTGATATTAATACAAACATATGCTTATAAATAGTGTGTGCATTTGTTGGTTTGTCTAAACAGATAACAAGTCCTTGTCTTGAGATGATTTAGTCTTGTTCTGGCATGTGCTTCACCCTTTATTGCCAACACTGTATATGGTATTCACAAGTAATGCATGTGTGTGGTACACCAATTTGGAGAAGAATGTTAGCAGAATGGCTTGTGCCAAAATATAAGTTAGAATCATCACAAAACATAAAATATTAGTAACACATGCTCTTGTAGAATATTCTGACATCTTTATTTATCTCACATTAGACACTGTCTAATGTTAAATATACATTTGAAGAGCTGGGTTCATTCCTGTCTTCAGGTGATGGTTTGTGAGCACATTTATGGAATTCTTACTGTTATGTTAAAGATGGTAGGGGCTGTCTGAATGTAAAACTTATACAACGATAGATCAGTGTTATGTGCATCTGAGAAAATGAACAGTTGTGACTGCTGTGTACAAAGGAAAACAGTCACAGGCAGCCTAAACGTGTGAATTAGTATTATGTAGCCCTTTGGCACTGACAGGCTGTGTTGCAGGGTGAACGGTTGAACATGTTGGCAATCAACATGTGATATAAGACAACTGAAAACAGCGCTGTTGTCATAGAAACACAGACAAATTCAAGTATACTGCTTCGGACATAAAGTTTTACAACATCTCATACTAAAAATGATAACACTGTCATAGTAAGGACCTTAACATTTCATAAATTATATTCATTAGATCCACTGTGAAACATTTACACACTAGTGTTTAGCTAGACTGGGAAATTGGAAAATAGTGTGCAGCACAGAAGAAAAATGTGTTGCTGTATATGCCTTTAGGTGTGATCTTTGACCATCTTGGTAACTGTCCCAGTTGTGGTGAAAAACGTAGGAATCCATATGTACATGGGAGAAGTAAGAGGAGGAATTTGACTAGCATTAGCCTTACAGTGGGGAATATTATGAGGAACAAAGGGGACCTGCAGTTTAACATGGAACCTTGAGATGGTGGGACTTATCATACTTCATAAAGAAAAGTGGTACTTGTACCATAATTTCCATGCTATGATACACCAAAAGCAAATGCATGTCACAAAGCGTAAAATGTTTATGTTGAAATACCAACCCTCCAGTCTCACGGGGAGATGGATTTGAGCCCATTCATCTGAACCATCACAGCAGTCACATATTCCATCATTGACCCGGCTTGACAGAACAAATTCTGAAACCACACACTTCGTAAATTAAATACAAGTCATACTTTATAACCTGACACACTCCTAAGTGGATTTATATCTCACGTGCCTGGAAATCCAGTGTTCTGCGTATCACAATAAAATCTTCCATTCTGACAAGCACTTGTTCCTGGTTCATCACTACCATCAACCACGCAATCACAGAAGTCATCATTTACCCTGGAAAAGTCAAGTTCCTCTCTGGTGTGGAGACACATAAAATTTCCTCGTTCATTTGGTCTGTACCTCCAAGTGTCAGTTGGGCGTATGCCCTTTAAAAGTGTCTGCTTTTCATTTTCTACAATTTTACTATAACCACTGTAATCCACTAATTCATCATCACGTGCGAAATCCAAACATGTCATTTCATAAATCAGTAAAAAAATACCTATTAAAATTACACCTAAAACAATCACCTTCAGTCTAGTTCTATATGGGTGCATACTTATGTGCCTCCGTATAAACATAACACAAAACAAACTTCAAAGCAGTGCAATTTACATACTACCGCAACATACACCCCACTTTCCTTCCATCCATCTTCGCCACAGATAAGCAATGACGATCTTGGCTATCGAGCTGTACTTCACTTCGAGAATTGCGAGATGGTTACACATTCGCCATCTACGGGTTTTTCTGAATAACGACGGTGACCGCTAGGAACTATAATCTTCGTTCAGATCCATGGTTGATGTACGATGTGACATAGCTGATGATCGTGTAGTGGTGTAGAACGTAGCGCCACAGAGAATGGGTATTTTCAATTCGTGACGTTTTTAACGCCTCAAGCGTTTGAGTGTATGGTTCAGCAGTGCTGGTTAGTTGGAAGAGTTAGGTGGTACTTTCCATGTTGATAAAAAACAAGTGCCAGGTTGTGTCAAAGTGTTGTGTATTAATATATTATATCAGAACTGATTAAAGTACATTATTAGTTTGTGCGTTTTGTTGCCTGTACACTGCCGTTGACAGATTCACGAAAATGGGACACAGTGACAAGGTAAGAATTCAGCTGTAGAGCAGTAATTGTAATAACTGTCTTGTCAAAGTGTCAGCGGTACTATCATCAGCACATTTTGTTTTGTGCTTTGTACAGTGATGTGCCATAATTTGCTATTCTGAAGATTAGACGTTTAGAAATATGCATAATGCGCAATTCAGAGCAGCAAAACTTTTCTTTCATGTGATGGTTGTATGTTAACGAATAGGTTATCAAATACTGATAGTCTGTTGGTAAAAGACACTGCCGCTTTCCAAAGCTGTATGTGTTCATATGGATACATAAGTCCTGATGAGCGAGTAACGAATTGTGTATTATTGTGTTTTAATACTGGAATTTGTCGTGGTCGCTGTAGTTCAGAACACTTTGATTCAGTAGGGATTATAATGAAATCGCTAGAATATGGACCCAGAAGGTTTTTATTTGGGTGTTACTGATATCGCCATTATTGTGAATTGTCCAGTGAATGGAAGTAGTGACCACACATTCTTGTACTAATTTTTCTCTCTTCCAATGTGGCATTTTTAATTAGTATTTAAGCAATGAATTCTTGGGAAAGATCCTGATTAATATGATCATCATGGATCGCCAGAAATAACACATATACATTTATTATCAGTGATAGTTATCACTGTGTGTACATGTTAAGAACTCGGGAGCATTTATACTAGTTAAATGTGACTTTAATAGGTAATATTGACATTAACTGAAAAAAATAAAGTAGTATCTCTACATGCCATAAAGGCTTGTTGAGGAAGTAGATGTATAGCCCCAGTCATTCTTAACCTTGGCTTTAGATGGAGGTGAGTGCGCAGTCTCACTTGCTGGCCACTTTACCCGTTGCGAAGGAGCCCCTGTACCCGTTGAGTAGGAAGATGGGTGTACCCAGAACCAGTCTGGACAAACTGCTTGCCCTGCTGGGAGTCAAGTGATAGATTGTCTGGCTTGTAGTTTGTTTGCTATGCAGACTGCAGTATGAACCAAGACAAGGACAATTGTAATATAAAATTAATAAACTAAGAAGTGAATGCTTTTGCTACCAACCTTAAATAGTGTTAACTATTCAAAGTGTGGTGGTTACTATGAGCTACTGGATTATTAAAAAGTAGGTATTTCACCCACAGAATAAATTTATGGGCTTCATATAACAATCAGCAATTATTGCATTTGTGTGAATATAAATGACACTACATATGAGGCAACCCCCTTCACATTCTTCAATTTTTAGGAAAATGCATACGCAGGACCTCTTAACTTTGTTTAGAATTATAAGGCAACCCTAAATATTTCAGAGAATGAAGTAGGAAGAAAACATTCTTGTCTTAAATTTAGGTAAATATAGCATTTCCCTAAACAGCAGTTATCATTGAGTTGTGATTATGAGCACAAGATGGTGACTGACACTGTGGTCAGTGAAAATGCTGATACTGAATGTACAAATAATGTCATTGAAGATAAGGGTATTGGACATCTATGCTGCGAAAAATTGGAACTGGAATTAAATAAGGTTACTATGGAATTAAAATCTGCTGAAGAAGTTATTGAAATCGTAAAGGAGGTACTTGGTATTACTGACAAGACAGTGAATGAACAAGGTACGATCTCTTACGACTGTAATAGAGGAATACTCTCTACATTGAGCAATGAGAATTGGAATCACATAAAGGGACATCTAAACAGGAAGAAAGTGAACAAAACTACTAAAATTCCTTCTACAAAAGTAAGTACCGCAAACCACTTTGAAGTTTTGTATAACCTCAAAGATTCAACTTCACAAATAGAAATAAGAAAGAAGAAACCTACTACATCTAATGTCATCAGTCAAGATTCCAAGACTAAAGTAATTCCTTCAACTAGGGCACATAATAGTAAAAATAACGGAAAGGACCAGGAAGTGCATAATATTCCAGTTGTAATAAATGGTATTATTTCTTCAAGCAAGAGAGATGAAGTTTTGACTAGTGACTTTTCAGTGCTGAATAATGGTGATAGGGTTAATGGGACTTTATTAAAGACTGATGAAGACAAATATGCTGTGAATAAGATGGATGTTTCAGTGTTAAATCTACCAGAATAAAAATATAATATACTGATTATTGGAGATAGTCACATAAGACGTTGTGCTAGGAAGGTGAAAGATGACCTCAATAAATCCTACAGTGTAACTGGGATTGTCAAAGTAGGTTCTGATATTAATACTTTAACAAACTCTGTTAAAGGCCTTGTGCAAGCTTTGTCGAAAAATGATGTGCTTGTATTTAGTGATGGCATGAGGGATGTTGAGGCTAATAATACTACAGAAGGACTAAGACATATTCAGGATTTTGTGAGAAAGAATGATCATACCAATATTGTTTTACTAAGTGTACCTTATAGATGTGATCTTATAAGTTGGTCATGTGTTAATAACGAGATAACAGCATTCAACCAGAAATTGACTAAGAGTATGCAATGTCATGGGCATGTAAGAGTGGTGAATTGTGATTTACATTGTGAATTTTGCACAAGATATTGCCTTCATTTAAATAACGCTGGAAAAGATGAACTTTCTAAGAATATAGCAACAACTTGTTTGACGATATTGCATAAAAAAGTTGTGTCAATTTGTCTGTCTTGGAAAGACACCTCTACAGAGCATAGTCAATTAGATACAGCAAATGTTGAAGCTGATGTTTGTACTACTAGAAAAGTAGATAATAATGACCAACAAATATGTAATGAAACTGATAATACTCACCTTGACATGGCAAAAGAAGAAACAGAGGTCAGTTCACCCATTCCTTTGAACTGGAAAGTTAGAACAGACTACTCAGCTTCTGCAAGTAATGATCTACAGTTGTTAGAAATTGATGACATTCTTCAGCATAATGAAGATTTCTGTACTGCAAATGAACTTGGCAACTCTGATATTGTTGGTGTGGCATGTAATGTTGATCTTGTTCAGTACTCTTCTGATGAACATCCTATAAGAAAAAAAATACCAGAAAATAGAAAAGATTATTTTTTATCCTGTTTTAAGTAATAGATTGACAGTAGCTAGTTCACTGACCATTTTTCATCGAAGTATAAGGGGTTTAGAACATAAAGTTGATGAATTAATGTGCACGCTAAAAGTATTAAACTTAATCCACACATTATCTATTTACCTGAACACTGTTCAGTAGAACAAAATCTTGTGATTGTTAATTTTGGTAATTCTTACTTAGACTCAAATTTCTCGCGGAAAAGTCATTCTGGAGGTGGCGTGTGTATTCTTATAACGTCCAATTTAGAAATTAATATATTAGACATTTCTCAATTGTGTATTGAGAAAATTTTTGAAGCTTGTGCAGTGCAAATTACTATTGGCAATCACTTTATTATAATAATATGTATATATAGATCACCTTCTAGAAACTTTTGTCATTTTCTCAAACAATTAGAATTGATTTTAACATATGTAAATCTAGAACAGAGTTTGTTCTATGTGGGGATTTTAATGTTAACATTTTAGCAGACTCAAATTTAAAGCTACAAATATTCTTCCTTCTTCAGTCTTATAGTATGTCGCATATAATTGACTTTCCCACTAGAACTACCACAAGTTCTAGCTCAGCAATAGGTAACGTCTTTATTGATTACTGTAGAGTTAATTCCTTTGAACAGTTTCTGTTGTGTAATGGCCTCTCTGATCATGATGCACAATGTTTAATTTTAAATAATATTTTTTCTCTTTCTCATAAGAGTAGCAAACCATTAGTTAAGAAAAGATGAGTAACTAATCATGCAACGGTAAACTTTACAGGCATGCTAAAAAATGGATCCCGGGAGACCGCCCTTATTCAAAATGACGTTAACAAAAGCTTCTACTCTTTCTTAAACACATTTTTAATTATCTCTGAATCCTGTTTTCCAATAATACACGTTACTCCTAAAACAAAGGCAAATTGCTGGATAACAACAGGCATCAGAATATCTTGTAAGCAACAAAAAAAAAGGCTTTATATTCATAGTAAAAATGGCAACTGCTCCAAGTTCAAAGCTTATTATACTCAGTATTGTACAATACTAAGGAAAATAATCAGAAGGGCTACGGAAATGTACTATAGTGATTTGCTGGCATTATCTGATGATAAATTTAGAACATCTTGGAATATAATCAAAAGTGAATCAGGAAAAGGGAATAACAAAATCCATAAGCCATCTGAATTTAAGTTAGGAAATAAAAATGTTTGTATAAATCAAGCTGCTGAAGCATTTAACAATTATTTTTTAAATGTTGTTGAAGAATTAAACATTGACAAGGCAGGTATTAAGTCTGCCATTCCCTTACGCAGAAAATGGTTTTCTGGTGGTTTTCCTAATATGATTCATATTTCAATAACTGAATCAGAAATTATTTGTACAATTGCCTATTTAAAGAGTAAAAGTTCATGTGGCTATAATGGAATATTGAACAAAATATTAAAAAAATGTGGTGACTTTATTAGCAAACTCTTGCTTATATTTTTAATACCTCTTTAACTCTAGGTACATTCCCAGACTGTTTAAAGTACTCCATGTTAAACAGTTATTCAAAAATGGAGAATGATCTCAATTGTCTAATTATAGACCAATTTCTTTATTGACTGGTTTCTCAAAAATTTTTGAGTTATTAATATTTCGAAGAATAATGCAACATTTAGGAAATCATAATATAATTGTACCTGAACAGTATGGTTTTAGAGAAGGTGTTTCTACAGATATTGCTACCCATAAGCTCATTGAAACTGTTTTTAATGCGTGGAAAAGGAACAAATATGTTGCTGGTATATTTTTTGACTTAACTAAAGCATTTGATTGTGTCAGCCATGAACTTTTGCTTTCTAAATTACAGTTTTATGGTGTAATAGGTACAATCCTAGACTGGTTGAAATCATACTTGATTAACAGGAAACAAAGAGTTGATCTTGAATTTAGAAACTTACACCACTACTCATCATGTTGGGACACTCTTTAGTGTGGTATTCCACAGGGCTCTGTCTTGGATCTCTTGCTGTTTAATATATATATAAATGATTTTCAAAAATTAAGAGCTTTTCTAATACCATACTATTTGCCAATGATACTAGTATACTTGTTACATCTAGGAATTATACTGAACTAAATCAGAGTTTACATTTTATTTTGCAGCATATTTCTAAAGGGTTCAAAATAAATCAGTCGGTACTAAATGCTGATAAAACATATACTGTGAAATTTTTATCTTCTAAAGCTCTGATTTATCCATTACATTTAACATATGCTAATCAAACTCTTACTGTAATGGATACTATTAAATTTTTGGGTTTGTGCTTGGATGGTCACTTATCATGGAAAACCCACACAAATGTACTAGTAAGGAAGTTGAGTTCAGTTTGCTTTGTTATGAGAAAATTGTCTTATGTACTAAATATAGATACAGTGAGATTAGTTTAGTTTGCACACTTTCAGTCACTGATAAATTATGGTATAATCTTTTGCAGTTCATCAACAACTATGCATAAGGTATTTTTAGTTAAAAAAAGGATAATCAGAATTATGGTAGGATTGGGTCCCAGGAGCTCTTGCAGATGTGGATTTAGGAAATTAAGCATACTAACAATTCCAAATTTGTATATTTTTGCATTAATGGTGTTTATTGTTAATAATCCAGACAGCTTCCAGTCAAACTCTTCAGTACATTGTATAAGCATGAGACAGGGAAATCAATTACATTTCCCATTAGTAAAATTCTCTTCCATACAAAAAGGTGTTATCTATTCATCTGTAAAACTAATTAATAATTTACCATCAGTCATACTAAAGCTTCGCAGAGATATAACTAACTAACTAACTAACTAACTAACTAACTAACTCCATGGAGCAGAGGCCTTCTTGAGAAGCTAACAGTTTCTCAGCTAGTCAAAACATGCCCTGCATTTTATGGAACCCAGAGGTTCATTACCACATTCACAAGATCACGCCACCTTGTCCTATCCTGAGCCAGCTCAATCCAGTCCATGCCCCCATCCCACGGCTTGAAGATCCATTTTAATATTATCCTCCCATCTATGCCTGGGTCTCCCAAGTGGTCGCCTTCCCTCAGGTCTCCCCACCAAAATTCTCTTTGCACCTCACTTTTCTGCCACACCTGCTGCATGCCCTGCACATCTCATTCTTCTCAATTTGATTACCCAAATAATATTTGGTGATGAGTACAGGTCATTAAGTTCTTCAGTATGTAGTCTTCTCCACTCCCCTGTTGCCTTGTCCCTCTTAGGCCCAAATATCCTCCTCAGTACCCTGTTCTCGAACACCCTCAGTCTTTGTTCCTCCCTCAGTGTGAGAGACCAAGTTTCACACCCATACAAAACAACAGGTAAAACTATAGTTCTGTATACCCTAATCTTTATGTTTTTGGATAGCAATGTGGAAGACAAAAGATTCTGCACCGAATGGTAGCAAGCATTCCCCAACTTCAATCTGCTCTTAATTTCTTCATGTGTGGTGTTTTGATTCATTAGGGTTGTTCCCAAATATTTGAATTCTTCCACACTTTCCAAGGATTTACTATTTATCTTTATGTTGTGATTGTGTCCTGCATTCTGATTTCGAGACATGACCATGTACTTAGTTTTCTCAGCATTTACTTCTAGACCAATCTCCTTACTAGCAATTACTAAATCTTCTGCGTTTTTCTTTATTCTCTGTATGCTTCCACCCATTATATTAACATCATCAGCATAAACCAGAAGCTGATGTGTACCATTCAATTTCAAGCCCTCCTGATTTGCCTGAACCCTCCTAATGGCCTATTCTAAAGCAAAGTTGAAAAGCAATGGCAACAGAGTGTCTCCTTGTTTCAAACCAGCAGCCTGTGGTTTCAGTTATTCTCGTTAGGATTCCATATTATATGGAACTTGCCAGTGCACTCTCTAATTATCACGCTGCTCCTAATATCGTATTTCAAATGTAACAGAATCCATGTGTTTTGCTGCACTACGCAAATGATGAAAAATGTGTGTATTACAGGTAAATTAACTTCATCTTAGTTCAACAAATGCCATTTAAGTTAATGTGCTGAACTATTTGGACTGATCTGAATTAATAGCTCTCATTTTAAAGCAAATTGCTTGCTGGCCAGTCAGGAGAGGTCAGAGGAGTGGGAACAGAGCACTGTGTGAGTGGACGTGATTTAATGCAAGGGAAGAAGATAAAATTTTGTCCAGCCACATTACCTCTTCTGCATTAACTGTATGACGAGATAAGGAAACTGTCAGTACTGGGTACTGTACAGCATTTTCTTGTTGCCACTTGTGTCTGTTTATACTAATATTTTGTGTTTTTGTGCTTTGTTTCGTTATTAGCCCTTGAAATAGTTCCATAATAATAAATGTAAAATTTAAGAGGTATCTTGCAAGGGGCCATCATGAGGGAAGAGAGCAAGAAAATTAATGAATATTAAACAGACGTTAGAGGTAATGTGTCATGAATCCAGAAAACAAGTGACATTATTCCTGCTTCAGGAATCCAAGAATTTACGTTGAGGGATGTTTGTAATACTGCAGAAAGAATGAAATTTAGCTGTGCAAGTGCTACTAGAGTAACTAACAGCATAAGTATTTTGATGCTTATTGTAGCAGATGCCAGACATTTCTGTTGATTTTCACGGGTAAGTTATGCTCAGTCTGTTTGATTTTACCCTCTGTGACTTGTTTTTAAACACAACTGTGGCATAAGCCAACCAGTTAGTCAATTTCCTGTTAACGTCATAGGGTCTTCATGAAGCAATGCCAGCAGACTCTGCTTCCAGCTATTCTTTCGTTGGTACAGGCATGCTGAGATAGTGCTTTAAATTATGGTATGACTGCAGCTTCACACAGCATGCTCTCCAGTTCACTGTGCACTGATCATCTTGTCATGTGATGCTAATAGTCACAGCCAGTTAAAGCATTGTTAAATAACTAGAAATGTGTTAGTAAAGCAAGCAAAAGCAATCCCATTACAGGCCTGGACAGACCCTTAGGGTTCCAGGAGGTTGAGACTCCTAGACAGCCCTACGTACCGGCCGCTTCATTTCTGTTAGAGGCTGAGTCAACCCCAGGGCCATATTGCGGCCGGAAGGATTATGTGAATGAAAAATTCCAATGACACCATCGGGAATCGAACCCGCGACCTTCCGGTTTGTAGTGCAGTGCCTCAACCAACTGCGCCATTCGCGTGCGCCAGAAATGTGTTAGTAGGGGTAAATAATTAAAAGAGTACTGACCAGCTAAGGTGTGGCATGGCCTTATTTTGTGGTACTTGATTCCTTGAAAGGACAAGTCTTGAGAATCTTGGGAAGTACAGAAATTTACAATGCCGGTAGTTTGTACCACATTTATCAGAAATCTTTGGTGTAAACTGTGGACGCGTTTGTAGTCTGATTAGTAGTCTATTGAGTTTTGTAGTTCTTCATGTTGTCAGGCTCTCGAGATATTCCACAGATTTTGGCAAACGAAACATTGATTGACAGTTTCAACATGTTTGGCCAATACTTACTACCGAGGAAGTTTAGCAGTGACGCATCTGATTCGCGTTCGAGTGATACTTTGTTCGAATTCTGGCGGGCATGCGTTGTCTTTACCTGAGATTTTAGTGGTTTTCTTAATTGGCTCCGTTAGCTATCCCGGAATACGTCACGCCTGCTTTGGCCTACATTCTTTTTTACATGGCAGTAACATGTAGCGGTATGGGATATACAGTAAGTGCCATGTGAATTTTAACTTCAGCTTTTTCGAAAGTCGAAAGATGTGTGCACGAATTGTGAAAAATATTCCGAAAACTTTATTTGAATTTCGCCCATTTGTAAAGAGCAAGACCTTGAATCATGCAGTCACGTTTGAATTTCCGTTATCGTGCAGATGATTTTATCTACATTTCTTCTTTACATGGTGAGTGGAGATTAAAAGGAAAATGCGTGTAAATAATCATGATCTACTGTGTACTCTTTTGGGATGTCTGTACACAACAGTGGACTTACCTGGGCTATATAATGAAAAACACAACCTCCCGTGTGTAACAGCCTTGGCATGCCATCGTGAACAGAATACCGTAAGACAGCAGGCGTGACTGTCATTACAGTACAAGGGTTTTACGCATACTCTCTCGCACCTGTCTTCGTGCCGAAAGAAGTGGCATCCGGACTCTGCCAACACGACGATGTCATGAAGACCAGTGGAGCGTATGAAGTCACGTGGAACATACTTGGGGGACATCTGTGCTTTGTCGGAATACGTTTCTCCATTATTAAATTCAAATAATGATAAAAATAAACACATGAAATCACTAAGCAGGTTACTTCGGTGGGAAGTATGCTGTATGTTGCCTTCGTCTTAAGGGATGGGGTGAACCAGAATATGAAGTGGGTGATCTTATCTCATTTAAACTCCCAAGATGGAAGGAGCAGGTTTCTCCGAAGTGTTAACTACGTATTAGACTACACGGTATCTTAACCGTGGTAGGATACCATATTCTAAGTGTCGTCTGATTACTTTCGTAGTGCACGCATATACCTTTTTGCCCTTTAGTCTACTATTCTTTTGTATGGAAAGAAAGTAGGCTTGTGAGAGGACCATGCTGTCTGTCCGTATGTGCTCATGTATCGTCCGATTTCACCTTTTGAATAGGTTAACCAATTTACGCGAAACTTGGCTAGAACAGTATCGCCAGTGGAAGCCACACTGGTGCCCTGATTTTTAGTTTTCTACACGTGGTAATAACAGTATACCTGAAGCGACAACTTGCGGGGTGGTAGCGGTCCAGATGTTATGTATGGTAAGGTAGCAGAATACACAATTTTTATCACGGAGTTGTTTTTTGAATGCAAAGCAGCTTTGCGGCGCAGAACATTTTTTAATGACCTGTTGGAACTAAGCATGTGGACGTCAGTGGCGAGGTAAACCACAAACGTGTCAATACATTGTGTGTGTGTGTGTGTGTGTGTGTGTGTGTGTGTGTGTGTGTGTGTGAAATGCCGGTTGTTAAGTAAGCACTTACATATGTGGCGACAGTGTGATGCTTTTAAGACAAATTTGACAATTTTCGTAGAACGATATGCCTTTAAGTGGCAGGTTCTTCATAAAAATAAAATGGCCATAGTGGTACTAGTTCAAATTTGTTTTGATGACCACCCTACTACTTGGTGCTAGCTGCAGTCTTGCAACCATGGATTTACATTTGCACTGGACATTAAGGCCATTTTGGGAGTGAAGACGCTTACTTTCGTTTCATTTATCAGATACTTTAAACTGTATTGAATGGTTCCAGTTCATGTGGGATTAAACAAAATTATATTCACTTGGAGAACATCTGTCTCATTAAGTAACTTATAAAGTATTGTAAAACCTATAGAATTTCAGACTACTACTACTACTACTACTACTACTACTGCTGCTACTACTGCTACTATTACTGCTATTACTGCTGCTGCTATAAATGACCGAAGGCGACTACTACTACTGCTGCTATAAATGACCGAAGGCGACTACTACTACTGCTACTACTACTGCTGGTACTACTACTACTGCTGCTGCTGCTATAAATGACCGAAGGCGACTGCTACTACTGCTACTACTACTGCTGCTGGTACTACTACTACTACTGCTGCTGCTGCTATAAATGACCGAAGGCGACTACTACTACTGCTACTACTACTGCTGCTGCTATAAATGACCGAAGGCGACTACTACTACTGCTACTACTACTGCTGCTGGTACTACTACTACTGCTGCTGCTGCTGCTGCTGCTATAAATGACCGAAGGCGAATGATTGTGTGGTTTGAAACGGCACTCTTCTGTGAGCAGGATGTGTTCTGTGACCTGGCCGTTTGAGACAGAGTGCAGTGGTCTGACAGGCTGTAGCTACCAGGAATGCTGATATGTGCACCTAAAGTGAAAGTACTGCCTTTAGCTTGGCCTCACTTCAGGTTATTTAAAACCGGCTTTCTCAGAATGAATTGCCTTTGGAGCCAAATATCCCAGCTACGCCTTTTGTCGTATTTCCTGAAAGGCACTTTCATCTGATTTTGTTTGGGAGGGACTAAGGAATTGCGGGTTTTATAGGCCTATGTGGGGACGGTCAGTTGTGATGTGACTACCTGCCATAACCACCGGAATTTGACTTATTTTTAGGTAAATGAGGTTTAAATGTACAGAGATTTTTTAAAAATAAGTCGCTGAAATGAGCACTACAGAGCGGGCAGTGTCATCTGTCGCTATGCAGCAACGTTGGCACCCGCTATTCGGCGAGCAGTCCGGCGATGGGCAATGCTGGTGCTCTGTGTAACAGCAAAACGCAGTTTTGATTTCTAATCACTTGTAATATTTTTCGGTTTTTCTGTACCAAGGGTGAAGAATGAGAGCTCCGAACGCAGTGAACACAGCGGGTTTTATTCCACTCTGTTCGTTTGTACAGTACAGTTCAGTCACGAGAAAGCAGAGCGAATAAATAAGGTTCGCTCCTTACTACAAAGATTCCTGCACAATGTGTGTTCCGTGACATTGGTTTGCGATGAGACTAGGTACCAGGATATGGACATTTGTGATTGGTATTGTACGCATTATTTTTGATGGAAGGCAATATAATAGTGTTTTATGTTTGCTCTTTAGCACATCTAATCTTTTGAAGATGTGTTTTACAAAAAGACGGAGGCTAACCCCCTTAATTTACAGCGGGGTCATTTAATAACTGGTATTGTTAAGCGAGTTTTTCTTAACGCGGCGGTGTCCTTCAAGAAAGCAATTGCCGTGTTACAGGAGAATAGACTGTAAATATGTAGGATTAAAAATTTATGTAGTAGGAGAGTAAGCGTACAAATTGTCCTTTGAGTTTGGTGTCCGTATGAAACTAGTTAGGTTAGTAAAAATGCTTTGAAGTGTGGTGGTGGTGGTGGTGGTGGTGGTGGTTGTGGTGGTGGTGGTGGTGGTGGTGGTGTGTCATTTCATTCCATTAGGAACATGGGGAATTTGTGAAGGATCTGTATCTGATCGTGTTACCAGACAACCTCTTAATCTCGCACCGTGTTTTGCCGCATTTTCCTGCTACCCCTAAAACGGTCCTTTGCCAGCTTTGCTTCGGTCTTCCTTTTCTTCTGGCTCCTGCGAATTTCAGTCCAGTGGTTGTTTTTCAGTGAATTAGTAATCCCCCTTCCTCGGAGTATGACCGATTCAGCGCCATGTTTTAGTGTGACCTACAATAAAATTCGGAGAGACAAACATTTGTCTGCTGCGTTCCCTGTTAAGAATGATCTGAAAGAAGGAGATGGTTTATCGCTATTGCTTTTCGACTTTGCTGTAGAATGTGCCATTAGGAAGGTTGAAGAAAACCAAGAGGGGTTGAAATTATTTTGAATACATTAGCTTCTGGTTTATGCTGATGACGATAAATTGTTGCGTGAATGCATAGTAGGCTACTTTAAAGAAAAATAAGAAGCCTTATTAGTCTCCAGCAAGGAGATTGGTAGTAGAAGCAAATGCTGAGAAAACACACACTCTCTCTCTGTGTGTGTGTATATATATATATATTCATGTCTCGTGAAAAGAATGCAGGGCAAAATCATAACATAGGGGTACTCGTAGGTAATCAGTACTTCGAAACTGTGGCAGAGTTCAGTCGTTTGAGAACGACCCAAACAAACCAAAACTGCATTCATGGAGAAATGAAGAGTAGTTTGAAGTCAGGGAATGCCTGCTACCGTTCGGTCCAAAGTATTTTGTCTTCAGTTTGCTATGCAAAAACATAAAGATTGGAATATACAGAACTGTAATTTTGCTTGTTTTATATGGCTGTGAAACTAGGTCTTTTAGATTGGGGTAGGGACATAGGCTAAGGGTGGCGAGAGTAGGGTTCCGAGGAAGATGTTTGGACCCAATGGAGAAGAAGTAACATTGGGCTGGAGGAGGTTGCATAAGACGAACTTCATGGTCTGTTCTGCCCACCGAATATTCGAGTGATCAAATCAAGAAGACTGAAGTGGGCGGGGCATGTGGCATGTATGGGAGAGAGGAGACGTGCAAACAGGATTATGTGGGGAAGCCTGAGGGAAAGAGACCACTTGCAGGAACTAGGCATAGGTGAGAGGGTAATATTAAAGTGAATTTTCAAGAAATAGGATGGGTGCTGGAGTGGGATTGATATGGCTCAGGATAGGGACACGTGGCGGCATCTTGTGAAGAACCGTCTGATTCCACTCATTGCAGGGTATTTCTTGACTAGCTGAGAAACTGTCAGCTGTTCAGTAAGGACACTGTCCTGTGGAGTTAATTAGGGAGGTCGGCTTTGAATTTTGCGGGGCGCTCCGTGTCGTCAGTTTTAGGGATGAAGGTTGGCCAATATTGAACAGTTATAAGAATCTGTAATTTTTGGAGTGATTATTGGTAGTATATGTGATTGTTTCCGACGTAACGGCGAAAATGCACAAGTAAAGCTGCTGGAATTCGATGCTCATCGGAAACATACGTGTTTTACCTTGTCCTTCGTCTCCATATGGCGCCGGTTTCGGTGTTTGCATAGTAACCACTGTAATCGTGTATGCGGCCAAGCGCATCGCATTGCCAACAAACAGGGACGAACGAAGACGTGTATTCTGCGTGGGTTAAGTTCTTTCCTGCGTTGGAGCATATTAGTAGAAACCTGAGATAAGTGTAGGTGAGCAATTTTTCCGGGAATTAGTTTCCTGTTGGAGCTTATACTTACCTTTGTTGGCATTGCTCTTACCTGGGAGTATGTCTGTTTGATTCGAAGTGTTAGACGAGAATTATATTTTAAACAACACACTAACGGAGTTTAAGGATTCTTGATTGAAGATGTATTGATACACTTTTAGCAAGGAAGCATACGAGGTTTCACGGCATATCCCTGTTATAAGTTACCTAAGCTGAAATGAGTAGTGCTGTGTAATTTTATATTGACGTTTCAGAAGTGTCGTTAGTTTCAAATCGGGGTTCATGTGTATAGAGTGACGTTTCTGTTACATCTAAATCAAAAACCTTGCGCGCATATGCACAGAATGGGTTACGCATTTATATCCAATGAAAGTTTAACTATTTACACTTCTTCATTCACTAACACGTCAAAGTAATCTTGTCTTGTTAACAAAGGCAATATTTACGAGTGAACACGCTGATGTAATAACAATATTTTCATTTGTACCGTCGTTTCTTCTCGCGTCATATATAACTCATACCATATCGCAGTGGGGTGGACAATTATCGGAGGAAGTGAGAGTAACGTCAGCAGTGCTGCAAGGGAGTGTATTGGGCCCACTACTGTTCCTCGCTTACGTAAACGATATTTGGAGAAATGTTGAGTCAACTATTAGACTTTTCGCAGATGATTGTATTATATATAGGAAAATTGTAAATAATAAAGATATAGAAAAGTTGCAGACAGATCTGAACAGGCTGGGGGAGTGGACGGTTGAAAATGCTATGGCAATTAATCCAACTAAAAGTAACGCAATTAGTTTCACGAGAGCCCGAGTGAAGGAACCGCTAAATTATTCGTTGCGGGACACAGTAATTCCAGAAGCGAGCGCTTGTAAATACTTGGGAATAATTTTACGCAGCGATTTAAGTTGGGCTGGTCAAATTAATTATACGGTGAAAAAAGCCTGGAAGGCACTTCACTTTACAATGCATATTCCCAAAAAGGGAAACAGCAAGACTAAAAGTTTAGCCTACACATCACTAGTGCTTCCGATTCTTGAATATGGGGCGGCGTCCTGGGATCCTTACAGGGAGGGGCAGATAAATACGTTAGACGGGGTGCAAAAGAAAGCGGCTAAATTTGCACATCATAGGAACGATTCGAACTGGGAAACCTTGGCAGAGCGTAGAAAGATATCACGCATATGTGCTGTCTTCACAGCGCACACGGGAGAACGGGCTTGGAAGGCTATAGGTGACAGATTACGAAGTCAATGCTGTCTGAGCAGGGTCGATCGTGATCGGAAAATTAGGGGCAGAAAGCAAAGGACATATCGGAAAATATTCCTTTGTAAATAGGACAGTCCAGCTCTGGAACCAACTACCTGCAGATGCTTTAGGGACTCTCTCCTGTAAACCAAGTAATTTTAGGGAGAGGATTAGGAAAGTGATAAGTGAGGTGAAGTGAAGGCGTGGTGGAAATCATCAAAAAATGCGGTGAAGTGAAGTGAAGTGAAGTGAAGTGAAGTGAAGTGAAGTTAATCGTGGTGGGGATGTGAAGGTTACATAAGTGTGGTGCATGAGTTCATGAAGTTACGTAATTCATTACTGCGACTGTATTACTGTATAGTATGCTCAATTTTTTATTAATATTAATTCATCAACTTCGGGTTAATTGTATTTTTATTGTATTTGTATGTGTATTGTATTTGTAATTGTATTTGTATTGTAAATGTATGTGTATTGTATTTATAATTGTATTTGTATTGTAATTGTAATTGTATTTATTGTGTGTAGTATATGTCCTTTATTGTTTTTGTAATTTTGTGTGTTGTGTTTTGTTTGAGTGCGGTGTGTTGTTTTGTGTGGTGTGTCTTATTGTAGTACCACTGCCACCGGGTACAAACCCATTTGCAGTCAAAATAAATAATAGTAATAACAACAACAACACACAGTTCCAGAAACTCAAGCCATGTTTGTCAGCACAGGTAAAAACACGCAAATTGTGAAGCACCATGGTCATGCTTTCAGTTTTTATATTTGTGACGGCCAGCACAGGTAAAAATCTAC
This sequence comes from Coptotermes formosanus, assembly GCA_013340265.1. Classification (NCBI taxonomy): domain Eukaryota; kingdom Metazoa; phylum Arthropoda; class Insecta; order Blattodea; family Rhinotermitidae; genus Coptotermes; species Coptotermes formosanus. The sequence goes on along the minus strand of BLKM01002621.1, from coordinate 41,190 downwards.
CAACTGTAATCAGCTGGGCTAGGCTTTGAATTTTCATATTAGTGTAGGGATTCCATTCCTGCCGGGCTTATGGGTTTTAAAGAGCTCCGTCTCGGTACGCTGTAAGATTCGGGTCGCGTCGCCAAGTGCCTGGGGGTTTTCCGAATCATAGAAACACGACAATTCCGACAATGCCTACGAAACTTTTGACTTTCCCACAGTGGGAGGAAACGTCTGTAGGGGTAGGACAGCCATCGACCAGCCACGAAACGGAAGCAACAGGAGAGGGAAACGAAGGTGTGTAGATTAGTGAATATAGAGTCTCAGCTGAGACTGCAAAGTAAGAGGAACGGATATGTAAAGAAAAAAAAGTAAGTACTTTTTTTAGTTATCTTGTAATAGTATTAATAATTACTGTACTGCTTCTTTCATTGCGTGACGGGTTGAAAATTTTTTCTACCTCCCTCCCTTCCCGTGGCAGGTCGTTGCTGTCGTAACTCGAAATAGCTAAATTTCGCAGACGTAAAATTCATTGCAAAACTTTTTTACCCCCCTTTCGAAATCAGAGAAGCGTTAGGTTTCGAGTGAGGTGCGGAATACCTCCGTAGACGCTCCCTTTCGCTCACATTTTCACCCAGGGAAAACGTCTACAGAATTCTCTACCGTATATAGGTGGTATACGCAACATTATTGATTCATACAACATTTTTGATGAGAAGACAAATACAATAACAAACATTGACTGCAGCACTTATCGACCTTTGTGTGAAGGGCATGGAAAAATATGTGCTGATAACGAGCTGTATTTTTTTGTTATCAATCTAGTAGGCAATACAAGAACGTCCTTGTATACGGGCAGTTTTTCTTCTACCTCAGCCTGTAGGAAGCAGGCTATGCCTTGCCTTTGCCCTGCAAGATACTGAAGAGAAGACTTTCAAGGGATTGTACTAGGGCTGCATCATTTAAATTCACTGACGTATGAATTGGTTGTTTTTGTTGTTTAACGACACTGCGGCATTTGCAGAGGTTATGACATACCAGAGACAGTAGGTTCATTACGCTAGGCGTGTGTCAGTCGATGTCTTGGTCTGGTTTTGATGCTCTGCATTTTCTCAAAGCGTTGAGTATAACTCTTCGTGGCGTGATTCGGATCTGGTGTCCCGTATACATAGCTAAATTTTGCGTAGAACGATACCATATGTCATTTGTTGATTAGTGCTATGAAAATGCAGACTGTATATTCTTTAGTTTTAGTATAATTTACATTAGGGACGGGAGCGCTTTTTGAATCATCTTACCCTCATATGTGTCCTTTTTACCCCGAAACTAACTTTGTAAACCAACTGACCCATTTTCATGGAAGTATCAAGGCCGTGCTGCTGGGAGACCTCCCTGTGGTCTACTTACTCGTGTCGTATGTGGGCAATACTGTAAAATAGTGTGGCCTTTGGCTTCCATTATTAGAGCCGCTGGGTCAGTGCTTTGTTCTGTAAACTTTATTGTATGGCGACAGTATTTTTTCCACATACGACGCACTAGCACAATGTGTATTATTTAAAGTTCTATAAGTGCTAAGTTCTCGGATTTTGACTTTAACAGTGTTCGTGTGTTTAAAGCTCGCTGTGATTTCTTTTCATTTAAAAAACAACTGTTTGAGCGTGCTGTTATTTACAGACTCTTGATTGTGTCATATTGTAGGCACGATGTTTGAAGTTGTTACGAATTGATAGTAATCAGTAAGTTACTACTGCTGCAGTCAAACATGGTATCGCCGTGGTATGCTGTTTATCGCAGGTTCGTACTAGTTCATACGCTGAAAACCCGATCTGTACCGGTTGTACGCCGGTGTGTGCGTGTGTCATCAGCCCCGTAAGATGTGTTCCCTTTGGCGTACAGTGAGTGAGTTACGACCGATTCCTCCCAAATCCCTTCCGATCTACTCGTAACCATCTTTATAGGTCTCTGTGTAGTTAGGCAGCCAAACGTCGCTTTCATTCTCACTGTAATGTTATTACTGAGGTTCCGACCGAACCCCTTGTTTTATGTGCTTCGGCACTTACGGCATAATTATTGATTTACACGTTATCACATGCACAGTGTTTCAGTGCCGTGGAATAAAAACGTCAAGAAAGTTCATGAAAGAGAGACGGTTGTCCCATTTGCTGTTAGACTGGAGGAAACAGTTATTTGATCCGATCAAAATGCCTTGCTGAGTAGTGGATGTCTCTTATTGCATCGGCAAGAAGTATAAAAGTACGTGGATCGTTTGAAACTGAAAACTGCATTGTATTCTTGCTTTTATGCAAATACGATTGAAATATAGGTTTGAGTGGTTTGCTGCCATTTTTAATGTTCGTATGCGTCGAAAGTGATGTCGACGCGCTGGTTTATCAGCATTTGTAACTGTAATGGTTGCGTAAAGAAAGGTGCTTTTTAAGCCATTATTTTTACTACGAAATTTAGTCAGTATGTATGACACTTTTTTAAATGGAAATTTCGTGACGCAGTCGAGATCCTTTAAGTCACGGGGTCTTCGGCCTTTACTTGCTCAAGAGCCGTGTTTTAATGGCAGAAAGATTCGCGGGCCGCATTCACGTTTTACAGAGTAAAGTTTGTATATTATTGGAGGACTTGCCGACTAATATTTCCCTACATTAACCCTTTAAAGACGAAGCGTATCTGTTTTATGTAAGGACTCAGTGCGTACCGCGCAGTAAACACTCTCCACTTCGGTTATAAAAACCGGTCTCTTAATGTTTTATAAGGCAAAAGTTGCTGTTTGTTCTGAGATCCGTACAAAACACATAAACGCAATGTGGACACCACGTAGAATTTTTTAGTGTTAAACCTGGTCGTATGTAAAGTTACCGCTGGGCTTTAAAAGGTTAAAATACATACGGTAGTTTTCTTACTTCGTTTATTTATTTATGGTTTATGATTTATTTTTGTTACTATTTACTTTTCCCCCCACCCTGCAAATATTCCCTACTATAGTCTTGCAGTATTTACTACGACATTAACCGAAATTTCATATAAAAAATCTTTAAAGTATTAGTGCAAATGTTAAAATATTTCAGAATTATTTTATGTATCATTTGTTTATTTGAATTGAACTTTTTACACACACAGTTCAAAATTTGTTTGGGGGCCGCACAAAAACATTCGGAGGGCCGCATGCGGACCGTGTGCCGCGGGTTGAAGACCCGTTGCTTTAGGTAATGACGCCATGCCACAGTGTTTCTGATAGGATACAGATGACACTTATCTGGTGCAACACATTGTACCATTCCTCATGCGGGTGTAGTCTAATCATATCTAGATGTGTGACAGCATCCCTGCAGGTCCGTCACTGGTAATTTCACTGTCATAGAATGTGTGCGGAGATTTTACACCACCGCCTTTGGGTTATAGACTGCATATGACTAGTAAGTTATACAGGAATGTGTTCTTGCAGTATCTGGGTATTCTCCAGTAGCCTTGTTACTAGGTGTCGTCGTTATTATCATTCATGTGAACAATGTATCTGCATTAAAAACGCTTGTCACGAGTTCTGATCGTCGTTTCCTTTTTCACTGCCACGTATATTTACACACGCGCGGGCGCGCGTGCGTTCGTAATTCTCCGAACTGCTCGTGATAGTTTGTCGTAAGTTGCTCAAGCTTACCCTTTTAAAGCCTAGCGGTAACTTTACGTACCACCAGGTTTAACGTTAAAAAATTCTATGTGGTGCCCACATTGCGTTTATGTGTTTTGTACGGATCTCAGAACAAACAGCGACTTTTGCCTTATAAAACATTAAGAGATTGGTTTTTATAACCGAAGTGGAGAGTGTTTACAGCGCGGTACGCACTGAGTCCTTATATAAAACAGATACGCTTCGTCTTTAAAGGGTTAATGCGACCCATTTCTCCCATACGTTACGGCTGACTAGAGATTGATGTGCTTTGTTCAGGCATTAACTGCGGAAGCGTATAGGATTTTAGATAAGGCAGTGACAGATAAATCTGACGTTTAAGAAACGCTTTTCCCAGCCTGCACTGTATCACGATTTTTGACCAAAAGCATGAGAGATGTATTAATGTTGTAAACTTTCAGTGGCCATTCGTGTACACGTACGTGTGTATAGGTTTCATGCCTGCACTAGAATAGCTGTTTTTTACTGGCTGTCACATGCAGTATATACGGTATGTAGTGCACAGAAGCACGGCGTACTGAAATCATATAAATTTTTTATCATGGTTTCACGTAAGTTTTGTCAGTTTTATTTATTAGGATATTTTCCACACAACACACGACGTTTCGGAAACACGTAGTTTACGAAACATTGTGTGGTGTTGTGTGTTATAACAGTGGGAAAAGTCCCAGTAAATATATAGGCATACCTGACAGGCCGGAATGTGCTTGGCATTTAACCTTTATTTCATAGTTCGTCCGGGGAGCTGGTTAACCCTGATTTCAAGGTTTCGTGTTTTCACCCAGTCTTTCCATGCGAAGGTCAGCACATAAAACGCATTGCGTTATTCCTGTTTAGTCATATTTAATGCAGTGCTCCTTGCAATATCGTAACACTTGGAATTACAGAATTTTAATAACATATTGTTTTCATAGTGGTTTGTCATTCCATATGGCGTCCTTCTTTATGAACACTTGAAACTATACTTCCACATTGTAAACCTAAAGTTGTCTCTGCACGCCTCGAAGATATACGTCGGAATGGAGGTATAGATCCATTCCTTCTTTGTCTCGGCACTGGGTGGTTCTGAAGAACTATGAACATCCTTTCCGAACTTCATCTGTTCCTTGTTTCATATTTGTTCTCGACGCTTTTTAATTCCGCCTGCATTTAAGATTTTTTTTTGGATGTGGCTAGTTTGAACAGATTTCTGAACGGGGTTCGTTGGAACATAAAAGGGTTTAAAGCTGTTCTAGGCGTTCTGGCCGGAGTTGGGCCGCCGGTGATGAACCATGACTTAACGGGGATGTCGAGTTTGTGTGACCTAGCCTCAGGTGCACTCTCCATGGCATGATTTGTATTGCAGTGCTCGGTAATTAAAAAAAAAACTGACGTGTGGTTTCGGTCAGTCAGGGTTGCTGCGTAACGTAAGTGCAGTTGTATGTGTATCTTACTTAGGATATAACGAAATTCATGATTTTTGTTGCGTGCGTGTGTATGATAACGGCAATTTTTTTTATTAAAATGGGTAAAAAATTTTGAAGTATGGTAGTATCCTTAAAAATAACAAGCCTGCACTGTAACGGCTAATTAAGTCGCACAAGACGTTCCCTGGTGCGGAAACCAAAGTTCTGGCAGATATAAATTGTCTAACTAACTAACTAACTAACTAACTAATTCAGAGAACAGAGGCTTTCTTGGAAAGCTAGTAGTTGTTCAGGTAGTCTAGACGTCCCCGCATTTTACGGAACCCGGGAGTTCATTACCGTGTTTACAACAGCCCGTGATTTGTCCCTATTGTCCATGTCTTCAACCAGATCAATCCAGCTCACGCCATCCGTTCGTGTTCCCTTCAGATATGTGTTAATGTTATTCTCCCATTTACGCCTGCGTTTCCCTGTCGAAAGCCTGTGTACATTTCTGGTATCCCCAGTGCGTGTCACATGTCTCGCCCATCTCGTCCTCTCTGATGTGATCACCGTAATAGTTGATGGGGGGGGGGGGGTGCAAATCATGCAGTTCATCATTATGCGATTTTCTCCACTCTCTTGTTACTCCGACACTCTGAGGCCCAAACGTCTTTCTGAGAACCCTCTTCTCGAACACCCTCGGCCTGTGCTGTTCACTTGACGTGAGAGACAACATCTCCCACCTGTGTAAATCAGCGGGAAAAATTAAAATTTTTGTATTTTAGTCCTTATATTTTTAGATACGAAACGGGAAGATATAAGATTCTGGAACAGATTGTAGTAGATATTCCTCGAATTTATGGGGCTGTTTTTTTTATGCATGCACCTTCGATTTGTTAGTGTCGTCCCCAGATATTGGAACTGTGCCGCGTTTTCAACCGATTGTTACCTATCCTTGTGTTGTGATTTTGTACTTCATTCTGTCAACGAGATGAACAGACATAATTTTCTCAGCGTTTGCATCTAGAGGAACCTCCCTGCTAGTGACTAGTAAAGCTTCTGTGTTTTCCTTTATGGTGTTTGTAGTTTCGTCCAGTGAACAAAAGAGGCAGGATAGCGTAGTCGGTATAGCGACTTGCTACGGGATGGATGGTCGGGGCATCGAATCTCGGTGGAGGCGAGATTTTTTATACCCGTCCAGACGGTATTGTCTCCCAACTAGCCCGCTGTACAGTGGGTAGCGAGTCTCTTTCCCGGGCGGGAAGCGGCCGGGGCGTAGCGATGACCGCCCACCGAGATCTGGTGCCGAAGTTCAAGAAAGAGTAGAGCTGTACCGCTACTCACCCTCTGGGCCTTTATGGCCTGTTTTAGGGTGAAGTTTAGCGTCACTTTACTTTTACCAATAAACCCCGTGTAGGTTATAAACATCGGAAGCGATTAGAAAGATTTAACAGTTTACTCACCGATACTTCGTAGAAGTAACGTACTCTTGATGGGCTAAACTGTATATTCACCTGAGGCGTGTGATTTTTGTTGATTCCCCACAACACAGTAAGTTATGTAGAGTAGCTGCATAGTTGCTACAATAGTTTTAGGTATGTTTCGTCTGTAGGGTACTAATCTGAAAAATACAAACTGTTCATGCTTTGGCCGTCATGGATTCTGACCGATCGATCGATCGATTGATCGATCGGTGTAAAGTACATATGGTTCTGTTTCCTTTACCATCTCGCAATGATCTGTACAGTTGACTCATTACTATCACTACTATTGACGCTAAATGTCACATGTTTGAAGGCAAAGCGTCCTTGAATGCCTTTCCGCCAGTTTCAGTGGCGTGTACAGGGCCGACGGAGGGGGTTGCGGGGCCGGGCTATGTTGCGTGTGCTTTTTGTCTTTCTCGGTAGTATCGTATGTAATTAGGTAGCGATTTGTCGTGTTGACGGGACTTGCGGCCAGCTGCCATCTTGCGTACGACGCACTCTGCTGGGTTTCCTCACTTTTCCCCTTGCCCTTCCTCCGTTGTTGTGTGGCCCGACCCACTTGTCGGCAGCCCTGGGTGTGTATTTAGGTGTCTGTGTATGCATAGTTATGTCTAAAGATTGCCAAGAAGAGATGTATGGAAAAGTGTGCTGTGGCGGAGCACGTATCTTCCAAATGCGTTCTTTGCTGTTTTTGTGCACGTCAGTGACGTTGATGCTAATTTGTTTCAGCTTCATATTGCTACAAAAGCGAATCTTTGACGCGCAGGTATTTTCTCTTTTTTTCTTTAAACCTTTGCCGTACCGTGAAAAGTGTAACAAAGAGTTTGAGCCTAATGAGGTCTGCATTTTGTCATGCACAAAGTTTTTTACCTTAAGCCGTTTTTGAGAAATTTGATGATGTTCAATTGGGTTTCATGCGTAGTAGGCCTGTAGGCCCTGATTGACCGATTCGCAACAAAGTTACACTTGTTCGACAAACTTTGGTGTGGATCCCGCCGAACTACAATAATCGGCCTGCATTTGATCGAAATCCATTCATTACTTCCGAAAATCGTGCAGGTTGACAGACAGACAGACAGACAGACAGACACGACTATTCCATTTTGGATTCCTTGTATATACTTTTACGAAAATGGGTAACAGCCAAGCAGGAAGGAAAACAAGAATGCAAATGAAGTCAACGGTATTGATGCATGTGAACACGCATAATGCCCGCTTTTTCCTTTCCTTATAACAGTATTTGTTCTTTACTTGACTAGAAATTCGCCATAATTTACCACTGTACTGCAGCGTTACTGCAAAGCTTTCGTACCTCGGAAATTCTGAACGAGGGGACGTTTCTGTAATGATGACTCGCAAAACTAAATTCTTTCCTTGAATAAAAGTACGTAGTTTTGATGCTGTACAAAGAACGTTTCCAGTTGTAGTGCTCAACGGTCCCCTGTATGCTCTTTGTGTCTCTACTGCTGTAATGAGTGCTTCTGATAGCTGTTGAGTGTGTTGTGTGGGTGGGCACCACGACTGTTCTGAACGTAGTAAGTAGAATATTTATGTGCAAACATCATTTACAGAGTTCAGAAGAGCCGCCAGTGTAGGCACTCTTGAAGTCTACCAGTGTTTACCGTACTGAGAGTTTGGACTCTGTGGCAGCATCTAATGAAGTGGCGCAGCATCTCTTCCGTGTTCTGTAAGCGACCAGGCATTCTTGACGTCTGTGAGTAATACAGGATTGTTATTTATCGTAAAACTATCACCCATAGTGGCATTATTTCGTACTTACGTACAGAAAAATGCGGATGGATGTGGGGAAGAGAGTAGCTGCCCAGGGCGCTTTATCATCGGGGAAAGGGCCTTCGGTATTTACAGGATAAGCCGTGGTGGTGAAGAGGAAATTTATTCTTTCCTAGGGTTGGAAACTCCGGCTGTCCAGCCTTAGGCAGTCCTTTTACTAACTGCATCAGCCGTTCATTTTAACTGCAGAATTTTGCAATGTTGTATGTCCAAGTAAGCCGTGCTTAGTTTCTAACAGTGTTTGGTCGCCGGTTTCAGCGAATGTTTCTCTTCCTCTCAGGAAATACAGTTTATATTGCCATTAGCACGGTGACAGGTACGTGCAATAAATTTCGGAGCTCGTATCGGATTACAGGCTGCGTGACATTGATTGCTGATAGACCGTGACTGTGCAACAATCGAAAATGAAAGTTTTAGAATCAATTGTTCGGGAGGCTCACATTTTATTTGTGTGAGTGAGTGAGTGAGTGAGTGAGTGAGTGTGTGGGGGGGTGGGGTGGTACGCGGTTGGCTTCACATACTCTTTTTACTGTCTAAAACAGCGGTTCTGAAGCAGACATTTGCCTTGATCACTTTTCGTCTTAAAGTGCAAGGTAGTTGATAACGACACCACTGATTTAAGTCACTGATCGTGCAAGAATTCATGAATCCATGAATTCATTCAGGGACTACGGAACAAGAGAAATCCCGGCTTGGAATGTAACTTGGCATCACCTTATAGCTTTTCTTGTTTCCTCATTTTTTGAATGTATTGATGAAAACACGCCGATACCGGTGGCCGCGCGGTCTAAAGCGTGAGTCTGCGGCCTCTTGCTTGCTGGGGTTGCGGGTTCGAATCCCGCCGGGGGCACGGATGTCTGTCTCGTGAGTGTTGTGTGTTGTCAGGTAGATGTCTCTGCGTCGGGCTGATCACTCCTCCAGAGGAGTCCTACCGAGTGTAGTGTGTTCTGAGTGTGATTGTGAAGCCTCAGCAGTCAGAAGGCCTTGGACCACTAGGGGCTGTTGAGCGTTGAAAAAAAATTGATGAAAACACATGGTGACTACATTTACGAACCAGTGTTTTGGAGTTTTTTTGCTTTTCGCGCATTTAATGCATTTTTAAACATTACGAATTTTATTTCGATAATAGTAGGAATAGGCCTATGTTAGGTTTAACCATAAAACAGAGTTTAGTACACGTTTATTGAATGACGTCATGTATGCAGGGTATTGTAGACGATAGAAGTTACGAAGTTTGTGTAAATGATTAGCAAGAAAGGTATTTACATACACTCCATTTCCATCGAAACAGGACTGTGCTGTAATTTAAGTTTATTGTGCACTGTCGATTGTGTAAACTTGCATGGGCAATGCAAACATAATATGCAGTGACCGTCTTCATTTCCATTACGTGTTAATTATTTTAATTGTATACGTACGCCTGAACTGACATGGGATCCCGAATTGTTAAACAGGATTGCATGTAAGACAGCTTATCGTCTATTATATGGTCTCACATTCAGAGCAGGGTCTTCTTTTGATGGCCAAATTGTGCCTTCGCGTACCTGCTAGACATGCAATGAGTTTTCCTACTCGCTTCGTAACATAACGAAATTTCAAATATGTTGTTGCCTGCTATCGTTCTCAGTACTCGGTATTTAACGGAGCCATTTCCGTGTTCCCTAACGACGTCGGTTTGACTGTTTACTTACGTCCACTTCAGTAACGGTTCCCTTGTGACTCTTTATATTTGAGTGTTATTTAAAAAAAAAAAGACAAACATTGTAATGATTGTCCTGATGAAGTTTAAAAGTTTTCGACATTTTATGACCAATGTTGTGGCAACAACTGGAGGTGGCGGCACAAAATAGTCGCGTCGAGGTCAAGCGGCTGACTCACACCTCTGCACCCCGCCCCCCTGCATTGTTGTGAGTTCTTCCCGCGAGGCGCAGCTTCCCCTTTAGTTGCAAACTTGCTGTCGGTAGAATCAAGTGTTCTTTATTTCTGTGTGGCAACCCTGTCTTCATAGGCAGTGACCGCGAGGGGACTATTTTCGTGCCGGCCACTGTAGTATCACATACTCCGGTATAAAAACTTGATAATGGTCTGAAATGACTGAAACATGTAGTAAGTTGTGAAAAAAAACTCTTACAACCTTTTTCTTAAATGCAGCATCTCTGTCAAACGAACGCATATTTCTCCTTATCTAGAAAATGTGTCAGTCGTTTCGGAACGGAAGGTACCAGACGCAAGCAGTGGTGCTGTAATTGAGTAACGGAGAGGCCTTACTAAACTCGATAACAGTGCATTCCCCGATATTTGGAAATAATTCGCCCACCTCCGAAGTTTATGAATTTGTTCTGCCTTTTCTGTCTTCTTAAGGAACATGTTTTCAGGACGATAATAATTTTCAAGTTTGTTCATTCGCCAGAACAAGAGCCACGTTTTCATATCCATCAGTGACTCCTGCAGAACATTTGCATTCCACGTGGTAATGCATGGTAGAGGACGCGGTGTGATCGTGAACATCCACTTGCGAGTATCATTTACATGCCATCTGCTAATGAATGTATTTTGTTAGCAGCAGGTATGTGTTAGATTGTTAGAAAACACTTCCGTGTGCAGTGCGAGAACAAACGATCCGTTGCTACTGAGATGCACATTTGTTTACTACTTACAATAAGCGTGTGTGGATCATCGCGATCGTCATGTTTGTCGAATGTCGAAATATAGGGACATTATTTTAACTGACAAATATCGCTGGTCATTTCCTACCGGTACGCTACCACGCTGCTTTCTGAGAGTCTGTGAATTGTGCAGTCATTGTGAGGATACGTACGTTGAATAAATTTGCTACAGGAATTGCCATATAGATTTGAACGAAAGTTTCCTGACGCACCTGTTCCGTACAAGATCACCGTTGAGAAATACGTGGGAAGTTTTTGAGCAGCAGGTCCCATTCCAGTCATCACGTGGAGAGGCAGGAGGCATGTGCTAACTGCATCCGCGTAAGTCAGTCGTAATTCACAATCTCTAAATCACAGATTGTGCAGGAACTAGAACTATTGGGCCCATTTTTTCCCTGAGACCGTAAATGTACATCAATATATTGTACACATTCTGACGCCATTTTTAAACAGCTGCCGGATTACAAGACAACCTATGCCTTTTTTTTTTTAGCAAGACAGTGCATAGGCTGACACCGCAAACAATCTTGTGCGTTGTACAGAGAATGTTTTTGTTAACGGATTAATAAGCAAGGGTTGTGACCTCCTGGGTCGCAAGACCTGTACCCGAGCGAGTTTTACTGGACGGAACGGCGAAGTTTGTTACACAGCTCCAGTACCCTTCTTTATGGTGCAGCATTTCACGCTAGACACTGCAGACGATGCGAGTTAAATATCATGGCCATGCTACCTTTAGTTGTACCCTTTTTGCACCTCCTTTAGCATCTCCAGATAGGTGTGCCGCATATTATTCTCAATATACTCACCTATTCCACATGGGTATATTGAACGTATGATCTGCGACTTTCATCTCATCGGATATACGAGAGGAGTAACATACGTCCTCTTCTGTCGCCAGTATTTTGCGGAACTTCTTTCGAGATTTTCGGGCTACATGTCTGTGCGTACTGAGGTGTCGTTTGTGTAAGAAACAGCTGTGCGTTCGTTTGTAAACGAATATTAAAAGGTAAAAGTGAAGGTAAAGTTGCTCTTATGTACGCCATGAAGGAATGGGGGGGGGGGGGCAGAGATATAGCTCCACGCGTTCAGACGTCGGTACTAGATGGAGGTGAATCCTCAGCTTCACGCCCCGGCCTGATTTATACCCAGAGAAGTATCCCTCAGTACCCATTATGTAGAGGCTGGGTGGGTCGCAGAGCCGGTCTAGACGCGGTGGAGAGGGTAAGTATTTTTTGCCCTTCCCGGGAATCGAACGACGATGCCTCGATCGTCCATCCCATAGCGTACTCACGATAACGATTACGTAGTTTCGGCCCCTGTTTATGTGACCAAGTATTTTCCTACCGTCTGCGTAAATATACCATCCGTCGAGGCCTTCTTGTCTTTCTGAGACATTTTGGTAGCAGCATGGACTAAGTGCCCGCTGTCAGAAAGGGGAAGTCATACTCGCCCGTCTTCGGATTGGTCACACTCGCCTAACCTGTGGACATTTAGTGTGTGGTGAGGCTGCAGCTGTTCGTGCATACTGCAAGGAACCTGTGGCTGTTTTAGGACATCCTTACAGAATTCCCATTTCATGATCAACAACGCCGCACCTTTCACATCCGTGGCATGCTACGCAACTCGCTGGTGCTGACTGCCGCAGGGCGCCGGATGTCTTGGCATTTGCGAGCGGCATTGGAGTTGTTCAGTTCGTTGTAAGTTATGTTTTATGCTATTTTCAGAACTTCATGTTTGGTGTCTTTGTTATGTTTGTTTCGTTTTTTAGGACGTGACTGGTTAGGCCTCTTACTGTACAGCCTGGAAATTCGACGTTTTTATCGTTGTATGACTCTCTAGGCCCATGTTTTACTTCAGATTTTATCGCCAGGCTATTGTAGGTCGTATTTTTTGTCAGTGTTATTCATCCTTGAGACCTGGAGTTCCTCGACTGCGATATTTTGATCTTGCATCCTGTATGTCTGTATTTTAAACAGGTGCACGTAGCCTCACACCTCTAAGGCCTCCCCACCCACTTCTAGGGAAGCGCATTTTGTTTTTCATTTCTGTACCCCAGCAATCTACTAAAACCGATGGTTTCGAAAAACTTAATGACATGTCATTTCAGACACAAAAACCGGTGACTCCGGTGCCCAAAGCGTAGATTCTCAACTCTGGATTGGTTGAGCAGCTTCTGTGCTGTCATTTCGCTGTCATTTCTATACGCTGATATATGTGTTTTGTCAGATTGCATCGGGGAATGGGTGAAATGAAAAGAAACATAACCAGGTCACCGTCATTGCGTTTTCATTTTGTGAAAGTCAGACGTTGGGGTGGTGTACGTGTAACAGGCGGTGACAGCACAAGTTGCAGAATCAGAAACTACAATACAGTAGGAGTGCTTCATAGCAATATGTCGGCGATTTTATTGTGTTAAAATTTTATCTTTTCGGGTTGGTTGTTAACACTAACGTCATAAAACACCACGTGTGTCGTCTGTTGTTTTACAGTACCAGTCCAAGCTACGATCGCGTCCTTGTGTATTTCTATATGGCGACGTCAAAGCCAGGCTCACGTTTCTATGTTTAGTACTATAGCTCGTTTATACATACGTGATCAATATAAGGAAGCAAAGAGCTCCGTTCCATGTCGCACACTATATATATATAAGAAGGAAGTCCTTGGACAGGACGGTGTTTATTTACTGTGTATATCTTTCCTTGTCCCTATCATGACCACTTCGCGACACGTCAGTTTCATCTTGTTTTTCTATTTGCGACAGTTAAGATCACACCGTACTTGTGTTACATTGTTGAAAGGTTTCTTGACATTCCGCACTACCATCTTTGCATGAACTCTCGTCGTCGTTTTATTCTTTTATGATATTTATTTTCGTTCTGCCTTCTTTTCAAATATGTAAACTATGTACTGTAGCTTATTATTGTTCTTGTACGTATCAGTTAAATATGCGTTTGCGTATAGAATACATTTTCCCTCACAAATTACTTCCTAATTTTATTTATCTGTTTGTTTAACCGTGGAAGTAAGTCTGTGGACTTGTTTTTGGGAGATGCCTGGTTCGAATCTGGACCCGGTCTTTAGCTGTTCTTTATCTCACTTCTTGGCGAATGGTGGGCTAGTACTTTGATTAGGCCGCGACCACTTTGTTCCAGTTCTTTCCGATTAATCACTTGTCGTTATTACGCTGTCAGTATGTCGGGCTGTTTCGCGGTGACTGGTAGGGTCAATGAATCATAGATTGTACAGGATGCGGAATGAAGCATTCGTGGCCTTATTAGAGGATTTATGTCGGTATTTGCTTGGAGGGATTCAGCGAGACCACGAAAACTCCCTGGCTGGGTAGTCATTGGCCCGTCCGTGTTTCAAAATGGACTGATTCCTACTTCAGTTTGGGATCGTTACCGTTTTAGCCATCTGTATCGATGTTTTACGGTTCGATAGTTCGATAAATTTGACAGAATAAGGAAGGTGTACTGTAACTGAATTTGGATACGGACAAAGAGAAGCACGCTGCAGTATTTCTAGTTTATGCATCAGAATGTGTGCCTGTAAAATTGTTTTATACCCCTGAAAAGCGTCCACATTTCGAGGAGTAGTAGGAGTGTCATTTAGTGCTGCGATACAGTACGGCGATATTTCTGAAACTGGCCGATGACCTAATTTATGCCAACACCGTGTTGTGCTGTGAGAAGTTACTTTTCCCAGTGTGTATTTTTAAGTTCTTTTATTATTAAATAGCGTTTGTTGAATATTACCACGCACTTTCTTACTCATTTTAGCAAGGGGATACGGAGTGTTGAGGTTGGTCGCTGTATCCCGCATGTGTGAGGAGGTGGAGTCGGGCTACAAATCCAGGCCTTTTGAAGACGGACATGTCTGACGTATTATTTCATGACTTACTGCATAAATTTCAGTTTTGAATGTTTAGTGTGGGCGATGGGCGATTATGACGTCCGTTTGATTGAGTGCTACGTAACGTAAACGTGTTTCTAATGTACTATATACTAATTAGATTTGTGGGCGTGTTTAGGCTGTACATTGTGAGACAAATATGCATCCTTTTTTTCGTGGCTCGACAGTCCTAGTGGGCCTAGGCCTCCTCATCGTTGAGATTTCGAGATCACACTCAGGCACACCGCATTCGATATGGCACCTCTGGACGAGTTATCGGCCCGTCGCAGAGACTCCTGCCTCACAACACACACGCACACACACTACAACACTCGCAACAGACATCCGTGCCCCCGGCGGGATTCGAACCCGCAATCCCAGCAAGCAAGCGGCCACAGACCCACGCCATAGACCGCAGGGCCACCGGGATCGGTTAATATACATCTGCCGGTCCATAATACAGAAGAGGCTGAAAACCATCTCGGTTCTTTATACAGTTCGATGAGTGAAGCGGGCTGTGTATCTACTTGTACAGTGCTTATGTTTACTGTGCGTTCCGTAACATACCTCGTGAAAGGATTAAATAGATTTTATTAGTCAGGTGTCTCATATTTCAAAAGTTGGTATATTTTTGTGTTGTGTTTTGAACATTAGTGTGGATGATCGGTGGTACACAGGGGTTTTGGCAATTGTTGTTAGCATCACAACAATTTGCGTTTTCCTTGCATGTAACACATATACTTAAATTAATTTTGCATCTTTAAACACGAAAGAGAAAGTGAAATTTTTCGTGCGTCTAGGCGTGGAAGTCATGTCGCTGTTGGTAATTTTTAATCTTATTGACCCTTTGGATGGATGCGTGCAAAGCCAGTGTGCAAGTGCACTATTATGGCGAAATCAGAAGCTGTTTCATGACTTATTGAAATTGGTAACTGTCATTGAGGTATAAATATTCTTCCAATGTTGATGTTAGTAATTAGGCGTAATAATTTTATCGACCAGAAGTGCGAACACAGTACGTATCGTCTGCCAACATGGTAAAGGTTAGAGGAGTAGTCACGTTTGTGACGACCCTTCCGCATGAAATTTTTCGTTATTATGCATGGCCAGCTGTGTATGTTCGGGGTGCTTGCTTCGTCTTGTGTCATCTAATGGGTTGTGTTGGTATTGTAAAGAAGTGCTGCGATTGCTGTAAGTGTATATTGAAGACGGGTTGATCAGGTAACCCGTGATATGTGGGTCCCTGTCACCACGGCATGGTGCGTCCTCAGGTTGCGGATGGAGGAACGGCCTCCAGTTATGGAGGGTAGCTGCGAATACATTGAATAAGCAGTCGCGGACAGCCGACAAGGGGTGGTCCTCCAGCTTGGGAGTTGGACGAGGTGCTAACAACTCCTCACCGTAAAAAATTATGATGTTACGAACCATCACACAATGCCTCGGACCTGGACCGATTCTTTGGTACGACCCCAGCTACGGAAAAAGGATATGAGTTTTGGAACATGGAATATTCGGGAAGCGGGATGGGGGGGCATGAACTGGATTGAGCTGGCTCAGGATAGGGACAGGTGACGGGCTCTTGTGAATGCGGTAATGAACCTTCGGGTTCCATAAAATGCGGGGAATTTCTTGACTAGCTGAGAAATTGTTAGCTTCTCAAGAAGGCCTCTGCTCCATGGAGTTAGTTAGTTAGTTAGTTGATCAGGTAACATGTTTTGTAGTTGGTTTAGTGCAACCTGATTATAGAGTAAATACTTTAAATTTGTGACACAGGCTTGCTAACTGCTTGGTACGTTAGCCTATAAAAAGGGCTTTCACATTTCCTGAACACGTGTAAGTATGTAACTAAAACTTACTTCCTGGTACGGGCTCTTCCTCGAATACCTTTGCTCTTAAAAAACACAAGACGAAAGTCGACAATGAAATCCTGTCATTGGCCTCTCCGTGGATGAGTATAATCCTTTTCATAGACTTCCCCGCACAACCTTCCTTTCTGGTATTCATGTTAACATTACCGCTCCCCCCCCCCCCCCCACCCATACTCGTGCACAGCTGTTCACAGTTCGTAATCTGCACACGCTACAGGTGTCACAGCCCTCTCTGCAAAAGGTCGAACGGAATTTAAAACGTTTGACGATTGTTAACATGTCATTCACACGAATCTAATGATATCAGTGGGATGAGATTATAGTTTTTCCCTGCATTCCGTAGCCCCTCTCCGCTCACAAGATGTGCTTTTAACACTGTCATGTTTCTGAACTGCATAGTCGAAATATAAGCGTTGTTGATACTTCGTGAAATGTGGTAGCGTTTCCAGTGCGAGTGAAGTCATAGGGTCGCCTTGCCTGAGGAATCGAATTTGCGTTGCAGTTGTTTACATGAACGAATGTATAAAGATTCTCGTGAGCGAAGTCTTGGAATACCCTGGCCTAATCCTAATTTGATTTCTTCCGCGTGATGGTTGTGGAGAAAGTTCCACGAGGTCTGTAAGAATCTGTTTGATGCTGCAACGCCCAGTATATCTGACTGAAGTGACTGGGCATAACTTTTCACTTTTCGTTCTTGGTCTCGTTCTGAACCATTCTTCAGTGTTCCCAAACAAGTGTTGTTTTCTTGCTGTGAGAAGCCAAGTTGCATACACTTACAAAACAGAGTCAAAATTATAGTTTTGTAGGATATTGTAACATTTTTAGATAGCAGAGAAGAAACTCAGACGAGTGTTAGCAAGGTTCCTTCGAATTTGTTAGCACAAGTTATATTATATTGCAGTGTTTATTTCGTTAAATATGCATCATATAAAAGAAAATATTCCAAATAAACGCTAATTACCGATATCAGTGATATGTTCCGCTTTCTGTGAAGATCTTCCTCTTGTCACCTCTCCAAGCACCTTGAGATTTCCTGAAGTTCAGTTTGGGCCTACAGTGGCTGCGAACATCTGGACGTAATGTAGTATCTACATCTACTGTGAACCGAAACATGCCAAAGTTAAATTCGCAGCTGTAAGTGTTGATATTCGGCATAATTTTCTGTTCAAAGGTTGTCAAGTTGTTTTGAAGATTGAAGGACACACCTTCCCCGGATATGTTTGCAGACCCAAAAGAGCGCGTAAAAATGCGAGAGATCTAAGGATGTCGAAGTGTGATTTTCCAGTGGGTCGTATATTTTTTCTTTGGTGACGTGTTGATCAAGTGCCCATCGTAGAACGGTTGCACGCATTTATTCAGCTGAAGTTGCTTTTGTAGTGGTACGAGTGAAATATAATTTCCTTGTGGAATCAATCGTAGCGAAGTGTTTTGTGGCATGCACGGATGTTGCGTGGAATTCCCAAGGTAGCACGTAGCCAAAAAGTAAAAGTGACTTGCTTACTTAGGTGAATATAGGTCACGTAAAGCCGTCTCTCGCCCCTGTTCGTGGTGCTGCCCTCATCTTGTCGGCCTTTTATTACCTAACCCAGATTTAGCCTCGCTGTCGGTCGTGGGTTGAAAGTAAGTCTGTGTACACTTTTTGCTGTTGCCGTTGTAATAAACACATGCACGTGTAAACGGCAATGGAATTTGTAAATCGGGTTCAACTCGTCTCTGTATATTGTGCTTCTCAAATTACTGTCTCCACTATTTTGTTCGAATCCTCCACTTCCTGTAAACAGTGAACTTCTTGAATGTTCTAGTGTTAAAGTTCTCAGTTCATTCATACGTACAAGATTGTTACATTGCATAAAGTCCATTTCATTTATGTAACCCCATCATTCTACCTGTCAGAAAATAACCGATCCTAATTATTGTTTTTTACGATAAGTTGTTAGTGGTGGAATTTGTGTTCTTCGCATGATATTTGTACCAAGCAGGTTGGCTTGGTCGTAACGCCACTGTCTCGCATTTGGAAGATATGCGCGTCCGAATTTCGACCAGGTCGACCGTCGTGTTTGAAGTTTGTCCTGGTCAGTGGCTGCTTTGATGCTTAGTAAATTAAACAGTTGGTGCGTTGTTATATATGGATTCTAATTTGCACCCTATTTTAGTGTCCTGGACATGTTTCTAAATTAGGTAATTCGTGTGATGTTAAGGGAATTGTACCTGTCAGATTTGTAACTGAGTACAGAGTATATTTATGTTTAATTACAGGTTTTGAGTATCTAACAAGAGTATGTAGTCTGGTAGTTACATAGTTTTGTGAAGGTACAATAAAAATTTGAAAACACATTTAGTTTCATATTGTTTTTAATATAAAGTAGCAGAAAACTGAAAAACCATAATTATTATTCTATTTGAAAGTATAGAATTCTTAGAAACTTAAATGAGGTGGTGGTAATTTATTGACATGAAGAATATTACATGGATACAGATAATGATGATAGTGTTGATAGTAATCCTTTGTTTGAAATAAGACTGGTTTTGGCTGTAATGAGTTTGCCTGTTTTCCTGCCAGGTATCAGGACAGTGAAAGATAAGAGCCAGTGCATTGAACAGTGCTTCCATTGTCATTGTTGCAGGTTGTGTGGAGTAGGTAGGAGTGTGGAATGACTTCGTAGCAGACACCACATTCGTTTCTTCAAATTAACAGAATGCGTAAGTCCCATGAAGCAGACAACCACTCAATATGTTCAACAGCTAATCAACGAAAACGAGGACTAGCACGTTTTTCATTGCGCCGTCTGCTCTACTCTAGTCCTCTAGTAGCCAGGAGAATTACTAGAGGTTCTTCTAGTACTTCTAAGAATTCCAAAAATGCAGGTGTGTATTCTTATGTTTGTGGGTGCTGGGTTATTTATGTAGATGTACATTATGTTGAAAGTTTCAGTTTTAAAATTGTTGAATACTGGAGTGAGATCTGAGGTTCTTACACTAGTGACCAGTGAAGATTTGTGTCTTCCGGCATATGATGCTGCAAAGTCTAGAAGAATGTGCTGCCATCATCATCCTAAGGGTAGTCTACCCTGATGTGAAGGCAACAGGTTCCTCTGAGATGTCAGGTCATATGTACTAGACAGCATGGTGTCACATTGCAGAAGACAGTACCCTTTGACTGCTTGAGTTTCTCTTAAAAAATGCCACATTTTACATTAGAAGGTGAATTACTTTATTCATCAGAATTTATGAAATGATTGTAATTATGAATTAAAGGGGATGGACGTGGAAGTGGACCATCTAGGGATGTGGAAAGAGGAGAAGCTGTACGGCTCAGCAGTGTTGCTGCTGCGGGAACTCCACTTCATGATGACCTGCAACAAGCTCCCATCAAAATCCCCGGCTTTGGAACAAGTGCTGGAAAGGTTATTGATTCTGTTATAGGCATCTTTTTGTAACGTGAAATTAACCCTTGTATTGCCTCTTGTGGTAAATTGATTTTTTACGTTAAGTCTGTCCAAACATTTGGGAGTGGTCGTAATTTGCGTAAGTTCTGTGGTGGTAGAGGTGTAATGCTGTGCCAGCTGTGGTAGGAAACACAACTCTTTCATTCGTAAATAACTGAAATATTAAAAATCGTTCCAAAATTCATAAGAACAACACTGTGGCTGATTTGACTTGCATAGTGTCTGTGAGTGTACTGAGAGGTTTCACTAAAAAATAGTTATCTCATATATAATTTAGAGAATTTCTTTTACTTTCTTCATATGTGCTGTATTTTCTGAATACAGTTGCTATGTTTGTACTCCCAGTTAAAACTGGAGGAAATGCAGTATTGTGCAAAAGGTGAAAGTACTGCACAACAGAAATGAGGAACCGTTACCATTTAGTCCCTCAATTAGAGACTAATCCATGACCCAGTGCTAGGGTAGACTGAAAGTTAGGAAGTTTGTAATTTAGTTTATTGAAACTGACAAGTTGCAGTTTGCTGTAAAGTAATGTAATTGTTACCTTAGATTTTGTGTGTCTCTGTGGGTATACAAATCATGTAAGTGCGTTTTACTTGTAACCACAAATTTTTGATAAGTGTAGAAGGTGGGGGTTTCTGGGTAACTGCTTGGTCTTTTGTAACTAAAGTGCTTGATTGAAATAGTTACTTAGTCATTTAACACATCTATTTATTTATTTATTTAATGTGTTCAAAGCCTGATTTTAGACCGTTTTATCAAGTTGGACTTCAAATTTTATTGCAATTTTTTACTAATGTTTCACACGTCAGTTATTCTAATCTTTTGTTGGATAGGGTAATGGAAAAGAATGAATCATGTTCTTGTTCTTAACAACCTACAGCTTAAATCAGTTTATTAAATAAAAGACTGTTGCTTTAGATTACCTCAGCTTGGAGAATATAATGTATTGTATAAGACTACAAGATTTTTCTTTTGCTTATCTGTTCTCAGAGTGGTGAATTGGGTATTGCTGAATGCCCACTCTGTCTAGCAGAGCTACCCATGGAATACTTCCCAGAACTATCTACTTGTAGCCATCGCTCTTGCTATGATTGTTTCCAGCAATACCTTCGGATAGAGATATCAGAGTCTCGCGTCAACATTGCTTGCCCAGAATGTTCTGAACCAATGCATCCAAATGGTAAGCATACTTGTTGATCATTTCTATGCTAGATGCAAAGAATAATCCTGTGATGAATTTATTTTCATGCTGAGGGGCAAGCAGCACAGGACAAAGGACTTTTGTGAGTAGCAGTGGCAGAATGTCGGACATACTGGACGCTGCTTTCTTGTTCTGTGCAGCCCAGTATTAATATTAAATGGTTGTGTATACTGGATTGTTGTTATTTTCTGAAGTTTGAATTTATTTTCAGATATTCGGATGATTTTGAATGATAAAGCTCAGTATGAGAAATATGAAGATTTTATGGTGCGTCGAGTTCTGGCTGTGTATGCAGATACACGCTGGTGTCCAGCCCCAGACTGCAGGTATAGTTCTTTCTCATAGTGTTGCATTCAAATACATATGCACAAGACAAAGAATGGAGTGGAGTAGTTGGCAGTATTTTTAAGCTGAAAAAAAAGTGCTAAAATGGTTTGCAAGAAGTCTGGATTTAACCTGTTTTTTCAAGTTTAAATAACGCACTGCATAGCCTGGCTGCCTTATTTAAATGACCATAAAGTTCATAGTTGAGGAAGGATGCCCATGGTTTGGGGTCATGGTACAGAAGGTTTGTTCTTTTTCTGTCCCCATGAGTGAGGCTCAGTATTTGAATGCACAGTTTTAATGTAAAGTATTGTGTGGACCTGTGTGTAATGCAGCGGAATGTAATAGGTCAAGGTAGCACTGCCATGCTAGGCATTGTGTATACAGTGATTTGTGGTAAATGGTAAACTGTGATTACGTGTGACATGGCATGGCACAAAAATGGGCTAAAGCACATAGAAGATGTCATATAAAGCAACATACTGCTTAGGAAGTTAATCTTTGTGGTGTAATGCTTTGTGTTGTGCAGTTATGCTGTGATAGCAGCTGGGTGCGCCAGTTGCCCAAAAATCAAGTGCGAACGTCCAGGTTGTGATGCTTATTTCTGCTATCACTGCAAAGCAGAGTGGCATCCAAACCAGACTTGTGATGCAGCCAGGGCGCAGCGATCTCCCAATGTGCGCTCTTCTTCTGTCAGCTTTAGTCAGGACTCGCAGCATCGTAAGTGTATTGATCTGAGTGTATGCACATGGAGCAGCTTGCATGTGTATATATGTGTGTGCATATGTGTGTCACATACACCTGTATGCATGCACATATACTTTTGTGGAATTAGGTTTTTGTTATATTTGTCATAGGTGAAATTAAAACAAAGTTGTGGAAATAATTGTCAAAATGTTTGTAGTGCAAAATTTTGTTTTGCTGCTTCAAAGTAGTTTTGTTTATGGTTTGTATTTCAGATGAAGGAGGAGGTGTTTTAACTGGTGTTTAAGCTTAATGTTAGGAATGGAGTGATCATGGAAATAGTGGTCTGAGTTTATTCAGTTTACTACAACTGCATTAATAGTAATATCAAATTACTTTCTAAAATAATTAAATGACATGAATAATCATTGAAACAACCTCAGGCAAGAATCAAAGTGAATGTGCTGCCACAAGCAGTGTGGTTTGGATGCCTGTTCAAAGTGTGATATTAGCAAAGATTATTGTTGGGTGACAACAATTTCTGTCACAGAGAAAATGTCAGTGTTGGTTGTTGTTTTGAGCACAGTTGCACTAAATACATTATGTCTGGAAGGTCAAACATTTCTCGTTAATTTGAAATTTATTAATGCAGGACATTAGTACATTGTTTATTACTAGAACAGCATGAAGGAAGAAATTAGGTAGCAGAGAGGAAACTTTTAGGTTAGTTGGAGGATGTATGTTACCTGACAAAAACAAACGAAGATATTAGAGAAGTACAGTTGTGTACAACTTAAATTACTGTGGATTGTACGTGTAAGTGGACACAACTTTATTAAGAATGAACAATACATACATACCCAAGTTACTATATGAATACATGCAGACTGTCAGAAGAAACATTGGTTGACCAAGGAAAAGGTGGAGAGGTGAACAGACATTCGTGAGGATGGAACAAGCATGGAATGGCTCATACGCTGCTGCTCTTGATGATGTTACTGTGTTGTTTACATACAACTTTAGCCACTACCAGCACACATATTAATTAAATATGGGATATCACTGAATGCAGGAAGACTGTTTAAACAAGCATATTCACTAAATCTGTTTGACTTGCTCCTTTTTGTGATCCTTCCTGACTTGCAAAGTTTTCTTACAGGTGATGACATTAAACCATGTCCACGCTGCCAAGTACTGATAGTGAAGATGGATGATGGTTCCTGCAATCACATGACCTGTGCTGTGTGTGGAGCAGAGTTCTGTTGGTTATGTATGAAAGAAATTAGTGATCTGCATTATTTAAGGTAAGTTGCCAGAAGCGTAGGATTGACCATGATATTGGTCGTTTC
Source organism: Coptotermes formosanus (assembly GCA_013340265.1). Taxonomy (NCBI): domain Eukaryota; kingdom Metazoa; phylum Arthropoda; class Insecta; order Blattodea; family Rhinotermitidae; genus Coptotermes; species Coptotermes formosanus. The sequence goes on along the minus strand of BLKM01002621.1, from coordinate 17,422 downwards.
AAGTTGTTAGATCATTAGTGAACCACAATTTTAAATCCTTATGTGGTGCACGTAACTGAAGTTGAATTCCAGTAGCTGCATCCCTTTATGTCGCATCTCTCCTTCTGTATTGTTTGTTCTGCATCTGTAAAGCTGTTACGATGTGAATAAATTTACTAGTTTTCAGTATTGAGTGAGTCTGGCTTAGCGGTATTTGGGACCTGCATTTTTAACTCTTTAAAGCCTAGTGGTTTGTAAAAGTACCACAAAGTCTTTGGAATGTTGAGTGTCAGCTGTTTAGGAAGCATGTGAGTGCTGCCAACAGGTGTGAAACAGACAAAACAAAAATGAGGTGAGAAGTAGAAAATTGGCTTTTGTTTGGACTTCGGCCATACATTACACAGCAGAGGATTCAAGGGGTTTCATGGATGGTCATCTACTACTAGACTGACATCATAAGTGAAATAATGTGTCTGTTGTGTTCATTCTTCAAAAATTTACTGTCAGCTGGTTGCAGTGGTGATGTTACAGTTGTGGTGTTTTATATTCATGATATCAGTCAGCATGGTGCCTTGTAGTGATTGTTTCAGCTAGCAGTAACATTTGAGACAAGCAACAGATGCCACACTCAGAATTCTGAACCTAATTAGATAATCCCTTACCTCAAAACAGGAATAACTGCACATAACACGTAGGATTGTGGAAGTACTAATAAGTTACAGCGTGAAATAAATAAACTGACTAAATGGAATAAAAATTATAATGTAATTTAAATATTGGATATACTCCTAATTTTACTGCTAACTTTGTTAGTGCTTCATTAAGGCAGTTTTCCCTGTGGATGACACAGTAGTGGTGAAACATGTTGGGGATTTAAACATAAGGTATTGAATGACATGATGAGATTGTACCGTTTTAAATACCTGTACATGATGGTTTATAATTTTAAAAATGATTGATTTTTAATCAAGGGTGCAGGTAATTTGTATTGTTACTACTTCCCATTCAGAGTCTAATGTAATAAACTTAGGTGTCATTACAGGCCATTCAAATGTTCACTTCTCTTCTTGCAGTCCATCTGGTTGCACATTTTGGGGCAAGAAACCATGGTCACGAAAAAAGAAGATTCTCTGGCAGCTTGGAACATTGGTTGGTGCCCCTGTTGGAATTGGCCTAGTTGCAGGCATTGCAGTACCTGCTATGATCATTGGTAGGCACATTACATGAGGGTCAGTCAGAAAGAAATGCTGCCTGTTTTTTGTTTTTTCACATTATGTTTTTGTGGAAAGAAACACTACATCATTAAAGTCCTTGAACATTCCTGATCATTTGCTAGTGGAAGGATGATGCTGTGTTGTTGGATGAGTAGTTCCTGACATTTTGAAGAATCATAGTGTCTTCATTTTCAAGACCAAGCAGTCATTGTCTTCTTGGATGTTTCAACCCTTGCAGTTGGGGTGGCAGCATTGTCCCAAATCGTTGGGCGCTGTCACGCAATAACACAGCACCATGTCCTAGAGGAATAGAGACAGGTACCACTTTGTTAATGTTTTCTGTAACCTTGTCCACAATGGAGAGGGGTTGTCACATTTGTTATACTCTTTGTCGCTCACTTCTTGTTTGTCTTTTTCATTCACACTTTGGGCTTGTTCTTCCTTGCTTACGTGTTGCATGTGTCTGGCACTGGCATGTGTATTAACTTACAACATGAATGAATTTTCTTCCACAATGATATAATACCTGCAACCTTTGATTCCATTACCTCAACTACTGTTAAACCTGCTGTATTGGTCTCTGTTTTTTGTCTGTCCTCTTACATTTCTTCCCACTGATTTCATATATATATGTTTTAAATTCAGACTATACACTAAGAGCAGATTTCCCAAAGTTCGGATTTGATTTGCATAGGTAGGATGATAACATCCATTCTGCAGCCTTTCAAAACCCTATTATGAATCAAAGCTTAATTTTGAATTTCTGTACATGTAAGGTTTTATTTTCTGATCAGGTTGCCTTTCTAGGCTTTCTTCCTTCAACAGGTTTGATTTTTTAAATTTCAGGTATTCCAGTGTGGGTTGGTAGGAAGCTGTATGCCCGCTATGAACATGCCAATAAGCATAAACGGAACTTAGCGATTGCTGGTGGAGTCACCGCTGCTGTAAGTACTGATCAGATTTTAAGCTTACTGTACTTGCATGTGGTTAGCAAGAGAGTGAATGAGAAAATTGTTGTCATTTTCTTAGATGGGTGCTTCAGAGTACTTCGGTGCTGAGGCTGTGCTGTAGCTTAGGTGGTTAGTCGCCAGCCTCTGGACACAGAAGGCTGGGTTCAGTCGCAGGCCAGTCCATGTAAGGACCTGTAGTGGATAAAGTGGCACTGGTACAGGTTTTTTTTCTGAGTACTTTGGTTTTCCCCAGTCTGTATATTTCCACCAGCGGTCAATACTCATTCATTCACTTATCATGGATGCTATATTATCTCAGCCAATGACAGTGTCATTAAGTAGCAGACTTAAAAGGAAACTGCGACACTGCAAATATATTATTATCCTGAAACATAGGAAAATGAATATCTGAAAATCTAAAGCAGAATGTTGATGTAAGGATTGTGATCTCATGTTAAAATATCATCAACATTTGCACCAGCATGAATGATCTTATGACAAAGTCTTTTCCATGCATATTGAGGGTGGATGTGCATGCATGCGTGCAGGTATGTGTGTGTACATGCATGTATGCATACACACAGGAGTAACAAAAGTTAGCATTTGGCATATGCATAAAAAAACATTGTGGATTGAGAATACAGATTATCATATTCATTAATGCTGATTCATTAATATCACTTACTCAGATCTTAGCATTCCAAGTAACAGGGCCTCATATTTACTCCAATGCGTATACTTGATGCAAAACTGTAGACTGTCAGTCCTTCAATGCCATGTGCTTGAAATGTGAAACAGCAATTTGCAAGGTTATATAATTTACTTTTTTGTGGTCAGTTGATAGTTTTTTGAGGTTGGGAAAAACACTGGCATGAACAGATCTTTTTTAATCCATTTTTAATAAGACTGAAAAGGATTTTTGTCTTGAGATTGGACCAAAATTTAATTTGGTGTCTGAAATACCAAATGTGAAACTCATCCACTGAAACCAAAGATGCATCATAATGACAGACACATGGCTACGGCAACTGTGCCTAGAAACACTTCTGGGAGGTAGTGTACGAATTGTAACAGGGTTGTTACACATTAAAGTGGACTGTATACGTGACAGTAGTATAAAGCATAAACCTTGACATTTACCTCCACTTTGATGTTGGTTGGACTTTGTAAATCTGTCACAGTAAGGAATTTAAAATTTAGAAACAGTTGGTACATCATGATGTTATTTTTTATAATTTGTAAAAATCGCATTTGTCATTTAAAGAAAGAATGTACCATACTGAAAGTGCAGGTTTTTTGTGTTGTTAGTGCTATATAGACTAAATAGTTTGGGATATTTTGGGAGGATCATAATGCCTTCTTTTTCATGGCCAAACAGTGCACCCGTCTATGTTTGACAGACTGAAGATGGAGGCACTACACTCCTCTAAAACATTAGTAACTACTTACCATCCCACACAGTGTGACGTCCCCAGAAGTCATGAATCTTCATCAGCACAGTTGTGAGAACGTCCAATTACTCAATTTATCGTAGCGTTTTCTTCTAAGTGCACCATGTTTGAACCCTGATATCACCAATGCATAAACTTTGAGTGAGACATCCATAGAGTTGCCTGTTTCTCTTCCCAGATTCTGCTTATGCAAATAATATGGGGTGCTTTAAGGTTAACAAGCGTGCTTCACAGTACCTGTAGGACTTAAAGCTATTTAGCTGTATGGGAACAGGGTGCTGGGAAACTTCAAGACAGATTTGCTTTGTAGATGATTGTATGAATTACACAGAGCTAAAAGGTTATGTTTTAAGTATTATAGGAATCATAATCATGCAGTTTGATGTAGGAGTTTAGCCAAGCCATCTACCTTCTGTAATATGCTTGCTTCATGAGAAAGTAACACAACCACAGGTTTTCATGGTACAGGTTTCTGTGGTTATGATGGAGCTTTGTTTCTGAGTAACATCACAGCCATGTTAAGACCAGAGGTATTGATATAATGCAATGACATAGTAGCCATCCAAATGTAATGGAGAAAACATTTCATTTGTGTGTTCCAGTCCTCTTTTACAGTGTTGCTTGCTTATTTAAGGTTCATTCAAATATGAAATTGTGGTGATAACAAATTGAAAGTCTTTGGTGTGACTGACAATGTTTTGTTAAGTAAGTTCTCTTCATTGGCATGTTAAATAGTGATAACATTTAGGAAGCCTTTGATGTGATTGACGGTTGGTGTTTTATCGGCCGTGTATAATGTGCTTGGTTTGTGGTGTGTGAATGGACTGAGTGAGTTAAATAAATTCACATTTTTTCCCATGGTTACCAGGATTTTACCAATGGATGGCAGCCTTCTGATAGATGGAATTAATGCTCGCTCTTTTTTCCACGGTGACTGGGTTTGCGTAGTTATGAGAGTTTGGTGAATGAACGTTTATGAAAAAGGTTGTAATAAAAGGGTTATTTAACAGCTGAAGTTAAATACATTTTTTTGTTTCACAGACTGTATTGGTGTCAACTGTTGATTATTATTATCAGTGTATGAGGAGCTTATTTTCAGAAACGCACATTTCAACTGTGCATGATGCAGCACTCTATTACTGGCTCCACCTATTGAGTCAGATGTTGATTAGTCCTGGCACTGTAAGTTATGTACTTTCTGCTCTTTTTCATACATGTGTTTATGCCTCAGTTCTTGCCAAAGTGGACACATGCATTTTTGAAAATGAGCTTGTTGTATGGGTATCGATGGATATTGTCCAGCCCAAATTTCATTGTATCAGATGTTGCAAATCAGTTTAATTATCACTTTATTTTACAGCCTAGAGATGGCGCTACATTTTATCAAGTGTTTCCAAATTCTTCTTCAAAATCACATGTTGCGCTTACAGGAGGAAGTGATCACGAAAATGTTCCAGTTTATGTACATCGTATGCGTTGTCAAGGAAAATTTTTGCCAGGGTGTGGGAACCTTTACAAAAAATGTTTTGATTGAGGAGTTATGAAATAACTAAAGTTGCATGATTTTTTGTTTGATGAGATGTTTTTCCCACCCCTCATGTCAAACATGACAGGTCTCAGCTGTGTTTAGAAAAAAATAATTTAGTAACTGATATCAGTCACTGTGAGTGAATACATCCCTGGTGAGAAATGGGGTGGATTGGTGTTTGAATATTGTATTAACCCCCTTTATGATAGGAGCATTTGTAGTGTAGACCTAATATTTGCGTTCCCCATTATAACACATTTCGCAGCATTGTCTTGAGTGCATATTTTGAGACAGTAATGTTTGTGGACAGTAGGCAGTTCATGTGTTGAATTTGAGGTGTGTATACTGTAGGCATTTTTTTAGATAATGGGAAACTTCTGTCAGTAGACATTCAGTCTCCATAATGAATTGTGCTGTTTGTGTTGTACCACAGATGTTTAAGATAATGGGGGCTCTTGATGTGGTAGGAAGTGATTGTGTAGACTAACTTGAGCCACATGTATCAGAGGCGCTTTTGAAATACTGGGTCACGTGACATAGTACGCGATTATTCGTTGTCTGCAGTGAATTGAGTCACATGTTTCACAGATATCATTGGAGGTACATGAATGGAGTGGAAGGATAGAGTGATGGTGAAGGGTGGTAATGACAGTGATGGCGCTTCTAAGGGTTTTCTGCTATAATTGCTTATAGTTCTGCTGACCGTATTATTGCACTTCTGTGTTTGTTACCGAACTGAGTACCTTTCTAAGTGATACATGCTTGGCATCTTCAAGGTTCTGACAGATTCTTGGTCCAGAGCTCTCATCTGATAGTGTATTGTTGTTTCCTAATTCCTGCATACGTATCGCTGTTTGGCAGTTTAAATTCTGTGGCCCCATGTATGAAACCCATAACCCTGAAATTTAAAAAAAAAAATTGAGATAATGCTATTTGTATGTTGACTGACCAGGTATCTGTCACCTTTCAAAACATGAACATATTAGATAGTGCCTACGGTGAAGTACAGGTGGCAGAACCCTGCAATAATTCTTTGCAGAATAGCGCTTTCCGTGCCTAAAACCTCATTTTCTCGGAACGGGTTAAGTGTGCGTTATGGGTTTCATGCCAGGAGCCAGAGAATTATTACGACGTGATTCAGGATGCCCCGTGCCTTTGCCTATTGGAATCAGTTGGATAATTGCGAGGCCTCCGGGGCCAGCCTAGACCCTTTTCCGCTGCTTTACCAATACCTTTACCCCATTAGCTTCTCGATCTCACTTGCTCCTCGCCGGCAACCTAGCTTTGCTGTATTGATCCACTGTACATGCACCCACCCGCTCGTCCTGTAAAAAAGGGATAGATGGTTGGGAAGTTCTGTGGTCCTGCCCCAAGGGCCTTGCATAACTTCGAAAAGGTTACGTTGTGGCTTACAGGTGAATTGACGTCGCGAGAGCAGCACAGAAGCCCAACGGCCCTGTGTACTGATCTTCTTCCGTAGGGCATGAATGTATGCATGCGTTTTATGTACACGCGAACGTGCATGTATAGTCACGTACGTGCGTGACGGTTGCTTGTATGGTTGCGGCCGCCTTTCATTTGACTAAGTAAAGGTCAGTGATCAGACAAATGAAAAATTAAATGATTTCTCAAACCGTTCACTCTTATTATTTGAGTGGAAGGAAAATGTGTTAATGTTTGTGACAGGCGTGAGAGAATTTGGAAGGAAGCCGTCTTAACATACGTTGGACGCTCCGCAACGTCCCGGAAGTGAATAGGACGTCTAAGTGTATTTCTGGATATACGAGTACCTTATTCAGTGTTGACAGGGTCGAACAGTACTTGGGCATAGTAGAACAGCTGTAAGCTTTTTGAGTCGAGCCAATTTTACATAAATTTTCTTCGTACTATTACAGCTAATGACAGTCGTATAACGTAGCTTCAAGCGTGCCAGCGTGCAGCATTCACGTATTCGTCACGGTCTTCGTTCGTTATCATCGTTTATTAATAAACGACGTGTCTTCTGTTTATCAGTACGTAAACCATGTAAACAGAGCATCAGATTAACACACACACCTGCTGTTGATTGCTTACATTTCAAAATCTTATCGTGTAAGTTTTAGACAGTTGTATGTATTCGTTGAGCTAAAACACATGGCACATTTACATTTATGGCATTGGTTTCTGCTTTTATTATCAGCCATGTCACTTAGTACGCCTACATACGGTTTTTGTTCTATTTTTAATTCTGTTTTAGTTATTAGCCTATTCTTGCAGTCGTCCGCGGATTTATATTCGTTATCTCAGTGTACGTTACGGACTTCTTGTCGTCGTCATGTGTGTGTATTCTGTTCGATTCAAGCCAGTATCAGTGTTTTCTGCATCTATTTCCTTATTGCCACTGACTTATTGGCGTTGGTGTGCGCTGTGTTGAACTGTGTGGGTTAAAGCAGATGAATACGCTAGTGACTGAAAACAGAACTGAAATCAGAACGAGTTTCGCAGTTGATATAAAGCGAGGAGCTAGTGCTATAGAGTAACAAAAAAGTAGTACAGATAAAGAGACCTTTTAACTAATGTGGAAAGCCTCGTAATTAGTAAATTATTTTTTGCAACTGAAGCGTGTTTGTACCTAATTAATATATCAGAATTGACGATAATGACATATTGAAACACGTGTCACACCCTAGACCATGGGCGTCCAACCTTTTTTATGGCAAAAGGCCACGCCCGTTATTGTGGGCTGTTTCGCGGGCTGCACGTGGAAAAATGACAATAACTGGTACACCTAACCGCCTAAATTATTGTGTAATTTTTATAGCATATATACTTAATCTACAAATGTGGTGGCGGGCCGCGTAATACAGCCTGGCTGGCCTCCGGTTGGAGGCCCGTTTCGTAGACTGAGAATAAGGCAATCGTAACCGTTGAAAATACGGATTAGAGCAAACGTACATGTGCCAGGTGCTTTACCTGAATCAGTACATATAATTGTACAAAACTTACGTGATGGGATTTTGAAATATAAAACATTATTCGCGCTGGCGTGCGAGTGTGTACAAACGTGCGCTGGGACACGAGTCCCAGGGCTGGAACATGTCCGGCAGTAATTATTGTAACTTAAATTATTTGATGCTGTGTTTTAGGTGGTTTACGTATTGATAAAGTCGTCTGATCAAACGGTGTGATGCATAATCTGACGGAGCAAAAAGCTATGCAGTCACTTACTGGTGGAAGGGAAGTATGTCGTAGCTAAAATGAAGCCGAGTGTGTCTTACCTGCTGTTTTCGATTAAGATCATTGTTAGGGGAACCATGTCGTTTTCGGCGTAGGATTCAAACTGTTGAGTGCTTGCTTGTACCGGTGTTCGTAATTTTAATTTTTGCCATGAATCTGCAGTGTGTGAAAACGTGTACGGGGAAGAAAGTGCGCACACACCCAGCTCTTTCTCATGTCTCAGGAAACTCGACTTCCCTTTCCCTGTAATTCCTAATGACTTCGATAACTGAATTCGTAGTAGGTCTATAATTATTCTTGTATAATTTTTCTATATTCTTCTATAATTTCTTCTATATTCTTCTATAATTTTTGCGTATGATTTTTCTTCACGTTTTCCCCGTATTTATAGATTCCCATATTCCGTTACGGTAATCATTCCGGTTTTTTTTCTTCTGGATTCCATCTGCGCAGCTTTTGTTAGACGAGAGGAATTCTGTTTCTTGTACGAGTACTTACACATATGAGCAGGATCATCGCAGCAATTCCGAAACTGGGAATGGTGCAAGCGTACAGCTGGTGTCACAAGTCCGATCATCCTCGCTGTCCTCATATTTGATTGTATGTGGCTTTTCTCTGCTTTCCAGTAACTACAGTTCGTTCGCGACGTTATCAAAAGCGTAAATGTTTCTGCCTAATTTGGACAAAAGTGCGGATTAATGTCAGTGCCATTTCTCAGACGGCAAGGCAAAGGCAAAGGCTGTGCTTCGCATGGGCATTCATACACGCTGGTATACAAATAGCTAGGAGACAGTCCTGTGTGCCCATACGAGGTGTGGTGTCGGCATAATTTTCTTGCTTGCGTGTGTTGCTTTAGCACAAATACTAATTTAAGTTGTGCATTTACACATATATTCAGCTATATGTTTCAGAAGTTGTATTGCATTGCCGAGACTAGAAGGGTGAGGCAACCAGGTTTCCCTGCTCTTTTTATGCGATTTGTTGTTCATTGGTAGTTTGTTTTTAAGGTTCCGCTATCGAGTGTCACTGTAGACACAGTTTTGCTCGCAGAAATCACATACTGTACAAGCGTTTGTATTTCTTAAAGTACACAACTTGTATAGAATATCAGGTGCACGTTAGTCCTTCAAATGGTTATTTTCATACCCGTCATGTTTATTTAATACGATGTTCAGAATCTCTGAGAGTCAACCAAAGATCGTATGCAAGTCGGTATGGACTGGAGACGAAGCAACTGAACACAAAGATCTTTTGAAACTTATAGTACTGTACAGTTTAAATGAGTATGTGTGCGAATACAAGAAACGCAGTAAAGAAACATGCGCCGAAACTACGATTCAAGCTGGTAGATGTGAGTGCCGCGTCGACGCTAGTCACCCACCTACTGGTACGTGATGTACTGGTTGTAACCTCCACACGCGAGAAATGTTTGCTTCCGTATCGGGAGTTCGTTACGGAATATTAAAGTGGATCTCCTGTTACGGTTATAACCTTGCAGGGTTAGTTCGCAAAGGACCGTTGGAAGTGGCATTCGTATTGGCTAAATTATGTTGGAGGTTTAATGATTTTCTAACCTGAAGGTTTGTGGCTTCAGTTGATTCATTAGACCAGCGTTATTTTGGGCAGTGTCCATTTTATGAGATACCTAATTGTTGTACAAGACTTTTGGGAAGTTCTTCCGACTTCGGGTGGTTGGTTGCCATTACGCCGACAAATTTTTGTCTCTCAAAATTAATTTTTCTAAACTAATATTGAAAAGGCTCGGGTTCGATTCTAACCATCGCCATTGATCTTGAAATAAGAACATAATAAAAGTCTTTTGACTTGCAAGGCGGAAGTAACATGCTCCATTGAATTAGTTTCATTGTTTTTCCTGCTTTCCCCGTCTGTGCACTGAATGTGTTCGAAGAAGGAACTTTTCTATCAATAAACTGTTTCGTAACTTTCACGGTCGCATTGCGTGCCCGTTCGTAGCCTTGCAGCAGTGTTCCGTATGACGTTAAACTACCTTATTAAACTAGAACGTATTTATATACAAGGGAGATTAGAAGCACACGCCTTCAGAAGGAATTCAAATTACCCGTGGTTCTTCCAGCAATAAAACGAATATTTTGGACTTCGTATCTAGTAAAACAATGTGTAAGAAAGAGGATCGTGTGTTAAAAGTTGTGTTGCTGTCTACGTGCAGGACGAGGTTTCACTATAGGTCTCGCACAAGAAATTTTCGATACCAAGACCTCATTGATTCCGTGTTTTGTATTAAACCACATATGAAGATAACAAACCATGTTGGGATCTGTTTGTTTAGTACTGCGGTTTTGTGTATGGTGATACGTTCTAGCTTTGTGTAAGCGTGGATTTTATATTGGACTGAGGCGAGGCAAAATTAAATTTGCGTATGTGTACCCCTACAGTACCACTGTCGTGAAAATGCTATCTGTGGTTTGAGATTAAACATGAAGATCAACGTAACTCTGGCATTATTTGCACAGAATGAATAGGGAAAATGTAGAATTTAATAAATTTTCAGTGAGATGTCCGAAGGTTTTCACATTTTTTAGGTAAATGCCACATTGCCTTAAAATAGGCCATGGCTGCATTTAATGTGCTGTCATTTCTCATTCGTCAATAAATAACTTGTGCAGTTGGAATTATGTCGTTAAATACGAAAAGGAACGCGGAGATATTTGACTTTATATTTGTCTACTTGCAAATGCAATGATGAACAACTTCTGTAGAAGGAATATGTGGATGACTAAATGAGTTACATTGAAATTGTAGACCAAGTCCTGGCTAAAATTAAAACGGGTAAACGCACGTACCTGTTGATTTGCGATTATGGCAATATTTATTTAGTGATTCCCCTTATATGCCAGATTAACATTAAATCCAAAATGATTAAAAATGCGGTGAGTCGTAGTGTTCTTGGGCTTCAGTGTAGCATAACAAAGCAGGTATGTGACACTGGGTCTAATATCGTCAATGCAAGAATACTGTAAATGTATCTAGTATGCATTCAGTTTATCCCAGGTACAATAATGTAACGGCTAACAGTTTCCTTGTAGTGGGGGGAGGGGGCACTGGAGTGATGTATGCTGCTGAACAGCTCAGTGAAGCACATCTGTTTGTTTATTGTGTGGCTTTATTTCGTGAACGTTGTTGAGGAACGGAAGACTCCTGTAATAGCAGAGCATAAATGCAGTCAGAATATGGTTGTTTAAATTGAATTTTATGTGTATTACATAATTGGAGGGAAATGATATACCACGAATTCAAATGTTCCTAATTGTCATCTTTCATACTTGTAGTGTGTTGTAATGTCATACATCAGCTTTGAAGAGTATGGCGCATGGTGAACCAGAATTTTGCTCAGTTTTTAATTACATCAGTTTCATGCAGGAGAATAGCTTAGCCATTTGCATATTTCCTTAATTTTTTGTTCTTTTTCATGCAGGTGTTGTGCTGCCAGAGTGATGTATGCATAAAATATACATCCAAGACAGTTACACATAATATTCTTTGTCATGTGTTATTTTGGCTTGCCAAAAATAGTTCCTTATGTGAAAGGTTTATGTGACATGAAGTACATGGACCATCAAGTTATGTAACTTTTTCCCTTAACATGCCTCTTTTTTACTTTAAATGAGATAAACCCATAATTCCATTTTGGCCATTATAGCAAAACTTGGTTGGCTGAAATGGTCTCAAACTGTTACTCTATACTTAGGTTTCAGCTGTGTTTGTAGTGTAGAAATTACATAATATTCATTTATGGAGATATGTTTTGACAGGTATCGAAGGCAAATGGACATTACCTGTCCCAAAAGCAGTATGCTGCATATGAAATTAAATAGAGGGGCTGTTGAAAATGAGTTTGTTAATTCTGTATGACATGTTGTTGAAATTGTACGGTATTTGTGTGCTTATAGAGCTGAATGCTGCTGTCATGTACTTGGAGAGGTACTAAGTCCTTCTGTGCAATGTTAATTTTTACATTAAAGCTGCATATCATCTCAGTTTTTATTGAAAAAAATATGTTAAGCATATACCATCAATATGAGGTCATATTTTTCTGTTTATATGGGAAGGTAATTTCCATTCTTAGTGTTTACATTATGATTACATTGGCTTTCCTACTTTTTTCCAGTAAGCAACTTTATATTAGGGATAGAAAGAGAAGAAGATGGCTTGTGGGTTTGGTCCACTAGGACAGTTGGTCTTCTAGGTGACATGTTGCAGAGGGTCAGTGCTCAGAATTACACATTTTGATACTTGCTCTTTATGAACTAATAATTTCAGGGGATGAGTCCTTGCTACATATCTATAATGAACCGAGATCAGCTTCTGACGTTCTGGTTTTCATTAGAGTGACTGTGAAGAAAACCGTCTTTCGGCGTGTGATGCCGAATAGACGCTAAAGATGAAGGCAGCAGGTTACTTCGACATGTTTTTAAATTTTAGCCGAATTACACGGCGTTACATCCCAGAGGGCGGGTTTTTATGTCAGCTTGTTTTTATGACTTATGCTCGATAAAGTTTGTAGCGTATTAAATTGTGCGGTTTTGGTTGGATGAATTCATATATCTTGTGGATTCCATTTTCTTATATGGCCGTTATTGAATGGGAAGTAAGTCGTAAAGTTGTAAATTTAAGTTCACCAAAGAAGACAACGTCCTTTTACAAGTGAGCAGTTGGTTGTAAGTGTCTTGCATACGGCTTGAATGCGAAATACTTTGTGGACAAATGTCTAATGAGCTTCAGTCAGATTTGACCCCGTCTCCATATTTACGCATCTCACAAGCAAGCGCGACGTCCAAACTTCAGCGCCTGGTGAAAGTCGTTCAGAGTTCTCATTGAGCAGCAGTCGTAATTATATCGGAGGAAAGAACTCCGTCTTTGTGCAGGTCTTGTAGCACGTCCAGTAGCCTCTGCTCGGTGAGTGGATCTCCCAGAGCCACGTCTACAGAACCGATGCACAGGAGAAGAGCTAGAAGTTGCGAGCGGCGATAGTCCTCTCCGAGAGCGACTCTGCTATGACCAAGGTCAACCTCCACATTCACACCAAGCTTCAAAGCAGAACTAGTGAGAGCCGTCCAGTAACCGTCCAGGAGGCTAGTAATGTGGCGACGTCGGAGCTCGGTGGGCAAGGAACTTATTAACAGAAGAGCCACGTCATTAGTCGGACGACTGTACGTAACCATTTGCCAGTCCAACACAGCACACGAGCACAAGTCATCGTCGCGGAAGAGAAGATTGTTGCACCAGAAGTCTGTATGTGTTATGAGCGCCAGGGGTTCTTCCGGAGCTAAGAGTGCGGCTATGAGCTCCTTCGTGTTGGGACGCAGTGTAAGAAGACATTCCAGGATGTCTTCTAAACCCGGACGTCTCTCCAAGAAGCGTGCAAGTTGGGGTAGTCCACGCTCGACTAGCTGCTGATACGAATCCGTAGCCCTTGCCGTTTGGAACAAGAATGGATATCTGTCCTCTAGCGGGCGGCCCTCTTTAACCTGAAAATGAATAGCATGATCTTTTACATCGTATTTGTAAGTAAACTGTTGCTAATCCGACGTGACCGGACAACAAGCTATAAGAAGACTGTCGGTAAGCGGGCTGGAAATAAAGTCGTACGGTGATGTTCAAGAATCTATGGCGCAAAGCAATCGAGATTTACCTTGAGCGCCAATGACAGCGCATGTAGACGTGCTACAGCTTCAAGTGCTGATTCTGCTTGTCTGAGTGTGAGACCTCGCGAGAAATCCGCTCCCTGGAAGCCTCTAGACTTGAGGTTCTCCAGCACAAGCACAGACTCGCTTGGTGTAGGACTAGAGTTGGGACTGTTCTTGCCCGGAGTGTAGCGAGCGTGGTAACATCGCGGGATGGGCAGCTCCAGGGCAGGTGTGTCTGGTGGAATGCAGCGTCTCTGGAACTGCTCCAGCTCGGGTACCACCTTGCAACAAGTGTTAGAATACCTTAGCCATTTATCGGTACTCGAATACATAACAGCTCTCATTATCAACACGTATCGGCTGTATGAACAAGTTTAGTAGTGCACTGGAATGACACCGTTTGTTCCTCACATACGTGTTTTTAACTACGTAAACCAAGCATGTAACACGTTTTTAGAAAATCACTGGAAGAAAAGCTGAATGCGAATTGCAGTCTCTGTCGACCCCCTGCTCTCTACTAAAGCCCTGTGTCTACGTGTTGAAATTATTGAGAAAAATTCTGCGATCATATTAGACTAGAGGGTCTTATCCTGGGTTCAACAGTGTAGATCAAGGGGGTCCATGGAGGGTTTAAAGAAAATGAGATCTGTAATTTATATGTATGTCGGGAAGAAAACAGATTATAGTCTCACACATTCACTAGACAAAGAAAGTGATAACTGCGTTATATCTAATTCGTTACGTTGTTGCGGTCAGGGCCAGTATAGGCCCATAGCTAAGCCCGTCTTCCCAGCTTCCCATCGGTAATGATGTTTCGAGTAAGTTTAAGCTACCCCTTGGATGCCGACCGGAGAACATTGTACGCCGCCGTCTCTGTTTGCGGAGTTCTTGTAAATTCCAAAATTGTGTTTTACGCGTATGTGTAACTTTTGAGTTAGGCAAAGCGAAGATGGAAATAGCAGCTTCCTCCGAAACTATGGTACCTGTCTACCGAAGTACATGGGATCACGTAACAGAGGACAGTAACGTTCATAATCACAGACGTGAGAGCCTCTGGTTTCGGACGTGTTATTCATCTCACCCGTAGCAGCTACAAAACACCACGCCAGCACGTAATAAATGCATAACTAGAATGAATTACGCCGTTAATGCAATTAGTTGTTCATCTGTCCAGCGCGAAACGAAAATACGGTGAAAACGAAGTACAGCGAAATCAGAAGCGGCGTACAACTCGGTGTTTAGAATATGATTGCATCCACATATGGCAAAGCAGACGATGGCTGTTAATGCTGTATATGCGCACTGTCTAAATCTTAAACGTACCAAGCCTGATTTTTTCAGGATAAACTTTTCAGGTTATCGAATTACATTCTGCTTATAGTTTAATCGTTTAAAGCCCGTTGGTAATCACGTAGCGTTTTACTACGTGCTGTAACATGAAGACCACGCAGTGTATGCTCTTCATATGATTCCCACAATCAGTAGGTTTATTGACCTAAACACCATTAAGTTATCTGTCTTAAAAACGAGTATGTATTGTGATCTCTGTAAGGTAGCAACCAGAGTTTTGTAGGTGATTTAGATGAACGTGTAGGCCTATTTCGGTTTTGCCCCATTTGTGTCGTTCTACGTATTAGCGCTCCATACTCGTCTTGGAAGCTACCCCTAACAGAAGGACAAATGGGCGAAGCCTGGGGACATTACAACATACGTGATGTTCTTTCGAAACTCTGGGAGCGTCAAGAAAGAAAAGTACTCCCACCACCCCGGTCTTTAGAGGACAGTTAATGTGGGTTGTTACGTCTGCATGATTCAGTCGCTGCCCACCTGTGCGTAGCGTGGTGGTGATATTATACCTGGGATATATTGATTACTAAATGTAGAGGGATTCGATTATTCATGGTGGTAATGTTTGTGTCGGCCGGACTGTACGTTTGCAGCAGCCTGTGATAGAGGGGGAAGGCCCCTCCTCGCAATTGTTCTCAATTGGCATGATGATGTTTGGCCTGTAGTGCAGAGGTCGAGCAGGCATGCAACAAATGGTTTGCTGTACTGCACAGACTACGAAATATGACTGAATAAGAGCTCGTTATGAATGTGTGCTCGCTTTGAAATGTTGGCTGTGGCGACGCAAATAAGCCCGGACCTAACGAATCAGTTGCACAAAAAAAAATGTACTTGGGGCAAAAAGAGGCGGTGGAAACGTAACATATTTGTATGTAGCAAAACAACGAATGTAGACAATGAAGAGTGTTAGTTATGTAACAGCCGACAGCGACAGCATAGCAGAATCATAAAAGGCGTAGGACTTCCAATTTTCTCCCATCCACAAGTCAGTATTCGAAAGTACGAAAATTCTGTTGGGGTTTATTTAAGCCCTGGAATGTTACCCAGAATAGAACGACTGCTGTATTAAATTTGGGTGTAAGCACATGATGGATGTTCGCGCAGAGTTTGGAGGAGGCACAGTGTCGCAAGTTGTGTGCAGTGTTTCCAGATGTTCTACGGACCACAAGTCAGACAAATCCTACACACTTCAGAGTACAGTTCAAACTTGTGGGTATAAGCATGAATCTGTTGGAGTCATGGGGCGGAGAGGACCGTTATAGTTTATAGAACATGTATGCGTAATCGATAAAAGTTGAGTCGAATGACATTTTTATTGTGATAAAATGCTTGCAGTTTACGGTACAGTTGCAGTCAGTAAATTTGTCAGGTTTCTAAACTCATTCCAATTCTTAATAAAATGCTTGCAGTTTACGGTACAGTTGCAGTCAGTAAATTTGTCAGGTTTCTAAACTCATTCCAATTCTTACTGTAACGGCAGTGTGACTGGCGACACAGGTGTTAGGCGAAGCCTTCATTACAAATATTCACTTTTGGTGGTGGTGGTGATGGTGGTGGTGGTGGTGGTGGTGGTGGTGGTGGTGGTGGTGGTGGTGGTGGTGGTGGTGGTGGTGGTGGCGGCTGCGGTGGCGGCGGCGGCGGTGGTGCGCGTCATATACCGAAGCACATGTTCATCTTAACTCCAGCATACCTTATTTTCTAGATCTTACAAATTAACTTATCATCTCTTGCCTTGGATGCCAACATATCTGGATGCTCCCAACGGGAACTGAAGTACCTCCAAATTAATGATACTCTGTTTTTCTTTAATATTAAAAGTTGCCAGTTGTAGCTTGGGCCCTGCTTGATCACAGATTGTTTTTCAAGCTTTTGGAGTCTGCTGATACTTGCACGTAAGGTAGCTAAAATCAGGTCTTTTACATGTCTTGCACGTGCGACATGAGTTGTTGGATACGGCCATGCTAGACTAGAGTCGAGATAGCTGTAGATGAGAAGGGTGTTAGGTCCCAGCAGTAGAAGGGTGCTAGGTCCTAGCAGTAGAAGGGTGTTAGGTCCTAGCAGTAGAAGGGTG
>BLKM01002619.1:0-12668 GCA_013340265.1 Coptotermes formosanus | reverse complement strand
GTGTTTTTATGACACCTTCTCAGCAAACTGAAGGGTCGCCAAACGTATAGCTTACAAGTGTGATAACTTGAATTTGCAAATCTTGGTACGAACTTAAAATCTTCTCCATATCTCGAATCCTTGATGACTGCATCTACATCGGGCACTGGGAGTGTAAGGCTTGCATCACACGTCACTGCAAGTTTCCACCTTATCACTGTATTTATACGAAGATCACCGTTACAGCTTGCGCAGTGGTAGTTCGCGTATGTGATGTTGGTAGCATTGCTGGTAACGGGATGTCCTAGTAACGGTTCGTCTCGAATTGTTTCTTTGTATTTCTCGCATCTGGAACGCGTTATTTCGTCCGTCCACGAGGAAGGACAGGATGTGACCATGTAGTAATTATCTCTGAAGTCTCCTGCAGTATTCCAGTCTCCTGCTGTAACACAGTTTTGTAAGGGTGACGGTTTGAAAAGGGGTGAATCCTGGCAACAGTCCCCATAGGTGGCACACTGAGCGTCACATTGACAATTGCGCTCTATCGAAAATGTGGTGCTGGCGTTTCCACTACAGGAACTACTCTCCCTGCACCTAGAAAGAAGTATGAAATGTTAAGTAACTATGGGCGAGTCCATTTGTCACAGAGGACAGATAACTTGAAATATTTCATCTTCTCAGCCTGTTGTCCTGATCTGAAGAGAAGTAACCCCCGCTGTATCATCAGTAATCTAGAACATAATGTGTCCAGTCTGAACACAATTTTATTTATCTAGCATATAAGCAGCGACATGTATCTCCCAATAGGATAATCTTCAGTGTGTCTAGGACGCTAAAATTCGTAACACCGAATTTCACGTCCAAACACTATTAAGTGCGCTGTCAATACACATAAACCCAACAATTTAAGTGTTCCCCGAATCAAGTACAACCGACAATCCTAAGCTTTTCTACTTCTAGAGCTTACAATATATATTTCAGATTGTTGGTTCTACTGGATTCTAAACAAATCTTGCTTTCAAGTAAAAATTTACAAATAAAAGATGAAAAGCTAGTTAGTTATACTGTCTCATCTATGCAATAATTCCATTTTTATGCGATAATAACAAAATTGCTTATCTGAATAAACAGTACGAGGCACGGTAAATATTTTATTAATAAAAGCGCTGAATTTTGAATACTGCTGCTTTTCCCCATTAGACAGCTATACCCCTGTACCGTTAGCGGTAGAGTAACTGAGTTCTTTTTGTTTGTCTAAAGGCATAAGAATGTACAATGCTACGTTCAGGGTTTGAAATTTCTGGGTTGTGAGAGGGCACAGCTGTTATTTGTTACCGGCGTTTCGGAAGAATCGGCTTCCTCCGACGTACAGTCTTGAAAAGTAGAATGTTTATATGTGAAGCGACTAATTTGTTTTTTATTTGGAAAGTTTTCAGTTATGTATTTTGTTAATTCGTACTCTTGTGTTTGTCAGATAAAATGTATCGTCAAAATGTCCATGACTTACCTTACAGACATGCTGTCAAAGTAACTGTGTGGATACAGACAGCTGGAGCACCTGGCAAGGAACATTAAACTGGAAAACAACACTATTTGTAGCATTGTTGTTACACTGCGGTGAGACATTCCAGTTGAAACTACAGTATAGAGCTGGTTGAGAAACTACGCCTGTAAGAAATGTAAGGGATTTTGAGACAGGTGCGGTTCACTGTGAGGATAAGATAACTGAAGCCCGTTTGTCAATTTTAATAGATACGAACATGGAGGAAGTGTAGGGCTACTGACGGGCGAACGTGTTCACACATTGACTCGTGTTCACAAAGTATTCAGTTGCAGCTGCTGGTGAGAGGAAGTTTTTCCATCGGCTAGGTTATCACGCTGTATTAAACGTATTTTGAACGATTATCTGCCCAAAATAATGAATACAAAGCGCCTTAGCGACGAACAAACTGGAGGACTAGGTCGCATGGGAAAGACAGCAGACTAAATTCCACGTGCATTGAAGAACACATCCAACGCCATACTTTCACTTTATTAGGTGCTTTCGCAAAACTGCGAAAAGCAACTATTAGGTTTGTCATGTCTGTCTGTCCGTCCGTCCGTCCGTATGGAACTACTCGACTCCCACTAGACGGATTTTCATAAATTTGACTTCTGAGTAATTTTCAAAAATCTCTCGAGAAAAGTCAAATTTCATAAAATCTGACAAGAATAACTGTAATTGTACATGAACGCCTAACCGTATTTTTTATATCTCGCTGTATTCTTTTTATAATGAGAAATGTTTCGCACAAAAGTTGCAGAGAAAATCAAAACACATTTTGTGTTCAGGAACGTTTTCCCGAAAATCGTGCTGTTAATGAGATAATGTGGAAGAATTTGGTAGAGCCGGACAGACCACAGAAGGCAATATAATACGGCGCATGCGCTTTGCATGCTGGATAACTAAGGCTGCAGACACACACTCAGAATATGTAATACTTACTGCTTTTCCACAATAACAATGGTTACGCGAACGCGTCTCACTGTTACGTCATACGTATATTGCCTTTCTTGTAATCGATCAAATCCCAACGTTCGGACCACAGTAGCCCTTTTTGAAGTTTTGTATATAAATTGCTGCATTCCCTTCATGGCAAATTATTGCAGAAGTAAAGCAGTCGGTTCAAGATTTTGCTTATCAACTGTAACGCTTCTGGTCATCCTACAGTCTTTATCCAAGTGTGAAAGACGTGTTTCTTATTCCAGACTCTAAACCAGTCCACCAGCCCATGGATCACAGTGTCCTTGACAAATTTAAACCCTATAATCTAAGGCAAATATATGGAAGTTGGATTTAAATCGCTCTCCCTTATATATATATATATATATATATATATATATATAACAAGGGATATATATATATATATATGCATGTATGCATACATCCCGCCATGGCACAACAGCCCATAGTGGGCCAGGGTCTCCTCATTATCGAGGCTTCACGATCACACTCAGACACACAACACTCGATAGGACTCCTCTGGACGAGCGATCAGCCCGTCGCAGAAACCTCTACCTGACAACACACAACACTGACTACAGACAGACATCTATATCCCCGGCGGGATTCGAACCCACAATCCCAGAAAGCGAGCGGCCGCAGACCCACGCGTTAGACCGCGTGACCACTGGGTTCGGCTATATACGTGTACAGTCGATTATATACATGCACAATTCCGAATAAAGCCAAATTAGATTTGGCGCCGGTTCTTCCGGAATGTCACTATTGCATATGTCGGGGGAGTGTCTGTAACCTTCAGTCTGTCAGAAAGCGTGGCTCATCAATGACGAAGTGTCAACAGCCAGCAGGTGTCACTTTAAATCAACAAGTCAACTGATAGATATAGTGACTTGGACACATTTGTTATCTTTTGATGTTTCAAACCCGCTTTTGCTACCTATGATAATAAAAAACGATACCTAAAACACTATCACACAATTTTTAAGTCTAGCTAGAGTAACTGACCTGTTATGTTATTAATAATAAAAGCTGGGTTAACGAGGTTTAAATAATGTTGATTACAGTGGAGTGTCATTGATAAACAGTCACATGTTACAACCAGAACATTAGTATTTTGTGTAAATAGCGGTGTATTTTATAATAATTACATGTCTTAAGGCTTTCACGGCGACAAAATTGTATAAACTCTTCTCGGGCTGATAGCCGTGTCAATTGTTTAAAACCCTCCGACGTTTCAGAGACACACTCAGTCTCCATCCTCAGGTAAAAGTTATCTGGCTATTCAAACCAATGTCTCCGCATGACGTAATGTCTCCGCCTACTAACTCCTATTGGTCCGGAGCGCTGAGCTCGTCCCCGGCCACAGCATATATAAGCGACGGTTTTGTTTTGAGTAGCCAGATCACGTTCCCAGAGGATGGAGACGGAGTGTGTCTCTGAAACGTCGTAGGATTTTAAACAATTGGCACGGCTATCAGCCCGAGAAAAGTTCGTACAATGTACAATAATTTTTGAAACATAAATTTTACCATTTTTTAGGAAATCAGTGACTGAAGAAATTTGCATGTTATAGCAAAAGCCATGTAGGCTGTGCATCTTACAGTATGTATATCGACGCTGTCCAAGCAACGAAATTACAAAGCTTGCTTAAAAATTCCAAGAAGTAAGGAACTTTGTTAAATGTACGAACTACAGCCCAGAACTTGTGCTTTTATTGACCTTTTAAAGCCTAGCGGTAACTTTACGTACCGCCAGGTTTAATATTAAAAAATTCTACGTGGTGCCCACATTGCGTTTATGTGTTTTGTACGGATCTCAGAACATACAGCAACTTTTGCCTTGTAAAACATTAAGAGACTGGTTTTTATAACCGAAGTGGAGAGTGTTTACAGCGCGGTACGCACTGAGTCCTTATATAAAACAGATACACTTCGTCTTTAAAGGGTTAATACGTACATTTACAGTGGCTGGTAATCTGAATGCTACAAAAGATTCGTTAATTACTGTCAGGGCGTTCTAACTGAACAGTGCAAGCATCTTCAGCTGCGTATATTTACGAATTGCCTTTTGTTTATAAAGGTGAGGTGTCCCAGTGGTCAACGATTCTGGAAGCACAGTTTTCAATATAAAATTTCCAAAAAGAGATGCCCATCTTCACATTATGCACCTAAAGACAGACAGAAAGTGTTGAGATGTATGTTCTTGTGCGATATTACGCAGCGTATAGTGGTAATTGTGTACCGACGTTTCGGGACAACTTATCGGTCCCATCTTCAAGGGTCCAACAAAATTCTTCTTGGACTTTTCCACCCTTGAAGATGTGACTGATAAGTTGTCCCGAAACGTCGGTACACAATTACCACTCTACGCTGTATAATATCCCAGAAGAGCGGCGATATGTTCTAGCTCGCGGTGGCAATGTGATATCACATAATATACGTACATTTTTATAAGAAACAAGATGTTCATGGAGAAACCGATATCGGGATGGTTTTTAGGCCCGTTCGCGTAGCCATGAGAAGCGTCTTTTAGTTTCGTAATATCTGCCCCTCTGTCTCTCTGCCCTTGTGAACGTGTGCCCTCTTGTATCCGAGTGGCTTCAACTGAACGGATTTCCGCAAAATTTGATAATGGGAACTTTTGAGAACACATGTCGAGAAAATACAAAGTTGGTTAAAATCACGTAGTGCTGTATGGTACAGTAGCCCCCGGTTTAGGACGGTTTGTTCTTCTCCTATCCACAGTAACGACGATTTTGACACCAGAAGGTCAAAGATATTATTAAAAAGCTGTAAAAAATTTGAAAGATGCCCAAATATAAATACGGGATGTGCTGTAAAGAAACCTCACAGCCAAGCAGACATTAAACGTATTCGCAGCTGCGTCGTCAGCCCGCAGCAGGATGTGGACTCCGCTACAAACCACTATACAACAAACGCACCCGATCTGCTTTGGTTTTAGTTATGCGTTAAGGTCAACATACAATACTACAAAGCTACACGTGTCCAGCACCAGCAACAAAAAGCATCTCTATCTTGTAAAGCACATTTTATCCCGTTATGTGATTTAACACAGAGGCTGTGCCTTTCACGCGATAGAGGTGTTAACAGCGCAGCCCGCGGCAGAATGTGGAACCGCATAAACAGTGGCTCGGAAATGACGGTTGGTTTTTAGATATGGCAGCCTGTGCTCCCTCAAGATGGTGCACTGGCACTGGCACCGAAACGTGTCTGAGCTTTGTGTATAACACTGATATGTGTACAGTAGAGTGCATTTGGTTTGTGTAATAAATTGGCTGTGTCGATCAAGACAATGCACCGAGTGAACAATTTTACAGTTCACGCAACGAATGTTTAAAAATCCGGATCGCACATACCGGAAGAAACTTTGAGTTCTTCGTGACAAATTCTAACCAATTAAAACTGTTTAGAGAAACGTTCCTCTTTATTGTAGCAGGGGCCACGCAGCAGCGCGGTTGGTCGAGGCACTGCGCTACAAGCCAGAAGGTCGCGGGTTCGATTCCCGATGGTGTCAGTGGATTTTTTTCATTGACACAATCCTTCCGGCCGCACTATGGCCCTGGGGTCGACTCAGACTCTGGCAGAAATGAGTACCAGGGATATGTCCTGGGGGGGGGGGGGGGGTGGGGTAAAGGCGGCCTGTGCGTAAGGCTAACAACCTTACCACCTTCATGTGCCGATTGTCTTGAAATCTGGGAGCCTCAGCCTTCAGGAACCCTGTGGGCCCGTCCAGGCCTGTAATGGGACTGCTGTACTTTTACCTTTACTTTATTGTAACAGTGTTATCACACATATTTGTACGAGGTGGTAAAACTGCAGATATTCTGATGTTGAAGCAAGTAACAGGCCTATGTATAATAACCACTGTATTCTGAAGGGTGAAACAAGATAGGAAATATACGCATAGGCTAAACACTATGATGCTTTTTTTACTTTTATTGAATTACATCGAAAAACTTCAGACTCACGAAAAATATGTGTTAAAAATTTGTTGCTGTTTAAAAGCATTTGATAATCCGAATTCGATACGCCACAGAAATGAGTGTGTCTGAAATGTTATTATTGTCCGATTTTAACCAAAGTTGCTCTGGGCGGAGAAACTTAATAAAACTCCGGAATATCAAATTGTGTGCAAATACGTTTGAGACCTTTATTCTTCCTTCGTACGTATGGACAGACGGACAAAAAAAAAATTAACAGG
The DNA here is from genome assembly GCA_013340265.1 of Coptotermes formosanus. Classification (NCBI taxonomy): domain Eukaryota; kingdom Metazoa; phylum Arthropoda; class Insecta; order Blattodea; family Rhinotermitidae; genus Coptotermes; species Coptotermes formosanus. Next base: position 5,965 of record BLKM01002619.1, on the reverse strand, counting down.
CGCTTCACAGAGGTGTAAACTTATAGGCAGGGACATATATATTTGGCCTTATAGACTCTGAGCCCTGTTCCGGGATAGCCCAGTCGGTATAGCGACTCGCTACGGGCTAGACGGTCCGGGGATCGAATCCCGGTGAAGGTGATATTTCCTCTCCTTCCCAGAAGGCTCCTGGGGCCCACCCAGCCTCCTGCACAAGGCGTATTCGGTCTCTTTCCCGGGGTAAAGTGGCCGGAGGGTGGAGTTAATCAGCGACTCCCATCTAGTGCAGAAGTTAAAGAGTAGAGCTATGCTTCTACGCCCCTTCTGCGCCTTAATAGACTGCTCTAGGGTGACCTTTACAAAAAAGCGAATCAGTGTCTGTCCAAACACAACCAAATTATATTCATTATATGTATAGCTACATGTTTCGACCCATCTCAGGTCATCCTTGGGTTCACAGTTGGTCTTTAAAACATATTAAGTAAGAAATATGCAATATGTTTTAAAAACCATTTGAGAACCTGATGATGATGTGAGATAGGTCGAAACATGTAGTTCTATATAATAAATAGAATTTAGTTGTGTTTGGATAGACACTGATTTAACCTTTTAAAGCCTAGCGGTAACTTTACGTACCACCAGGTTTAACATTAAAAAATTCTACGTGGTGCCCACATTGCGTTTATGTGTTTTGTACGGATCTCAGAACAAACAGCAACTTTTGCCTTATAAAACATTAAGAGACTGGTTTTTATAACCGAAGTGGAGAGTGTTTACAGCGCGGTACGCACTCAGTCCTTATATAAAACAGATACGATTCGTCTTTAAAGGATTAAAGCCTAGCGGTAACTTTACGTACCACTAGGTTTAACATTAAAAAATTCTACTTGGTGCCTACATTGCGTTTATGTGTTTTGTACGGATCTCAGAACAAACAGCAACTTTTGCCTTATAAAACATTAAGAGATTGGTTTTTATAACCGAAGTGGAGAGTGTTTACAGCGCGGTACGCACTGAGCCCTTATATAAAACAGATACGCTTCGTCTTTAAAGGGTTAAAGTTTTTATACTATGAAGAACACAACGTTACTACATTTTTTACAAAAGTGTGAGATTTATCTTTACGTGCCAGTTAGCACCTGTAGAGTTACAGCAAATTATCTACACAGACTTTACCTGAAAATTTTATGTAGGTGCCGTATTTCTTTATGTATTGATGAAACCGCAGTTCATTTTATTGCAAGAAGGAGATTTAAGCCCTGAAGTAAGAAAAGCCTCCCAGCCGCGGTAAGCCACTCCGCACGCGAACACAGCAGAACAGCGACTTGCCCAGCGCCTTGCTTGCGCCACGCCTGCTGTGCTGCCGGACGATGACGTACCCCTCCAAACGCGAAGTGATGGCAGAAGGAAAGCAAATATTTAAACCTCGGCCCAGGGTTTCCCACTCATGTGTAAAGGTCTGAGCGAGGCGACTGAACTGCTTTAGTCTGCTTGCTAGAAACAGTGTTAGTCACGTTGCCTGCTTCCCAGTCCAGGTGACGAAAATTAGCATGTAATTGAAGTCATGTTACTGTGATTACCAGCTCTGTTTCGTACGTGGAAGTGTCGCATATCGAACCTGCGCAAGGAGATATACTGTTATGCAGGGTGGACCATTCCCTGTTACAGGGTGGACCTTCCCTATTACAGGGTGGACCATCCCCTGCTACAGGATGTACCATTCCCTACTACAGGATGGGCCACTCCCTAGTACAGGGTGGAACATTCCCTGCTACAGAGTGGACCATACCTACTACAGGGTGGACCATTCCCTGCTACAGGGTGGACCATTCCCTGCTACAGGGTGAAACTTTTCATGATTGACCGAGAAACGGCGGCCGAGCGTGCAGGGGCCGCTTCTCGGTCAAGCAGGAAATGTGCCACTTTGTATAATGCACTTTGCAAGATTTCGTTTTCATGGAGACAACTTAAGGCACGTGACGCACATGTAGTCTGGTTGGTAGTTGCCAACGTTTCGAATAAAACCAATGCCTCCTTTTTCAGTGTTTTCTAACTCACATCAACTAAGAAGACTAATAGCTGATTTCCGGGAAGGAAACTCGAAACAGCGACTTACTGGTATCAAATAAAAAGCATGACGGCTTAAACACGGCGTCTCTGGTTTAGATACTTCAGAACATTCACTTCAATGAAGAAACGCGTGTGACATATTTATAGCAAAAATTTGGTGGCGGACTGTACTGTAGGTACTTCACTAGTAACGTATTCTGAAGGAAAATTACGTACGAATTTTCTTATGATAACCCCAACCCTTGTTCTACACTCTAGTTGTTTTCCTGAAAAAAAATAGGCCTAAATAAAATGAGGCCTATACAAAAAAGTGGCATTTCCTTAATAAATAATGGAACTGGCGCGGGTTAGCTTAATACAGCACAGCCAACCAACGAGCATTAAACCGAAAATGAGGGGGTGTAAATTAAGAAATGGTGTGTATTATCAAGGGGCGTAAAAAGCAAAGGGCGTAGAAAAAGTGGGGCCTAAAACAAGGGCTCGGTGTATTCGGCAACCCAGACCAAGAATGAATTTCAGTCAGATCACTGTATGGAGCCACTGCATATTCGCTGCAATTTATGGCGCCATATCGAAGTTAGCAGTAAGTCGAAGTAGGGTCGAACTCGGTTATAACGTCAAGAAGGGGACTGAATATTTTGTGTCGTTATAAACGAGTGTTGTCACAACCGAGTAGTGTAATTCTCTTGTTAACAGCGAGGAATTAATCGGTGCTACAGAATAACCGACGCGACAGGCGAGGTGTCCTATAAACCGATGAATTATAACCGGGTTCAACTGTACTCTGTAATACGCAGTTTTGTTCACAGACTTCTTCGTGCGCTAAGTGAGCGTGGCACTTTATTAGGAGGCGCAATATCGAGGTTTTACTCTATTAGGCCTACACAAGCCCATAGCTGTATCATCCTGCTCTATTTTAATCCCTTTTCGTGGTAATGTAAGGCACACAGTCTGTGTTATATATATGCGACGTGTTTGGGGTATAGCAGACTGTTCGTGTAAGCAACCAGCGAATTTACGAATCTGTACACCTACTAAGTGCCATTTTTCTCTTCCCAAAAATACGGTGTACACCAAAGCCCTGAGTGTTTATTCTACACTAAACCGGAACTAAATATATCTCGGTGTTTCGTGGTGTTTATTTCCTTACCGAATGCAAATGTCATTGTAACATTCAGGAAATTTTATTTAATGTTATTCTGTTCACCGATCCCATTGGCCGCGCGGTCTAAGGTGTAGTTCTGCGGCCGAGCGCTTACTGGGATCGTGGGTTCGAATCCCACCGGGGGCATGATTTTTTTTCTCTTGTACAGTGTTTGTGTTGTCAGGTAGAGTTCTCTGCGACGGGCCGATCCCTCGTCCAGAGGAGTCCTACCGACTGTGGTGTGCGCTTGAGTGTGAGCAAGTGAAAAACAAAAACCTCGACACCTGCTGTGAACAAGTAGCAGAGGGAAGGACGACGAAGCGAATGTTATTTTATTCTTCATGCTTCTTAAAAGTGACACAATGTACGATCGTTTTGTTAGGCGGTGACTGACGCCAGTGCATTTGGTTCTCTTTCAGAAATGAATCATGTGAGTGCAGAAAGATCACGTTCAGCACTTCTAACATCAAAGTCCCTCCACATGACACGGTACAGAGCCCCTTTGATCGTTCAGTTCTCACTTCCTGTCTCCTTCACATTAATCTTAACGAGGTATATAAATTTACTGCTTGATCTTCCACATTATCCTGATCCAGTGAATCTCTTTACCAAAATTGTGCCAGCGTATTGCGCCTGGGCTGTGTGACTAACATAAGCAAAATCAAGATTTTGTATGCACCTTATTATATGATTCATTTGATTTGTGATTAGTTGATGATAGTTAACGCCAGATGGCACGTATCATTATGACGCCTCAGGAGTCAAACAGGTAGGCATGGTTAAGTCGGTATCACAGCGAGTTACTTTGCTGATAACATTTACCAAACCAAGAATTTTCACACTCATCGCGTGGATATTCAGTGAAATTTGTATGAATTAGTTCTACCCGTGCGAAAAATTTGCACATAGAAATGATAAAATATTTAATCAACAAAGATTTATTTATACATTTTAAACTTTAAAACACTTCTCCATTTAAAATTTTTGATATTAGCAATCTCTCATTCTATGTACGTAGTCGATGCCATTCAATATTTGCAGCAGTGATGTAAAATGAAGAGGATCGGGAAAATTCCACATATAGCTGGTCACGGATGAAAAAACATACAATGTTGGATACATTCCAACACGTTTAAGCCCTTACTGATTGTCACAGCAAACGAAATTTTGATCGGAAATCGTCTTCTGTGCAGTTTGAGGGGAGTCGTAGGGTCTGACGGATGTAACTGAATCCTGAATATAAGGAATTTTTTTAGAGCCAAGAACTTCCGCTGCTATGTTTAGCTCATCGAAGCTTCTTACGACATGTGGTGCCGCCGCTGGAGGTCAAGGGAAGCTAACGTAATTCATGTACTTCCCATGGCTTTCAGTAGAGGCAGCACTGTCAATTTTTTATCTTATCCTTTTTTTGTTAAAAATAATTTATGGGAAGGAATTAAGGAAGACAAAGGAGACTGCCATCAATACAGAACCATAAGCCTTCTAAAAATGTCTGCTTTGGAAGGATCCCTTCGGTAGTTCGGTCGATCATGATATCGCAAACAGACCTTACAGTATTATTTTGATGATGATGATGATGATGTCATTCCTCTAGGGCTACAAAATGTGGGAATGGGTTATTTGAACGTTTATGTGTGGAAATCTCTTTTCCTTACCGCAACAGCCCCCAGTGGGGCCAGGGCCTCCTCATTATCGAGGCTTCACGATCACCCACAGACACACACCACTCGATAGGAATCCTCTGGACGAGTGATCAGCCCGACGCAGAAACCTCTACCTGACAACACACAACACTCACGAGAGACAGATATCTATGCTTCCGGTGGGATTCGAACCCGCAATCCCAGCAAGCGCTCAGCCGCAGACCCACGCCTTAGACCGCGCGGCCACCGGGATTGGCTTTAAATAATTTAATCAGCCAATTTACGAACCTGGGCGTGTACTAGATTATCGCTTCCTTTTCTGGGCAATGCAGTGTACACCCAAGGCCGATGTTTATTGCACACTAAGCCAAAAACCATGTCTATATACTCTTTGGTATTTATTTCCTTTTAGGATGCAGACGTCGATGTAACATTCAGGCGACATTCCATAATATTATTCTGTTTTTGAACCTTTTTGTGGTGAAGACGCACTGATAGAAAAAACTGCCTGAAATATGTGCAAGCATGCATAAGGGGCTCTGTGAGGATCACAGTGTAGCGGCAACTGTGCCACTCAGTCGAAGCTGGCTAAACATACGCCTGACACAGCTTCGGACGAGGAAAACATGATTAATACTGTACCAAGGTCCTTTGTTTTATGCAGCGGGCTGCCGACGGTTTCGCGTTGCAGCTGAAGGTGTTAGGTAAACACCAGGTGGGCGCAAAGCCCCGAGACCTGTTATGTTGATACAAGCGAGGAAAGGTTTGTGGGATTATCAGTTAAAAGAATATTGGAACCATATGGTTGTTAATAAATTGTATTCACAGTTGGCTACGTTGGCTAAGCTGGTGCGTAATAAGACTGATTTACATACAAGTCAGTGACGTATCGATACAGTGCGGCTAAAAACATTACAACGTGTCACTTGCTTACATGCATAATTTCACAATAAACCGTCTATGATACAGTATCAATACTCGACGTTCCTTTTACTCATATTCAACTACAAAAACAAAATTTACTGCAAAAATAAAACGATAAAAACACCGAACCCTTTTTTGCGCTTCGTTTTACTCTTTCGTTTTGCTTTAACGCCGCTTGCCCACATACACCACCTTTTGCTTTAAC
>BLKM01002608.1:0-16450 GCA_013340265.1 Coptotermes formosanus | reverse complement strand
ACTAACTAACTAACTAACTAACTAACTAACTAACTAACTAACTAACTCAATGGAGCAGAGACGTTCTTTAGAAGCGAACAGTTACCCAGCAAGTCAATCAATTCCCCGCATTTACGGAACGCGAACTCCATCACCGCTTGCACAAGATCCCGCCACCTGTCCGTATCCTGAGCCACACTATTACAGTGAAAGATCCCCTTACTTATTGAAGATATATTTTAATGTCATGCCCTCACCTACGCCTTGCTCTGAACAGCCCGGCAATGGATATTAACCTTCGGCCAGTTAAATCTAGTACACATTCTCAAGCAGTTTTTCCTTAACACCAATATTAATATTATCCTTTCATCTAAGCTTAGGTCAACGAAATTGAAGAAGTGATTGGAGTTACATTCGATATTACAGGGGGACACCTGTGTGGAGGTAACATGTGACCACCCTTATACGAAGACTCTTATTCCACTCTGGCAGACAGATATGAGAAACGATATTTCAGGAGTTCCTGTGAGATTCAACATAAGCAGGATAAGATAATTTGGTCTGATGTGAATTCTGTTTTTAGCGATCTATCTCCCATTCCTCGTTCTAAATTCTTCCGCCACTCACACATATGGAAACCGAGACCTTATGGCAAAGTGCATATCTTCCAACCACACAAACAACCAAACATAGCCCATAAATGGACATAACTAAAGTGATAAACGGCACAATTCCTATTTAAATACTACACTGTTTCCGAAATACTGCGTTTATAGTGGGCATATTTGCACTTGTGACTGCATTAAATTCCCTCACCTCAGTTTATAAGTTTTCCGAACTATTACAATAAAAAAACAACCGATGTTTACAGATTCTAGTGTAATGGAAAATAAAACAAATAACAAGCTAAGACTTCCCTCACCTTATACTGAAATAAGAAAGATAATTTCTTAACTATTCTGCATATAAAAGTATAAACTTCTTTCAAGGAAGAGAAACTTTATATTTTTAATATCCACAAAGTCCTGCTAGCAGAACTAGCATACTGACACATACAATATGCAGAGACAAACGGGGTTAATCGAGGAGTGAACACAAAATTTCAAATTACGAATTAACAGTTAATATCAGTACAAACCAAATTACAGTACTTCGGGCTATGAAATGTGGGCTACAAAAATAACGACAAAGGGACAGAATATGCACACATTACATTTTCTAATTAATCTTACGAGGTTACAATATCAAAAAACAAATATCAACACAAATTATTAGCTGAATTAGAAGGAAACTTAGATCATTTTTAAATACAAGGGACTGGAATTTCTGACGGCGGCCACTATGAACATTCCTGTCTTTCGGGTAGAAACTTACTAACGTTTCAGAGCAACGCAGTGTGCCCATTCTCAGGGTCTGTCTCGCAGGAAGGTCTGCCTATATCTTGAAGATCAAGTTTGAAGCGAGGGCAGTAAGTTATTCCAAAACTAGGCATAACCCGAATATACAGGAAAGGTACGGTTTCTGCCCCACTTCGCATCACGCCACGAAACAGCAGGCCTATAAGGGGCGCAGAGGCACAGACAAAAATACGCCTGGCCTTGGTACTGGAATTCGTAGATACATGGCTAATATCATTAATGCGATGCAGCACTTCAGAAAGCCACTAGCAACTCCAGTCTATCAAGAACCACATTCATTGTTCGTTTCATTAGAATCCTTCGCTGAATTACTGAAAGACAAACGTACAGGGTTACTAGGTTTACAGCTGCAGATGCGTTAACACTTCATCTATTATTGAGGACTGTCAGTATACGGAACAACATAACCTCCCTGACCTATTTATTCAACAATGCTGTACAGCGACATCTATCATCCCGACTGTTTACTCGCAGGTCACTTCATTGGTGTTTCACTAAACAGTCGGTCTGAATGTTCACTCGCTCATTACACACTCGTCGTGCGACAGGTCCTTCCTTGGCTTCTCCCGAAGCGAGATCTCCAGGTTGTGCGCTCCAGTGCCGTCTCTGTCAAATTCCAGTACCTTCTCTTTTCCTTAAGTTGCTTACGTCTTTTCCTGGTCTTCTCGTCAATTCCGTCTTTCCTTCTATCCTTCTTTCAATAACATGTTTTAGAAGACAGTTCCTACGCAAAATGTGACCAGTCCAGTTAGCATTCCTTCGCTTTATTGTATGTAGGATGTTCTACTCCTCCTTGTCTCTGTAATACTTCTTCATTTTTCACACGATCGGTCTCACTGATCTTCTCCGTCCTTCTATGGCACCACATTTCAAAACTTTCCAATTATTTCTGATCTACCTTCCGAAGTGCCCAAGCTTCAGCACCATACAAAGCTATGCTCCAAACATAGAATTTCGCTAGGTCCTTCTTTCTGGTATGTCCACCTTCACGCGGTGTAGGGGCTTGTCAGTTCCAGTAGTCCAGAGACCTAAGCCGGCGGTAGCGTTGCTACCAGTAGGGTGTAGGGTCTCTCATCCCAAGCTGGAGACATCAAGAGGGGAGGAACTGGACGAAGTGAGGTGCCTAGGAAGAGGGAACTCCTATACAGATTCAGCTGATGCCTGCAGCAGCGACATCAGTAGCGACTTCAAGCATACAGCAAATGATGCTTGAGGTGGTCCATAAACGTGTAGCAGCAGGCTTGACCAGATGGTTTGAACGGCTGTTGTACTGATGTGTATTTGAACTTTTCTCACGGTCACTGAGCATACAAACACGACGTATCAAAAGCAAACTGCTACCGTCTTCAGGTGAACCATAATCTTAAGAATAAGTAACAGATCTTAAGGTTGGGTTTCACCTGAACACGAAATCAGTTTGCTTTTAGAAACGATGTGTTTGCATACTCAGTGACGATGGAAAAAGTTCAAATACACATCAGTGATGTTTCGCATGTTACGCCATTTTCAAAGAATATGGCTGCTGTACTGCTATGTGGAAAACAAATGAAAGGATTACCATATTATTACTCTTTCAGGATGGCCTATTTCCGAAAACAGAGGTCTGATTGTTATGTACGCTGAAAATGGGCAAAGAACGGAAAAGCAGGCAGCCCATGTAGGCTTATTTACTCTTGATACCAACGAAGTATGAGGAATATCAAATGCCACTAACACTTAGACAAGATGCCTGAACCATTACTACCTTCCAAATGTAGGCCGTTTCTGTAACAATTACCAAATTACGTGGTTAAATGAATGCAGCTTTTTTACTTATTACAATGTCAGCAGCTCTTCACTATTTCATTTCTTAGATTTACCTTCCGTCCACTTTTTCTCTTCATTCCATTTCGCTTCCTTTACCACCCGTATCCACTTCCGTTTTTCGAGCTGTAACTTTGCCTTCTCACTTTCCCATCTCGTTCTCACTCTTGCTGTAGTTCAGTCCTATTAGATGGACGTCCAAGTTTAGCGGAGTGAAGTTTTTCCGTTGGTGTTGGCTAGAAGTGGGGGAGGGGGAGGAGGGGGGGAGGAGGAGGAACTGTTTATACCCCAAGGGTAAAACTAAAAGAGCTGACGGGTGACTCCGACTCGTGCCTGGGAAGAGTTTCATTAGTTAGCTAGCTGCTTTGTGCCATGCGATCGGTTCTGGAAAACTGATGTTAGCTCGGACAAGCAAAAACCATACACACGACGAAGCATGTCGAAACTTGCGATCAGTGTGAAGTCAGTTCTGTATGAGCCTAAGCGAAAAATTGGGGTCGCCGCGTCTGTCAGATACCCACGTTTAAGTTTTCATGTTTATTGGGTAACTTGCCGCAGACACGCTGTAAGCACGCGATAATGAAAGAAGTTCACAAGGAGACAGATATGAAGATATGAAACGAATTTTCAAAGAAATAAAGAGTGAAGACAAATGTGAAAGTGTCCCTGTAAACACCATGAAGGAGAGTTTGGATACTGATGCACGTGGGTTGTGGGCTTCATGCTCCGGCCGCTTTACGCCCTGGAACCTGTTACATAAGAGGCTCAGTGGGCTCCAGAGACGGTCTTGGCTTTTCGAAAAAAAAAAAACCCTTGTACTTGCCGGTACTCGAAGCATGATTCCTTGACTGCCTGGCCTGCAGTCTAGCTTTAATACAGCGACTGCGACATCCTGGCTCCCAGAAACAGAATAATAAACAAAGAGAAGATAAAGAAGGAATACATGAAAGAAGGGATAAAAAATTAGGACAGGACGGGATAAAGACCAAGAAACAGTAAGGAAGGGAAGATGATGAAAAGGATAAGTAAAAAATGACAAAGAAGCCAATGAAAGAAACAACGAATATAAGATACAAGAGGAAAGAAGAACCAACAAAAGAAGTGCATAAAGAGAATATGGAAACAAGGAGCTGATCACAAAAAAAAAAGAACGAAAGTAAAAGAAAAGGAGACGAGGAAAGAATGGCACTAGGCCGCGGGGGTCGTCTCGTAACACAGCATTCAAGATCAAACAAATGAGTGAGTTGCGCTACTTTTGCACCAAGTGAAACCATTTTGGGTTTTGCTCTCGTCCCATAACGCTTTTTATTTCGGTTTTATGGTCTCGATCTTCGAAGCTTCGCACAGTTATAAAGAGAATGTCAGCTGCTGTTTGAAACATAGTACAAATGTCTTACCCTCTGTATACGACGTACCCAATGGTATTTTCTAATTCACAGTGCAGACTTACGCAGCACAGTGCTTGAGGGGACTTCAGCTTATCTTGTTTACTGAGTGGAACGGAACTGTGTTAGTACAGTCACATTTGTGAGAATGTCCACTGAACCACTGAATAAACGATTACCGGTAACCGTTTCTGGCATGTCTCTAACAACTTGCATTCACAGCGCCACAGAACTGCTAATATACATTTACATTTATAGAGGATAATGAAAGAAACGGATAACAACTTCACATGTTTATAGTGCTGTGCGCACTGAGCATGCGCAGACGTAATGTGTACCAATCGTCTGGAAACTACTGAAGTACTCGTGATTACCTTACTACTAACAATATTTACTAACAATACATATAAGAGAATATCAAGTCATTCAGGCTCACTAGTTATTTAATTATGAACAGGTAATACCGTTACCTTCCTTTTGAATTAACTTGAATTAATACACCTGCTTACAAAGTAGTAGTAGTAGTAGTAGTAGTAGTAATTTCGATTCAATGGGTATTTATTAACGTGCATGCTTAACAATACAACTGCCTGTTAGAAAGCCAGCACAAAGACACAAGTAAAATAAGAAACCAGCAAAAACACACAAAAACAAAACACTAAACGAACAAAACAAAAACAACATTACAGAAAAAAGAACATAAAAGAAGTATTGGGACAAATAATAATAATAATAATAATAATAATAATAATAATAACTACAAATAAATAAATTACATGCTTATAACAAAAATAAATAAGAACCTATCAAAGACAGGAAAGTACGAGTGTAACCGATATCACTCCGCGTCTATGCCTGTACGACGTGTGCCAGTCTTTAACGAATGTGCCATATTAATATATGCAAATTCGGAACACTGTTCTGTCTAAGAGGTTGGAGTGTACCTATGTATGAAAGCGGAAGAAACGTTAATGTGCCAACTTTCTGAAATGAGGTTACGGAGTAATAAAATATAACAAGCAAAAAGGAACTGGAGTAATTGGATGGAAACGCCCCCTTGCGCATAAAATTGGAAATAAAAAAGAAAACGCGGAAAGGAAATGGCAGAAGTTTCTTTTGTTTTTACGTGCACAGAGACCATGTTCCTTGAAGCTGGCTTTCGATTGTATTGCTTTGTGTTCTGCTTCTTCTCTTTTACAAATTTATTTGAAGAAATATAGCAATAAAAAGAAAAAAGTGTTTAATATCCAGCATATTATAAGACGTTTCTGTGTTCTTTAAAGGAGCACTAATAGCTCAGAGGGAGTATCAGTTTTCAGATTTAATTATAATTTGTTCTAAGCTGCACACTGCGTATCGTACTCGCCATGAACTAAAATTTTTGTTGGGTGAAAGAAAAGTCACACTGAATTTATCTGTTTTACTAATATAGACCTGAATCCTCTTGAAGACAAAATTAAAGGTAAATACTTGTTGAATTAATATTTCAAGTCAAATACATAAAATTACCTTCCTTTCAATAAACAGTGGATAAGACAATTATTCTGCAATTATACATCCATTTCCAACAAAAAACCGCTTAGTTATATTTGAAATTTGACCACAGTAAGCAATGATATTGCTAGGGTAAAATAAAGTATTTGTTATAAAATGGCAAAATGGTGCTGGTTTCATAAATGCCACACCAAAATTCGTGGTCTATTGTGTACGTACCCACCTCGTACCTGCGAGGCATTGAGTTAAAATCTCGAACCGGATACCAGCTTGTGTGACATCATTTTGGGGAATTCACATAGTCGCAAAAAGCGCCTATTAGATCCATCATGATCGTTCGTCTGTATGTCCGTTTGGCCCAATGTATCAGCGCGACTCCCCCTGGACCGATTAACACTAAATTTGATACTGGAGACTTATTTGAAAATCTGACGAGAATATCAGAATTTGAATGAAAGTGGGCAAAAATATCGGGCACTTTACATGAAGACCTAGCACTTTGTTCAAAGTTCGGGTCTGCTGAATGCGTGCGGCTGCACAAAAATCGACAACGGTCGAAGTACACGGGTCACTATGATGCCCCCTCCCCTTACGCATTCTATTACACGAAGACCTATGTACGTTTTATTGTTGCCGGCAACACTAAATCGCCACAAATGCACTCTCTTCGAGTGGAATGGTATCAAGCTGTTAGGGTAGCCAAGGAGGTATAAATATTACGGGAACGCGCCACAATGTTAGGCTGTACGTACATTGCATATGTTTTTTAATTTACCTCAGTCTCTCCCTCAAAATTCCAAAACAATACGTAGAATTATCGCACTATCCTTCAATTAACACATTTTCCGATTCATCAGTCATTAATCATTTGACAGCACACAGCCTGAGCGCATCCGGCACACTACAAGTACGCTCGTATATGTAACTTTGTTACTGCTCGAATGTACGTCGCGTAAACTCATAAAAAATTGTTTATCAAGACATAAAGGACAGAATTTCTCCAATGTGTGATTCACCATCAAAAGCATAGTGGTCAGTACACGAACCGCCATACTTAACAGTCAAGCTCTGCATTTTATCCCACACAGTGTATTTGTGTGTTTCGTCTGATTTCAAGTGACTTGAATCTTCAAACCATGATGTAATGACTGTACATAATAAACCAAATGCATGCAGCAGAGTTACTCCTCGGCAGGTGCATGCACTGGTCATCAGACACTAGCCTTCAACAAAACCTGAAGGATCAGCATTTGTTCACAACAGCCCATCACTGTACCGTATTGAGCCAGTTACATCCGAATCCACCCTCCACATATTTCTCTGAAGTCTATATTGTCTACGCTTACGCACTCAAATTTATGTCGTTCATTCAGATTCTGCAATAAAAAGTTTGAGCACATTTCTCATTTCATTCCGCATACTACATAAACCAGCCTCACGGCACTGGTTGACTTAACTCAATAATCCTAAAAATATTTACGCAAAAGTACAAATTGTTGAGACGAACGTAATGTAACTTTCAGAATCCTTCTTTTCACAGAGGTCTAAGTATCCTCATCAAAAGAATTCATGCCCTTTTACGAGACTAAGGAGCCAAGTTTCGGACAGGTCAGCAGCTAATACAATGATCTACAGGCCTGAAGGTCCATATATAGACATATATACTGATATACAAGCAACAGTAAACGGCACAGCTACAGCAGAGACAAAGTGGCTTACCCAAACAAGTGTCTTTCAGGTACACGAACTGCATGGCCTTCACTTACCTGAAATGAAGAAATAATACTTAAAAATAGTGCGACAGAGTACGCTGCTGCTTAATGACGCATGTGCATGGAGTAAAAATGACCCAGGGTAATGATCCTTGGGTTCCATAAAAAATGAAATCTTACTTTACTCAGTCCTTCCCTCTTCTACCTGCTTGTTCACAGCAGGTGTCCAGGGTTTTGTGATTTCACTTGATCACACTCAGACACACACCACATTCGGTAGGACTCCTCTGGACGAGGGATCGGCCCGTCGCAGAGACCTCTACCTGACAAGACAAACACTGTACAAGACAAACATCCATACCCCCGGTGGGATTCGAACCCACGATCCCAGAAAGCGTTCAGCCGGAGACCTACGCCTTAGACCGCGCGGCCACTGGGATCGGCATGACATTTTACATGGTTCATTAACTGTAAGAATTTAAAGAAGAATTTTTCTGGTAGCAGTCAAGAAGGCATATGGTGGTATGGGGGTATTGCTCCTCTCATTCTTACCCTTACCCCAATGTAATACAAAGCTTCAGAATGAGTAGCGCTACGAATTATGTACATATATGTGAACTTCCTGTTTTTATGTATCGATCAGTAGTGACATGACGACGAAGCAGTCAGCTCCTGCGTCAGTGTGTGCTATGACGCAGGACACTATCACCAGGCCTATTGAATTAAGGCAATTTTATCGGTCTTGAGTGCAACACGCTAATATTTATAACATTATAAACAGTGTGTATGCCTAAAGGGATGTTTGGGAATTCTCATTTGCGTCATTGTTTTACTGACACAAATTTTGTGATGCAGGATTGGAATAACAGCACTGTATCAGTCCTGTTAACACTAAACAGATTCTGATATCTCATGAATATCTGGTGTGTTAATAACAAGCTTGCATCTCCATGAACATTTTAAATCAAATAACCGTATATCAGTCTAGCATAAAGAACCCCGTCATACAATTCCCATTACCTGTGACATGAATTCCAACTATGATTGGGCACTTCAGCGATATACTGTAATTATGCACGGATTATGGCACGTATATCACACTGTGTAGTGTTTATGAACTTTAAATGATTAGTAGTGTAGTGTGGTAGGTACGTACCGACGTTTTAGATAATCCTCCTGCCTGATTCATCAGGATAGAGACAGGAGATTCCACTGAAACGTCGGTATATACACAAGACTACACGGTATCACATACCATGAAATACGTGCTTTATCCGCGTTGAACCGAAGTCTTAGCGTTACTTTTATGTGGTGGTAGTAATCATGATGATGATGATGATGATGATGATAAGAATAATAACAGACCTAACAATAACACGATACCTGGGGTCCGAGCGGATTCACTTCATGAACGAAGTCTGACAATTTTTAACGGGACACACCGGAACATAAATATTTCTCATTCTCACACGCCTTTATTCCCTTAAGAGGCGAAAAGGAACAGACTGAGTCACTGAACTGTAGTGAATGTGAACGCCTTCCGTTCCCTTCATTTTAAAAAAATTTCGCCTCACAAAATCAAACTAAACTGATCTTATACGGAAGTGAACGTAGACTACGTCACACTTCACAAACCAGTCCTACCAATAACGAAGCTGACAACTGACAGGAATAAACACTGGGAAATATCAAAGGAATGTCGGCTCACGGCTAGCACGGGTGTACGTATAAAGTGGCTGGTTGCAGGGTTTCACCTACAGGGCTTTCGAAATCTGAAACATACAGTTGAGTCAGAAATTTTGCTCGAACGAAACGAACTCTCTTAAGATACTACCGGCGGCGGCGGCGGCGGTGGTGAATTACGTCGCAATTTCAGGGGACAGGAATGTGATCAAGAAAGAAACTGAGAAGACTAAAACACAAATACCGTACAATAGAAATACAGCGCATATGGGAAGTGAAAACAAAAGTGAGTAAATGGGGGCAAATGGGGGCATCTCTAAATCATTCAGAAAATACCTGAGCAACATATCGAGGAAGGCACGAAATCACGAAACTACAAAAAACAGCCATATTGGGCACTGCACACGTATATCGGAAAGTACGTACTAACGTAAAAGTACAAAACATTGAAACTGGGAAACAACATTGCGTGTAGCATAAATTGTAACTACAGAACAGTTGCAAAACCACATACCTTAGAGCCACAGTATGTTTCAGGTATATAATTGTAAATACCGTGCACAAAAGTAATATCATACAACAAAACAAGAACAACAACAACAACTTAATTCCGTACACCCTTGTTTTCTTGGAACAAACCTTCCGATTAATCCTGTGTTGCAAGTTGCAAGCCCCTTCTCCATTAAATACACATATCACTTACAAATCTCTTACGTCATTAAACCACTTACATTTAACGTTGTCTGAAATACCTAGAAAACCTACACCCACCCACGTGTCCATCAGTATCTCTTGCATTGTCCCATAAACAGCATCCTCTTTAATATTCTGCCACTTTTTGCCTACAGATTCCGTCAGCAACTCCACAATATACGTTTTACATTGTCTTTACCTAAACACAAAGAGTGTTCTACTGTACTCACTTTCCTTCCAGTTCCTCTCAGTTTCTACACGCCTGCTAACAACCACGCTGTATCCCTCCCTCCTTCCTTCCTAAAAGAGCAACCGTTGCTATCAGGAACTCTGGCTACACAGTTTCAAATTATTGGATGGTAATGATTTGCCCAGGATGCCAAAGAAAGAACCGTTGTCTGATTTAGGGCATCATCAATACATCTGTCACTCATGGCTTAGAAAAACCAAAACGACTCCAGACTAATATGTGTCTCGGTCTAGATTCGAAAGGGGAAGCTCCTGAATATACATCTGGACAAAATCGTTGGTGTTTGAGGCAACTGTAACTAATTACTGTTGTACGAAAGGGTAAAATAACAAATAACACGCTGAAGTAATTAAGAACTAGGTCGCTGTAATATTGCCTTTGAATCAGCTGTAGTAACACGACACGTATACACCCGTAAGCACCAGCGCTAAAAGAAGGAGGCATTAAAAACTAATCAATTTAATATTATGCTTGCAAATAACTTTAGCAACTAACATGTTGACAGATATTTTTTGTCGTCCTACAATGTTATTACAAAAATCTAAGTTTTCAGAACTAATATTAAATGTAAATTAATTATTTTGTTTTAGAGACCTAGAAAATGCATGCGGTAAATGCTGCTCGTCTTTATGTTTCTAGCCTCTAGTGGAGGGACGTGCAAATACAGTCCGGAAACCGTAACAAATGCGATGTTAAAACAGGAACCCTACAAGTGTAAGGAAACGGGTAAATGAAATTATGAATAGAAAACGAACGTGTTACTGAAGGATACGTTAGTGCCGTTCACGTGTTTCTCTATACCCTCGCGTTCTACACTCTTGAAACAAAAACAATAGACTCGTTCCATCTTGGTTCACTTCAGATCACAGAGGTAAGTGACAGAAGTGAAAGTTCCCTTGAATTGGGGCAGGAAACACACACACAATCACCTTTATTTCAGGATCCTTTGGGTGCCTTGTTAAGCAACAACGTCCATTGTTCTACATTAAGGGGACAACTTACGGCACAAAATCCAAAATGTGACACTTCAAATACTGGGCTGATTATCACAGGTACATGGGAGATATTAGCTGTGTAATGCACATTATGCTGTACTCTTTATGCACTTATTAAAATGTTCGTACAAAATGCGTTAAAATATAAGCAGTCAAATATATTACGTAAGAGTTTTTGAACTCTGTATAGTACGAAAATTTCTGCGTTCAATATTACTTAATTTAACAAAAAAACCAGTTGTAGGACTAGCATTTAGTTAAAAAGTTTATTCCGAGCATTTAGTTAAAAAGTTTATTACGAAAGCAGTTCCACTAAAATCACTTAAAAAATCAACACAAATATTATGGAAACATGATAACACAAAGTGGAGAGGATCATCTGAAGACGAAGGCAAACATTTGAATAAATATGTGTTTTAAAATGCAGGCACTTTTTGCCGGACATATTGGAGAATCACATTAAAAAAATACGCAGAAATTTATAACGATGGAGACCAAAATTTTACAAACAGCGCTGTACTACACAGGAGAAGTTGTGGAGTTTAAATAAGCGTTAGAAGTAAAAATATAGGCCTGTATGTATTCCGATTAGTATCAGACGCAAGAAATATTCTATTATATAACCACATGATTTACAAAACCATTGTCATGACAACTAAAATTATACAAGAATGCTGCTTAAAATAGTGAAACATGTGGTAGCGACACGTGGGTATTGCGTGAGCGGAAGAAAAGGAGTCGAATAATAAAGGAGAACTTCAAGATCCATAGTTAGACATAGCACTACACGACTAGATCAAATAGCAAATGCTGATGTATTTGAAAAAAACTAACACTGATAATGACGTTTCAGAGAAATGAGGACAACAGGACGGACTAACATATCCGAAAAACGGGTGAAGAAACGTGGGGGAGGATAGCATGGAACTGTTAAGCTCTGGTGTACGGGAAGACAATGTACGTGTGTCACAAAGAAACTGAGGACCGTAGAAGCATGGAGATGCCGTGTGAAGACAGCGATTGTGTCCGGCATGTGCGGACATCTTAATTACTTTCATGAATTCAATTCATTTGGGGCAAAATTCTCAAGCACTCTAGGCAAATCAAATAAACCCCGTTCATTTTAAGCAACATTCGCTATTTGCATGAAGCAACAAGAGGAATACAAATTCTAGGAAACACATGCAAACAAGCTGATACAATATGAAGTCTATGAAACACGTTTATTAAAATCCACAAGTGACATAAAACTCCCCTTCAGCCTGTGTGTACATTAAAACATTGAACGACGGAACACATCGGAACTGAAATACTAAGTGTAAACTGCTCTATGAGATCCGGCTCATGAATAAGTAAGCTTCCTATCCTTTGGAATCAGCAGTTTGATTTCACTTGCAAATTCGACAACGTAATTTAGCAAAAGATATTAGCAGTCATCTAAAAGGAGAGGCCGGTAAGATAGCTTACTGCGTTTATCACCCATGGCGCACATTCCACATATTCCATCAATTGCTAATTACAGACGCCGGGGATGAATTAGTTAGATTAACTGCAACTCAGTGTGCAAGAGCGGATTAAGGAATGTCGCACAGAATTCTGCGTATGTACAGCATTTCACAAGAATTTAATGGCGGAATGTTATATACACTCTTGGATATGAAGCTGAATGTATGACGTACAAACCTATTCAGAATTTGTGCTAATTGATGCTGCTGCCCCCATTATGACGGCTATTATAATGTCAAACTTGGAGGTATTAAGATTAATTAATTATGTGCATTCTTATCACGAACTGCAACCGACAGACGCACTCTGGGAAGATGGTATTGAAGCTTACTCACATAACAACAAACGACCGAACTTTGGATGGAACTTCGTGGTGCATGTTACAGTAAAATGCCTGGCAGGGTTACCCAGATTAACAATCAGCAGGTCTCACAGAGTGCTCGAACATTATGCTGCAAGAGCGGAGAATATTCCATAAGTGCTGTGCAAACCTAAAATTCATTCTGTATATCAACAATACAGAAAGACTAGCTAGCCACTCCCATTTCTGCATACAAATATAATTTCAGATGAAGGAAAAAAAACCGTCAATCACCACTATAATTCTAAAATCTTTTTGCAGTCGAGGGTGCTACATGCTTCGGCCTATTTACAAGCCAAAATCAAGCACGGGCTAAAAAATGTACATAAGAAAAAGCACACATATACAAAGCAATTATTGATTACCGTAAGTGCGATCTCAGTCTCACACTGTTCTAATAAGTCTTTTTATTAGCACGCAATGTGCTAAATTAATACTAAATTATACGTAAAATAATATATTACAACTGCCTGATATTTTGATGCAGTACAGACTTGTTCTAAGTTCTTTCTGCTTACGTATATGTACAATATAATGCGAGATTAAGTGGCTGTCCCCAAAGGATGGCAAAATATTTTCTGACTTCATCAAGGCGTCAAATTCTTTTACTTTTGGTTTCGTGTTAATTGTGTGGGGCCGTTAAATGTTTGTAGTTAGGAGACGTGACGGTCGCGTGTGTTGTGCAGACATAATGTCTCTTATGCATATCAACTATAGCTCTGATTGACGGTCCTTTATGCAGCTGTTTACTTACGCATCACAACGGCATGTCTCACCATAAGAAGACCCTACGGTAATACAGTTTCTTCGAAATAAGTCAGTCCCAACTTCTAACCGTCTTAGAGCCTCCGTATTAGGAAAGATTCATCCTCTCCCCCCGCGGCAAATGTTAACAATATACTTAAAATTGTCACCAGCAGGTTTTCCTCGTACATGTTACTAGTTAACAATGAATAGATTTTCAAAATAGTTACGACACGTTACCTGCGAGTCCGGACGTACGACGTACCAAAACACCAGACTGATTCCGATAAATTAGTATGCACGTTCAACATTAACCCTTTAAAGACGGAACGTGTCTGTTTTATTTAAGGCCTCAGTGCGTACCGCGCTGTAAACACTCTCCACTTCAGTTATAAAAACCAGTCTCTTAATGTTATATAAGGCAAAAGTTGCTGTTTGTGCTCAGATCCGTACAAAACACATAAACGCAATGTGGGCACCACGTATAACTTTTTAATGTTAAACCTGGTGGTATGTAAAGTTACCGCTAGGCCTTAAAAGGTGAAAATAGCTGGTCGCATCTTATACTGATCAAATTTCCTTGGTCCATATTCCGTGCATTAATCAAATCAATACAATATCAATACCGACAAATGCACCATAGTACTCTGATGTAGTTTTTATTAAAGGGTAAGATGCAACATGTTTCGCCCACTTATGTAGCCATCTTCAGGGATGTATAAACAAGAATACGGTTAAAACTACAAAAGTGTTAGAGCCATTCCACCGTTGAAAGTAATCATATAATCAGAGTATGCATTCAGTGGCTAGGATTACAATTACGAAAAAGTTGACAACCTCAAGCTTCACTTTACATGATGTTTATACCGAAGCCGTCCTTTTCATGGCAAAACCTTCGACATAAGAGCTGTACGAGTATATTACATGACATGAAATAAATCTCTAACATATGTAATGTTTTACGGTAAACACTCCTTCATGAAATGTACACCTTATCAAATGAAGAAAAAAAGAAGCGTATATCTGTGACGTTCATTAGCAATACATCTGTACGCACGCGTCGAAGTCGAAAGAGATATCAAAATTCGCGATGTGAGCAGTTGGTATAGTGACAGGATTACGGGCCTGACAAAAGAGAATAGTGGTTCGATTCCCAGCAGGGACAACAGATATTCTTATTCTCGAAAGAGTGCAAACCGGCTCTGTGGTCCACCTAACATTCCTATCTAACGGGTGAAGGGGGCTTCTTCGCCCGGGGGTAAAGGTGTCGGGACATAAAGCTGACCAATCGCCCCATCCCATACCGAAGTTAGAATGAATGGAGTTGTATCTCCACTGACCCCAAGTATCTTTATGGCACGCACAGGCACAAATTAAACTGAATGGTTGACACCCCGTCGTGTTTCATAAATTATCAATACAATGATAACAAAATACAACACCGATATTTTATTATGTAGCACTTTTAATAAGATATTATTTTTGATAATAAAATATTTGTGTTGGACTCTGTTCCTATTGTACTGGCACAACAACGTTACGGTATTTTTACTTATTTTACTTTAGGACTAGACCATTTCAATCATGATTCTGTTCATGCCCGATAACTTTAGCAAACATACTTAACCCAAATACGTCCTTCAAGGTCACAGGAAACCCGGTTTACTTGTTGTATAAAAAACGCTGTTTGGAATGCCAACAGAAACGTGAGTCCGCAGTAACATGTTACATCAGCACAGCTCGCCATTTATTCCGTAATGCTTGATATGGCAATTAATTAAATCTTTCCATCAAATATCCCTATTTTTGATGCTGTTAATCATTATTTTGTATCTGACATTTTTCCAAGCAGTAGTTTATTTGCAAGGGTTTATCGTGCTTAAATAGTGAGTCTTTAAACATGCTAGTGCAATAAGAGATATTTCTACGTGACTTTACCGAAATAAGCCAAAGTTTAGGATTAATTCCGAATGTTTACACATAACAAACGTCAAACGTACTCAAGATGGACTCGATAAGTTACGCTCCCGTTGCACCAAGCACACCATAGCAAGCTGCAGGCCTTGGACAATTGTGTCCTTCAAAACTATATGTAATGGGATACATTTATAAGTACATTCCTCGTCTAAATGTAATTACTTTAAAATGTGTACTAGATGCTGAACATACCGAATCGTGATTTCAATGCATTACGCCTTACGATACGCAGTCTATGTTCCTTTATTTTTCACGCCGGGATCCAGAACATAACGTAAAATAACAGTTCTCAAATCACGTGCAGCCCAGTCCATATTTTTAGAGCTTATTTCAGTCTAGCATCGCGTGCAAACAACGACATTAACAATTTTAGACCGTGTGCATGTGAGCCTACCAGTCAAAAACACACACACACACACACACACACACACACACACACACACACACACA
>BLKM01002607.1:133549-174741 GCA_013340265.1 Coptotermes formosanus | reverse complement strand
AGAACAAATGAAGCAGGAAAATGACCACTTTCAGCACAGATACTATGCACTTCTAATGTCACTGTTATTTTCTTGCTGATAACATAAATTTACATATATAGAGGAGAGGAATCTTGAAAACTTTAATGAACTGTTGTAAAAGCATACCTACATGACTTACATCAAGTTCCCATTTAAATCCAAAATTCTTTACGGATAATGCTGATCACAGGAAGTCATCACTTTCAAAACTGCAACATAATCCCACTGCCAAGCTAAAGATATGCTTTATAGCAACTAACCTTACATTAAATCGTAACAAAACTTTATGCAATTTACCAAAAATCACAAACCATGTTCTAACATAAGACATTACGAAGCCCACGTAAAAGTATGACTTCAACTGAACAAAGCTTTTGTTTGTCCACGGCGGTGTTCATATGGGGGACTCAGCAACTCTCAATTCCCTAACTATGTCATAAAATGCTGCTTATACACAGCCATTTTGAAATACCCCACAGGCTCTGGTCTTCGCCAGTGGTTCCCATACTGTGCCACCCGGGTCCTCGGGGAGCCGCAGAATATTTCAAATTTCTTTCAATTTGTGTGTATTATACTTTCAAACGGCTACTAACTTGTTACAACATAAATACTTATTAAGTTGTTTGGACCTAACTACTAAATAATCAGTACGGTTACGTATCTATTTTGGCCTACGGGCGCTGTGAAACGAGGTTTGGCAACTACTAGTCTTCGCCATTACTTGCGGTCACCTTCACCGAGTTCGTCTGGCCACTAGAACCGGTCTCACCTGCTTACGTTTTGCGCATCCAGCAGAGCTACATGCTATGAATATGCGAAATGCAACAGATCATGAAACGAACAACAGACTACAAAGGAAACAGACCACTTTAGAGAACACTTAAACTCCACATAAACTACTATCTTCAAATAGACAGAAAAAAACACCCTCACACCCCACGCTTCTCAACATACTCCTCGCCAACTTACCCCCTTTAATTGAAACTACATTTCTGACGCCACCACAGTGTACTGTTCCTCCCCTCCATAGCACCAAAAACAATTACCATCAATACAAGCGCTATTAATTGCAGTCGTTGTTAAAACGAAATAGGAGTTTTCGAAATTACACACAGCAAGGACCATGTGACCGGAATTTGTGCCATTCCAGTTTGTTTCGTTGTGTACAGGGGCACGTTGGCCGCCCTGCAACATAGTTGTGTCCGTTGATCGAAGCGATTTCATACTGACGCTCAGGCCACAACGTGTGTACATGCAATATCCTCATAAAACGGGAATTGTAAAACACACGGAACGAATTCACGGCTTCTGCTACGTTAAGCTGGGTCGTTGGGTTGACACAACCCTCCGATTCGAAAGAACAATAGAAACGTCTGTACCTGTTAACACTACAACACAATAACATCCCACAAGACCAGAAACCTGAAAATCAACTGCGAACACCTCAAATCCCCGAACTTCTACTGTATTATACAGCAGTTCTCCTTGCATTAAAACTTCAACCATTCACTATAACATGAAATCTGAAAGACGTAACACTAAACGATACCTGACCATGATAAAGTCAGTGAATAAGGGCAGAATTAACATTATTTACGCACACATTAATAATGTAATGAACGATTAATTGCTATGGGTTCTGAATATTACACAGCTGACCACAGCAGCAACCCAGGGTGACTATATCAGCATACAGAATGTGAAAATTCCTAGTCTGCAGTACTACAGGCAGCTTAAGCAAACGTACCCATCCGTTACGCACGGAGATTCGGTCTAAACTTCCCATCCTATATCTTCCACTACACGTCTAAGCAGACATCAAGTTTTATAACTTATCCAAAAATTATCTGCTCAGATCACTACAGCATGGAACTAGAGGGTAATACTTAACACCACCCCATGTAGCAAACCCTAATATAAAGGGCAACGTCATATATCAAGCTATCAAACCAGTAGCCTACTCTTGAAGACGAGTGGTCCCATAACAGCGGTGGCATATGGAAAACAATAGCACGACCCATGACAATAACAAATCCGCACCATCTTTTAATCATGATTGCCCTCGCCTTGTGCACAGCGCACTTCCGATGAAGATGTTGAACATCCCGCTTTACGTTGATCAAAGAAAAAGTCGTACGCATGGACCAGACTCTGCACAAGATACGTGGTCACTCCGAAGTATCTGATAATTTGGCACCACTTCAAACTGATATTAGTTAAAATTTTATGGCCACGACAGACCCGGCACAACAGCCGGTAAGCACGCGCTTAAACTGCGGATAACTTTCGAAGAAATTATATCACGTGTCGAAACCCGACTTTACTACCATAATATTTCCGAGTTTCTTCAGTTAAACAGTTGTGCTCGAGGGGAATGGTGGAGGATGAAGCTACCCCTTGCCTTAATCCGGCTCTAGGCTGGACATTCCAAGCGGGAATTACATCCATTGGTTTATTCAATATCCCCCCCCCCCCAACCCAATTTAGAGGTCGAATGAACCAAACACCAATTCTCGCACGCATACTATACACTATTCCTTTAGCACTCACTAAGACGAACTTTTTGTGTCTAGAACGTGAGGTCAACCTTTCAGTTTGTGTTTTGTTCACAACCGCCCATTTAAATATCGGGAGATGTGATGCCGTAGTCTGTGTAGTGACTTTGTCTTCGACGATATGGGGTTGGGTCACGTTAGGGGTAACAGATTTTTCTCTTAGCTGAAACGTCCACACTGGGACTCATACAGTCCTCTGTCCTTAAGAATACTGGGGATACGTTCTCGAGCGCAAACCGCTTTGACGTGTAGCTAACTACTCACAGTCAGTGCCGACGTTGAGAATGAGTGGAGCTAAAACCCCCCTGACATTGTTCATTGCTCCGACAAGGACAATTATTATTTCTTTCAACTTCACCTCGTTCAACTTTGAGGTTAAGGTCCTACACGTCCCAGTGTAAAGCGAAACAACGCATAACACAAAGTCTCTTCCAGTAAGATTTATAATACCTGTCGGTCTGGTCCCTGGTGCTGCCATCTGCGGCTGCCAGTAAAGACGAGGTTAATCACATTCCCGGCAGCGTATACCTAATTCTTTTATTCTCAAATATTTGTCAGTGTTAAAGCTAAGCGTCCGAGTTCGGAGCAACATTAGACAAGGTCTGCTGGTATTCTAAATATCAATGGTCCCAGCTGATAGTTCATAAAACACTCAAGGCGGTTCCAAAACTAGTGAAGAGATTCCTCGCATTTTATGGACACCGAGATACATCACTGTATTCATAACAGCCCGCCATTTGCCCTGTCCTCCGCCAGATTAATCCAGTGACATCCTCCCATCCCATTCCTTCATGGCTCTTTTCAATATATTCCCTTCCGCCCCTGTGTCTTCCAAGTGGTCTCCTTCCTTCCTTTACCCCCACAATTACTCCTCACCATTATACTTACCACACTCCGCACTGGTCTCATCCTCCTTGATTTGATCTCCCTAATCACATTTGTTGAGAAGTACAAATTGTGAAGCTCATCATTATGCGATTTCCTCTACCCTCCACTTACTTTTTGCCTCTCAGGCCCAAATATTTTCCTCGGCCACCTATTCCTGAACATGCTCAATATATGTTCGTCCCTTATTATGAGAAACCAAGTACCACAGCCGCACAAATTAACAGGAAAACTCTGTGTATTTGAGTCTAAATGCTTTCAAATGATAGCAAAATGCTTTCCAAATGATAGCAGGCATTCCCCTAATTTATTCTGCTCCTAATTTCTTAATGAATGCCACTTCACTTAGTGTCATTCACAAATAAATGCCACACAGTTCCTTCAATCCTTCATCAGTTTTGCTGTGTTCTGTGGTCATAAACAATAGCAATTTGATGTTTTCAACATGGTGACCATGAAAGCTGTTACTGCTGCTGCTACTACTACTAGAACTACTGCTGCTACTATTACTGCTGCTGCTGTTGCTGCCGATGATGTAATGGTTATGATCCAAGGTTGCAAAATCTGCAGTTTTATAGAAGATCCTTCAAATTCTAGTTCACACATGACTGCCCACTGATATGTGACACAATGTCACACAGAATCGTAAAAAACAGACATTTAAGTCAGTCATGGCACTCATCACACTGCTCTACGCTGATACTTTTAGGATGACAGTATGGCTCCTGCATCTGGAATTTTCTGATGTGGCCATCAGAAATTTTTTTGATGAATAAGTAACACTTCTTCTGAAAAAAGTTTATCTTGTTTTGACACAGATATTTTTTGTCCCGTCTGCAAATTCAGTAACTCTTTTGGTACACCAATATTATAGTCTGTTCCCTACACCTACAAATCTATACCTCCAAATGTGTTTACATAAATAACTAACACAGAAGGTTTTTCAGTCTCTAAATGCAGTCATGTGACATTATTTGTCAAGAACTGTCACAGTAGCCAATACAAAGGAACACAGATTACCTTGTGGACCCACAGTACTGGTAAGACACAATGGCAGAAATGTATGAAAATAACTCACACTTCAACTGGGGTAAGGACTGTTAGAGCTGTTACAAAATGAATTAAGCTGTGACTGTCACAGTAATTTACATTACACTGAATGATAATCAGCAGGTAGGTAAAATATGGCAGCCCACACACAAATGGACATTTGAATGTGAAGGTATCATCCATGTAGAACAGATGTCAAACATCCATCTAAAGACAGCCACTGAATTTGCAGATGGTATCCTGCATACCGTTATTTGTGTGGCATAACACCACCAGAGCCGCATCTGATGTTGGGACACAGAAGCAGAATTCTGTGGCACCAATGATTTTTTGCCCTGTCATAAATTGTGTTTATCACTACCACACTGATGCAAACCAACAGCATTTATCTTTTATTCCCATGTAAGTATTTTGAGACATTTGGGTGGCATTTTGTGTTACCATGGTTTACACCATAACGCCTCTAAAATGGCATAAAATCGTGAACTTCTAACAAAACACTGCGAAAAATGCAGGTTCTTAAAATCTGCCATGGCTATGTCATTCCTCTGGCAATACAGAAAGTTCAGCTGCTCACTTAATATATATGACAACAGCAGCAGTATGGGTGCTGAGGTTGTTCTGAATGCCTTCGTATTCATTACAAAGAAGCGACTAAATGCATGGAAAGTTACACAGTTTAATTAAATAACCCGCAAAGCAACACAACAGGCAGCGAAGTATGAATAACAAGAGCCACCACCACAGCAGTACTTTCTGCAAAATGTAACACAGCAGGCACATTGAACATGACTTTGACATAACCGCAAGCCTGTGCCATCCACCTCCCACACTCATCAAGTCTTAAAGATGCACCTTAATATTACCATTACGCCTTACGCTCCATCTCCATGTATGCTGTTCTTGTCTCCCACATTTGTGACACGCTACATGTATTTCAATACTTTCAGCTGAATAAATCACCAGTTTCCACGTCATGTGGTATCAGACTCCATCTCTCATTCTAAACACGTGGTGTATTGGTATCTTAATTTGCCGCATTTATAAATATCCTTATGTAATCTACAGTTCCTATCATCCAGACGCATTCCATGTATAACAGTACGTGGAACAACAAAACATGTTCACGTCATGATGGTACCCTTGTATCCATGGTCAGAATATGGGGTGGGCCAGCTTAGCAGCTACCCAGGATGCCAACACATAAGGGGTGCTTAGATGTCACAGGAATTATCAAAAATATGGTGCCAGTAAACTGCGGATTCCACATAGGAAAGAATTTCACCGCAAATTATCCGGCATGTGGCTTGAAAAATGATCGCCAGCCCTGTCGAGGTGTGAAATAGCTTATGAAATATTGGATTGCAAGGGTACCAAATTGTTAGGCAGTCTGGAGTTCACACATCTAGTGACTCTGCCTGACAGCCAGCTCCACCTTCAGCAGTGTAACTACATATTCTCTCACCCACACGTCTCCTTCTGTAAGTAACTTTTAGTCTGCACACCTCTGAGGTGGGTACATGTGACAGACATAAAGCTGTAAACAGTCTACACACAAACCAGCCACAGGAACAACCACGTAAAGTTACAAGTGGCTATAATACCCCCTGTAACAGCAATATGTACCTTGACAAATACCTATGTAAAATAATCCTCAATGATTACAAGAATGTTCAATTTATTCATCAAAAAGAAATAAGAAATTCAAAACTACTCAAATCACATAACATTTTATCTTTAGTATAGTAACAACTACTAAATACAAGTTATGACTTCTGATTCCCATTGCTACATATTTTTAACTAACAATTCACCATCACATTTAACAGTTCCCTAACCGTAAACACCACA
Organism: Coptotermes formosanus; assembly: GCA_013340265.1. Taxonomy (NCBI): domain Eukaryota; kingdom Metazoa; phylum Arthropoda; class Insecta; order Blattodea; family Rhinotermitidae; genus Coptotermes; species Coptotermes formosanus. Next base: position 168,379 of record BLKM01002607.1, on the reverse strand, counting down.
GCTGCCAGACCTGAACATCTTGTACCTGAGCACTGCTTCAAGCCTACTTTATTCAGGAGGGTGACACAGTTTCTTATATATGGGGTCAAGGTATGATGCCAAGCCATCATTCTCACATGTATACTATACACAAAGTTATCATGTGTGTAGTTTTTATACTTTTCAGATTTTGTACAGTTGATATTATGAATATCTGTAACAAGAACGACATCTCCACCTTGGGTGACTATCAACATACACACAGCCACATGATGGTTTGTTGAAAGCCAAGATGTGCCCAGACAGCTGGGTTTATACAACTAATATATGAGATCGTTTTATTGCCTTATCACCCTTCGCACTCATGTTCTCAGAAAAGACCTAATTTCATGTTATTTCACATTATGAAGGGTACTGACTGCCTTTTCTCATGTTACACAACAGCAGTCATTCCCCACTACAAATGCAGAGTGCTGTCTGAAGTGCAAAGCCCCATGAATGGCTCACATACATCACATCAAGACAGACACTGCTTATGTTGTAAGCAGATGTGTTGCGTTTACACTGCCCAGCTCAATAAATCAGGTCTTCTACTCACAATTCACGGGGCCGCGGTGGCGCAGTTGGTTGAGGCACTGCGCTACAAACCGGCAGGTCGCGGGTTCGATTCCCGATGGTGTCAGTGGATTTTTTTCATTGGCACAATCCTGTCGGTCGCACTATGGCCCTGGGGTCGACTCAGCCTCTAACAGAAATGAGTACCAGGAATATTTCCTGGGGGGTAAACGCGGCCGGTGCGTAGGGCTGACAACCTACCACCTTCATGTGCCGATTATCTAGAAATCTGGGAGCCTCAACCTCCTGGAACCCTGTGGGTCTGTCCAGGCCTGTAATGGGACCGCTTTACCTTTACCTTTTTACTCACAATTCACTGACACACACATTAAAATATCCCTGACTCTTGAATGACTGCTGACACCAATCACACTGAAAGAGGCACTTAACACGGAGTCCTTTGACTATTCTTCAAGCACTCAACATTTGTTCACGAAATGAAAAAGACACACTCCACTAAAAGATTACAGATACCTGTTACATTGTCCTGCCTAATGAAAAATTTCCTACACATACCACATGACAGGGGACGCTCCCCAGTGTGTGTGTTTCAGAAATACTTCAAGTCACCTTACCGAATGATAATTTCTTACATATATATAACAAGAAAAAGTACAATCCCCACTACAAGTACACTGTCTGAGTACACTGATGCATCTAAAAGTGATCTCGCAATATTCAAGATTTCTTATACACATCAAACTAAAAGTTTGCTCCGCACTATGAGCACAAAGATCTTTATCTGACTTCGCTATATAAAAGAATTTTCATGCATGTCACATGAAAATGTACAGTGCGCACTAGAAGTTCATAGATGATTCTGTCAGTTACCACGCTTTTCCAAAACTTTCTTACACACATCACACAAAATATCACTTCCCATTAGGAATGCATAAATGCATCTTCCAGCCAGCTGTACATGTAATTAATTCCTTACATTATGTTAAGTAACATGACAAAACTTTCTCCCCTCAGTGATGGAGCCAGATTTCACAGCTTTGCAACAGCTCACTCTAGAATGTGACTTCACCACCCCACTTAGCAAGGCACACTTCTCAACACACATCCTCCCCAGGCAGCCTTCTGTGCAGAAACATCATCACTTCATGCAGATAACGGACGGAATTTTTCAAACGCTTTCATGACATTCCAGCCTTAGACACCATTCTATAACACTGAATTCAAGGACGACTATTGTCATTAGGGACCTTCTTAATTTCAGTTTCATAAGTGTAATACCAACCTCAGTATAATATGTGAAGAAGTGTTATTTCAACACGAATACCTGTGTGAGCTTGTTACATTTGTCCCAATTTAAACAAACAAATACCCACAAGATTTATATTCAATTATATGCAGCAACACAGTAATATCTATTCACTTTAAATGTTGTAACTGTAAACTGTAATATACAGCATCATAGTTTTACTGTGTTTTTATTTATAATCTGCACCTTACAAGAAAGTATACATGTCTGATGCAATGCAGCTACATACACTTCAATTTGAACATTGAACTGCTTGTGGTAGCTGCTTTTCCTTTACTTGTGCCCGCCTCTTTATAGTGTGCTTATAGAATGATTCATTACAGCCACTGGTTATTAATTACTGAAACTGAAGGAACAGTGTATGGCAGAATGAAGTGCATAGTATTATAAGTTATCAGGCAAACATTTAAAAATTCCAGAACTTGCACTATCATCCACCAGGGGTTTTGGCTGCACATGAGGTTGGACATCCTGATTGAAGTTGTAAGGAATGTTTAACCTTTTAAAACCTAGCAGTAACTTTACGTACCGCCAGGTTTAAAATTAAAAAATTCTACGTGGTGCCCACATTACGTTTATGTGTTTTGTACGGATCTCAGAACAAACAGCAACTTTTGTCTTATAAAACATTAAGAGACTGGTTTTTATAACTGAAATGGAGAGTGTTTACAGCGCGGTACGCACTGAGTCCTTATATAAAACAGACACGCTTCGTCTTTAACCTTTTAAAGCCTAGCGGTAACTTTACATACCACCAGGCTTAACATTAAAAAATTCTACGTGGTGCCCACATTGCGTTTATGTGTTTTGTACGGATCTCAGAACAAACAGCGACTTTTGCCTTATAAAACATTAAGAGACTGGTTTTTATAACCGAAGTGGAGAGTGTTTACAGCGCGGTACGCACTGAGTCCTTATATAAAACAGACATGCTTCGTCTTTAAAGGGTTAAGCACGTGGTAACTTGTGACTGAACACCGTCACAAACACATATATATCTGCATACACACACACTATGGGCATGTAGCTACACCCTCAAGTTACATTTATTCTTGTGGTAATTCCTTACGCACACCACACAAAAAGGGATGCTCCCCAGTATAACAGCACATACACCTCTTCAAACCAACTTTTCCTACGAATGATTTCAAAAAACCATCCCAAGAAAAAGGACATACCCCACTCAGCACGCACACGTGCTCCTTCAAGGTAGCCCAACTGTGAAAACCTTCTTATACACATCACAACAAATCTACGCTGCATCAGAGAGTACATGGCGTGCCACATGATATTTTCGTTTCAATGATTTCTTACATAAAGCGCAAGTAAAAGGATGCTCCCCACTATGAGTGCGTAGATGCCGGTTCAAGATACCTATTTGTGCAAATGATTTCTTACACAAATCACAGGTGAAAGGACATTCCCCACTGTGATTGAGTATATGAACCTTCAAGCTATTTTTGTGTCTGAATGACTTCTCGCACATATCACATGAAAAAGGACGTTCAACTGTATGAATACGCATATGCTGCAACAAGGAATCTTTCAGCACACATAATTTTTTCCACACATCACATGAAAGGGGATGTTCTCCAGTATGAGTACACAGATGCCTCTTCCAAGCAGACCAAAATTTGAAAGACTTCTTACATACACCACATGTAAAGGGGCACTCACCAGTATGAATGCGTAGGTGCTGTTTCAAGTTACTGTAATATGTAAATCGTTTCTTACATACATCACAAGAAGAAGGTCGCTCACCAGAATGTTTGCGCAGATGACAATTCAAGTTCCTGCTATCTGTGAATCTTTCCTTACACACATCACAAGAATAAGGTCGTTGACCAGTGTGTATGCGGAGATGACAATGCAAGCTACTGCGCTTTGTGAATTTTTTCCTACACAGGTCACAAGATTAAGGGCGCTCACCAGTATGTTTACGTAGATGACAATGCAAGCTACTGCACTGTGTGAATCTTTCCTTACACAGGTGACAAGAAAAGGGACGCTCCCCAGTATGAACACGTAAGTGAACCTTCAATGCGCTTTGCCTTGTAAATGATTTCTTACACATACCACATACATAAGAACATCTGGGACTACGTTTTCTTGCACTGGTGTCCTCAGTAACTGAGTTGTTATCAATATCACAAGGGTACTGTACATCACTTACACACTCTTCTGGTCTAACATCATTATTCTGTGGTTCAGACATATGCACAGTCTGATGTCTGGATGTGACTCCTGCATCTTCAGCAAAACAAACTCTCTGGAAAAAGTGATTTAACAGTTGTTCACTACCACACTGACTTATGCATAAATGAATCTATTAATGTAGGACAGTGTGAAGCCAAAATAAATAGCATGTGAATAATTTGATGGTGCACACCATGCACACACAGATATAAAAATTATGTACATGTGCATGCATACACCAATGCATGCATGCATGTACAGAGTCAACTAAACAAACAGGCTGTTACAATTATGAGTAAAAGGAACAGACCCCACATTGTTAAGAGACCAAATATACACAACTGAACAAAGGGTGTTCATATACAGTACCTCTGAGAAATACACATCATAAGAACAATATGAGTGACAGATTTGTGAAAAATATCCTGCACAAATAATGGTGTATAAAGAAACTAGAGAACAGTGGAAAAATCTTTGAATGACCAGTTCAGTGCCAGATAAAGAGCAGACCAAAATCTTCTGCTTTACTGACATAAGGCAACGCCTACATTAAGCTTTACCCTACTAACCTGTGTATTTACATTGTAGCACATGGTTTATAAAAATATGACTTTTCTAAAGAAAAAGACAAAATTTTGAAATTAGCAACATTCTGTGAGGGGGGGGGGGGGGAACAGAGATTATGCAGCAAGTATTAAAAATACAGAAACATTTCTTTTTGCCTAAATACACAAAATTAATTTCTGTGGGGTTTCCCAACTTGTGCATATACCATTTTTGTCTTTATAAAAGTTGAAGCAAAAACGTGAATAGCCAAACTTACAACTACCAATATTCTGAAAGCCCTCATCCAGCTCATGCAGTTCCTTTGCTTCAGAAAAGTGAGAACTGGTGTGCAGGGTGAATGCACAGTATCACAGGGCTCATGCTATTTAGAGAGGGGGGAAAAAACAGTGACCACTATATTGGATTCATTCCCACACGACTTCTCACAGTATAAACAAATATGAAAAGATATGGTTATTTCATGCAGGCCACTGCCATGACACACACAGTAAATTTCTCAGTTACTGAAATGCAAAAGGTTCTCAGCACCACAGCTGATAACTTGTGGAATGTTGCCCTCTTGATCTCAAGATATAAATTTCTAACATTATTATTTATCAGCTATACTAAAAGTGTTCACGTGAACAATTCACAATCTGTGCAATAAGTGAAAGAACAGAGAAACTGCTATTTTTTCAAAATAAGATCTGTCTTTTTTGAAAAGATATTTTCATAATATCTCAGTCCTTCTAAGAAATTAGGAGGTCAGCAGTTTGAGTCCATCACATGAATTAAAGTAAGATGAAATGCAGGGGAAGTAACGACTTCATTTCCCTGTAGTTACAGGCTTTCTATGCACTCATGCTTCATGATAGCTGCTGTGATCAAGGATATGATACAAAATGGTAACTGCAATATACCAAAAGCATGATCACAGAACACTCACCATGCTCGTCTGGAGACTAGGAAATATGTCTTCAGCGCGATGCAGTACAATCCTTGGCACTCTCGTTGCAAGGGAATGCAGTGTCTTAGAAACTATGCAAGACGTTCCTCACTCATGACGATTACTTAAATTATACCACGAAATACAAAACACACCCTACAGATATCTGTTATTATCTGCAAGCCAACAGCAGTGTCACAATATCAGCAAAATATTTTGCCATTTGAGATATTGCAAACATTCAAAAGGATATTTAAAATGTGGTATTTAACAGTTACACATGTGCCAGTATAGACATGCTGAAAGGGCTAGTGAATACATACTTGAAAGAGAAAACCTTGTCACAACCCAAGAAGTAAAAACACTATTCTTTGGACAGAATTCTGATATTGTGCAACTTACAACACCACAGCCGATAATTTTTTGCAATTTCTGGATTCCAGCACAACAATGCCCATTACACATATCACCCCTTCAAAATAAAGATGAGGATTACACTTAATGATATTAGTAATTAAGAGATTACAGGAACTGGGAGCCTCTTGCTACAATGATCAGGTTACAGGCTCGGCTATCTTTTGTTCAATTCCTTGCTGGGAGCAAGAGGTTTATCTCGTTGCCAAAGAGTCCAGAATGTGTTTGGGGGCCACACAGCGTCCATTTAAATGTGTCCAAGGAGTTCTTTCTTGATGGCTAAAGTGACCAGGGCGTGAAGTTAAGCACTCAGTCGCATAAAATACCAACTTTAAAAATTGTGAGCAATAAACCTCTGCTCCCGCTACGTTCCTTCATTGTATAGGCTGTGACGATACCTTTCCGTTTCTAACGCGATATTAAAATAGTCACGTATATCAAATGAGCAACTAATGCCAACGCAACCACAGAAATGCAAACCAAGTCTGATATAAAGGCAGAAGACTTAACAAAAATTATTCTCATTCCAATCTTTCGTTAAAAGCAACATGTCAACAATTTTAGAAACATAATAAACAAGGCGTTTCATATTAGTATTATTGGTGTGTGTGTGTGTCGTCATCGTCGTCGCTACCCACCCCACGAGAGCATGTAAAGGTACATGCAAGACGAAGCCTAGATGATAGCAGGTATATTAGCCGCCTCGCCCGAAGAATGGAACAGTGTATTTTAAATGGGAGTGCGCAAGATGAGGCCGAGCTGACGCCGGATTGGTCGCCCGCCAGCTCGCAGGGCGCTGGAAGAATGAAGTTTTTCATATTTCAAGCGCTTTAAAGCCTTCTCGTAAGTCACGGATGCGTAGATCTCCATAATAGGATTTGTTCCATGAGATGATCAGAGCGGATCATAGTGCAATGGAAGTGAAAAAGTTGATTTTCTGCGTGTTTAAGGAATCAGGCGAACCCATACCATCATAACCGATACGATACACAGAAACTCTGGACAGAAACTGCATGTGAAGTGAATACAATAAGTAAGTCATGTCAATATATGATGGAAAAAAGTCTAAATTTGTTACTAAAAACTTCCACTTAAAGGAATCGTTTTATTCAATTAATGAGTACCTTGAATGGACAGAAAAGAAAAATCGTTCCTTGTAAAGGGTCATTTTTAATGTAACCAAAGTTGAGTGCTTGTCATTTTATTATATCTTTACATCTGTAGTGTCCTAGTTATACATTTTCATCATATGTAATTTTGTTACTTACATATTTAATATTACTTATTTGCACTATATGAAGTATTATACAATGATTGATGCAAATATTGTTGAGTGATTATATATTGTAATACTTTGACAAGGTTGTGAGTCATAACTGCTTTTAACCGTGTTTTAGACTGACATATTTAATTAATTTTATATTATTCATTTTATTGTTACTCGACAGATAAGGGGACTACTTTTATATCCTGTGGTGTTTTACTTTCACCTGTGTGGATTGTTCGAAGACAAAGAAAGAATGAATAAGCAATGTAAATCTTGTTTATGCCTGTGCCTGTGGTCGCGTTCAGACACGCGTGGTTAATTTCTGAAAACCAACATTTACTTAAGCTTTACGTCTTAAAGGAACAATGAGTTGCATGTACAAACCTGTAAGGTGCATTTCATAACGCAGTTTCCATATATGTATAGGCTTTCATTTTCCTTACTGGCAAAACATTGTGCGCAGTGGGTCAAGTGACACCTGCAATTGAGTTATTTTCTCTTTCTTTTCCTAGTTATGTTTATCGCTGCCTGTGCTTGACTTGCTGTGCGGGCAGCACTGCGCAGTGTAGCAGTTTGTACCGTAAAACACAATCCGCACTGTATAGCAGCGAAGAGCAGTGCTCAGCTGTGTAGCAGTCCATACGTGGAGACAGCAGTGTTTGTGTCATGGTGCGAAATACACACACTCCGCATTTATACAATGTGAGCAGTTCGATTTGTACAAACATACTTCACTATTACACCTACAGAGGAGCCACCCACCAAAAATTCATGCGACAGGAGCCTCACTGAAGCACCAGTAGCTAAGTACATACATGAAAAACATTTTGTAGTTAACGTTACCGAATGAATGTTCGTAAAAATTAAATGTAAGTATACATACGCCTCTCCATTATGAGGAAAATATACTACTGCAGACTGGAACAAAAATTACTTCAACATACCTCGGTGTAGGCACCAGTTCTTCTTCCTGCACAATGGGATGAGGGTCTTTCCATTTCTTCCCTTCTCAAGTTCAAAACATAATCTAAGGTTTCAGTTTCCATTCTTAATATTCGAAAAATCGAAGCAATAATTATTACACACACTGAGTATGTGTCTGTAGTCTTATTTATCTAGCACGCAAAGCGCATGCGACTTATCATCTGTGGCCTCTGCCTCTGCAATATTTCCCCAAATTATCTCACAAATGGCACGATATTTGAGGACAAAAGTTACTGAACATAAAACCTGTCCTTTGATTTTCTCTACAACTTTGTCTCAAACACTTCTCATCCTAAGAAGAACTGGGCGACATACTGTAAATGTACACAGGTCTTAATGCAAAGTAACAGCTATTCTTGTCAAATTTTACTAATATTTATCCATACGTTTTCGGAAAATGCTCAAATAGAAAATTTCACGACTATGTGTCCAGTGGCAGCCGAGTTGTACTATGCACACAGACGGATACACATGACGAAGCTAAGTCACTTTTCGCGATTTTGCAAACACGCCTAATAAACTGATGCTCGGTATAAGCAAATTACTTTCCATTTGCGTCTTTTCAGGCTTCTGCCGTCGTGTAAACATGGACTTCGCTCTTCTGGGATGTTACGCGGAGTAACTTGGGAGTTCGTTGCCGACATTACACTCATCAAGGGTCAAACATCCTTGAAGATGGGAGCGATAGGTTGTCCTAAAACGTCGGTAACTACCAACATACGCTGCGTAACATCCCAGAAAAGTGAAGATCTCTAGCTTTGATTTATGACAATGGCACTATGAAAAAAGGTGCAGGAACGAAACAATCGCAAAAACCGAGGAGTCCCTGTACAGTACAGCTGTGAGAAGTTTCGGTGCTGACGCCGTATAATCTGGTTCCGCTGGTACCTGCTGCCTCCAGGATCGAGGTGAAAGAATATCGTGAGGGTGAGGCAACAAAATCCTCAGAAACTTCGTCAGTATCTGGCAGACAACATGGCGATAAACCCCTTACAACGGTCTTCAGCTGTTTTAACTGCTCATTTCACATTGCTGATGCCCGCACTGATAACACAATAATTATGGCGCAATAAATAACTTGCAGTATTTCCAGATACTCTATTTCGCGCTTTTGTACAAATCTTTTCGTTGTACTGGGGCAGGTAAAGATTACAGCATTTCAGTGCCACCTTGCAAACTGTTCAGAAATATCATTTAATATCTTATTGTGCGAAAAATTCGGATCTGGTGGTCCAGTCCTGGCGGTATGCATATTAACTGACAAGCTTTAAAATGTTAAAACAACTTCCCCATTTGCCATGGTGTTCCAGACACTGAATCTCGGTTTGGCAGTGCCAGTTGAGGTTCAGTCATCCAAAAAAGTAGCTTAAAGCCGCGGCCAAAACTGCGGTTGAATTCAACACTTCATATCAGCATAACGCCACAATCATTACATTATCCTTCTGTCTGCATCTCTATTTTACAACTATTAACTTTCCTTCAGATTTTACCACCAAAAGCACCCACACGTTTCCCTTCCCATTTGTGCCTCTTGCCCTGCCATCTCAACTTCTTTGATATAACCATCCGAATAACGAAACTTCAAAACCCTGTGTAAAATTTCATAAAATTATGGCTTTTACAGCAGAAAGTTGCTAGCACCTCGCCCAATCCCAAAGCTGGAGGACCACGCCTTAACTGGCTGTCCGGCAGTACTTAGGTTGCTTAGTCTAACTCCTTTCAGATGCAGGACTTTGTGTGATGCCAGTTGAACGCCTGAAGAGGTTACAATATTGGCTATGTTTGCATCAGACTCTCAACTATAATCCAGAAATCACGTTGCCTCACAACGCTCTCTTTTTGGAAAAAATTTGTTGAAGTCATTTCTCATGGTATCGAGGAGCAAAGAATACTGGGTGAATCAGATTTACAAAATGAGAAGTTTTAATTCAGAGCTCCTAGAATATCTGTATCTGCATGCGAACTTGTTACATTTGTCTCAGTTTAAACAAACAAATACACACACGCTGTACATTCAATTATATGCACCAACACCATACGGTTTACTGATTTCAAATTCTGTAACTGTGAACTGTAACACACAGCATTACAGTTTTACTGCATGTCTAATTACAGTCTGCATCATATGAGTAAATATGCATGTCTGAGGCAATGCACCTACACACACTTCAATTTGAACACTGAACTGCTTGCAGTAGCTGCTTTACTTTACTTGTGACTGCTGTTTATAGCGTGCTTATACAATAATTCATTACGGCCACTACTTATTAATTACTGAAACTGGAGTAACACCGTATAACAGTATGAAGTGCGTGGAATTATAAACTCTCGTCAAAAATTAACCCTTTAAAGACGAAGCATATCTGTTTTATATAAGGACTCAGTGCGTACCGTGCTGTAAACACTCTCCACGTCGGTTATATAAACCAATCTCTTAATGTGTCATAAGGCAAAAGTTGCTGTTTGTTCTGAGATCCATACAAAACACATAAACGCAATGCGGGCATCACATAGAATTTTTTAATGTTAAACGTGGCAGTACAGAAAGTTCCCGCTAGACTTTGAAAGGTTAAAGAATTACACAACAGGCCCTATCGCCCATTAGGCTTTTAGGCTGCGCATGAGGTAAGACATCCTGATTGGAGGTGGTAGGAAGGTTTAAGCACATGGTAGATAGGAATTGAACCCAGCCTCAACACACACACACACACACAATATGGGCATGTAGCTGTACCCCAAAGTTTTATTTATTTGTGTGATAATTCCTTACGCCACACCACACAAAAAAAGGATCCTCACCAGTATGAGAATGCAGATGCATCTTCAAGCATTTTCTACAAATGATTTCAAACACACATCCCAAGAAAAAGGACTCTACAGTGCATGAGTGCGCAGATGCTTTGCCAAGTAACGTTTTTGTTTAAATGATTTCTTACATAAGTCACAAGTAAAAGGATGCTCTCACCTATGAGTGCGTTGATGACGCTTCAAGTGACTGGGCTGCATGAACGATTTCTTACACATATCACACGTAACTGGACCCTACCCACTATGAGTGCATACATGACACTGCAAGTGACTGCGCTGCGTGAACGATTTCTCACACACATCACACGTAAAAGGACGCTCCCCACTATGAATGCGTAGATGACACTGCAAGTTACTGCGCTGCGTGAAAGATTTCTTACACACATCACAAGTAAAAGGACGCTCCCCACTATGAGTACGTAGATGACACTGCAACGTACTTCTGTGCGTGAATGATTTCTCACACACATCACACGAAAATGGACGTTCTCCAGTATGAATACGCATATGCTGCAACAAGGAATCTCTCAGTACAAATAATTTCTTACACACATCACATGAGAGGGAACGTTCTCCAGCATGAGTACACAGATGCTTCTTCCAAGCAGACCGAACTATGAAAGATTTCTTACATACACCACATGTATAAGGGCACTCACCAGTATGAATGCGTAGGTGCACTTTCAAGGTACTGTGACATATAAATCGTTTCTTACACACGTCACAAGAATACGGTCGCTCACCAGTATGTTTGTACAGATGATAATTCAACCTACTGTGATATGTGAATCTTTTCTTACACACATCACAAGAATAAGGTTCCTCACCGGTATGTTTGCGTAGATGACAATTCAAGTTACTGCTATTTCTGAATCTTTTCTTACACACGTCACAAGAATAAGGTCTTTCACCAGTATGTATGCGGAGATGACAATGCAAGCCACTGCTCTGTGTGAATTTTTTCTTACACACGTCACAAGAATAAGGTCGCTCACCAGTATGTTTGCGCAGATGATAATTCAAGTTACTGCTATCTGTGAATCTTTTCTTACATACATCACAAGAATAAGGTCGCTCACCAGTATGTATGCGGAGATGACAATGCAAGCTACTGCGCTTTGTGAATTTTTTCCTACAAAGGTCACAAGAATAAGGGCGCTCACCAGTATGTGTACGTAGATGACAATTCAAGTTACCACGCTGTGTGAATCTTTCCTTACACAGGTGACAAGAAAAGGGACGCTCCCCAGTATGAACACGTAAGTGAACCTTCAATGCACCTTTACGTGTAAATGATTTCTTACACATGCCACATACATAAGAACATCTGGGTCTAGGTTTTCTTGCACTGGTGTCCTCAGTAACTGAGTTGTCACCAATATCACAAGGGTACTGTACATCACTTACACACTCTTCTGGTCTAGCATCATTATTCTGTGGTTCTGACATATGCACAGTCTGAGGTCTGGATGTGACTTCTGCATCTTCAGCAACACAAACTCTCTGGAAAAAGTGATGAACAGCTGTTCACTGCCACACTGACTTATGTATAAATGAATTCATTAATGTAGGACAGTGTGAAGCCAAAATAAATACAATGTGAATAATTTTATGGTGCACACCATGCACACACAGATGCAAAAATTATGTACATGTGCACACATACACCCATGCATGCATTCATGTACAGAGTCCACTAAACAAACATGCTGTTACAATTATAAGTAAAAGGAACAGACCCCACATTGTTAAGAGACCAAATATACACAACTGAACAAAGGGTGTTCATATACAGCACCTCTGAGAAATACACATCATAAGAACAATATGAGTGACAGATTTGTGAAAAATATCCTGCACAAATAATGGTGTATAAAGAAACTAGAGAACAGTGGAAAAATCTTTGAATGACCAGTTGAGTGCCAGATGAAGAGAAGACCCAAAGTTTTCTGCTTTACTGACATAAGGGAAGGCCTACATTAAGCTTTACCCTACTAATGTGTGTATTTACATTCTAGCACATGGTTTATAAAAATATGACTTTTCTACAGAAAAAGACAAAATTGTGAAATTAGCAACATTTTGTGGAAAATAAAACAGAGATTATGCAGCATGTATTAAAAATAGAGAAAATTCCATTTTTGCCTACATACACAAAATGATTTTCCAGGGAGGGTTTCACAACTTGTGTATATACCATTTTTGTCTTTATAAAAGGTTAAGCACAATTGTGAATAGCCAAACTTGCAAGTACCAATATTCTGAACGCCCTCATCCAGCTCACGCAGTTCCTTTGCTTCAGAAAACAGAAGACTGGTGTGCAGTGATGGGGCACAGTATCACAAGGCTCATGCTATTTACAGAGGGGGGGAAAAACAGTTCTGACCACTATATTGGATTCATTCCCATGCCACTTCTCACAGCATAAACAAATGTGAAAAAATATGACTATTTCATGCAAGACAGTGGCATGGCACACACACAGTAAATTTCTCAGTTGCTGCACTGCAAAAGGTATTCAGCACCATGGCTGATAACTTGTGGAATGTTGGCCTCTTGATCTCTAGATCTGAATTGCTAACATTATTATTTGTCAGCTATATTAAAAGTGTTCACATGAACAATTCACAATCTGTGCAAAAACTGAAAGAACAGATGTGGAGAGAAACTGCTATTTTTTGAAGATAAGATCTGCTTTCTTTCAACAGATATTTTCAGAATATCTCAGTCCTTCTAAGAAATAGGGAGGTCAGCAGTTTGAGTCCATCACATAAATTAAAGTAAGATGAAATGCAGGGGAAGAAACGACTTCATTTCCCCATAGTTAGAGGCTTTCTATGCACTCATGCTTCACGATAGCTGCTGTGATCAAGGATATGGTACAAAATGGTAACTGCAAGATCCCAAAAGCACGATCACAGAACACTCACCATGCTCGTCTGTAGACCAGGAAATATGTCTTCAGCGCGACACAGTACAATCCTTGGCACTCTCGTTGCAAGGGAATGCAGTGTTCTTAGTAACCTCGCTAGACGTTCCTCACTCATGATGGTTCTTCTAAATTATATCGTCTAATTCTGAACACACAGAATGTGTATTATTTCAGATACGTGCCTATCACCTGAAGACAAAGAACTATGTCACTATGTCAGCAAAATATTTTGCCATTTCAGTTATTTCAAGTGTTCAACACAGTACTTCAAATGTGACATTTAACAGTTACACATGTTCTGGTATAAATGTAATTGTCTCACACAGGCTGAAGGAAGTGGAAAATTCCCTCAATAGAGAAAGTAAAAATTGCAAACTTTGGCCACAGTTCTTGTCACAGACAACTTGCAACAGCAGGGCTGATCATTTTTTACTACTACTGAGGTTCCATTACAAAACTTTATACAATGTACATACACTTCCCCCACCCTGCCACCACAAATTAAAAAGGTAAGAATTCAACACAATAGCACCACAAATTAAGATACTATTGCAAATTCTGTTTTGCATGACTTGTACAATAATAAACTAGAGAAATATACAGAATAAGGCACGGTATTAAAAGCAGTATGTACATTTTGTACACACTGACCATCAATCTTGACTGCTCCGAATCTGCAGACTTAACAGAAGGAAAACCAACTGCCTAAGTCGTTGCCTGACACAAGTGCTATAGCATTGTGTCTTGAGCATGATGGCCATTATAATCTTCTTTGCGACAAATGAACCACAAAAATGACCACTTTCAGCACAGATACTACGCACTTCTAATGTCACTGTTATTTTCTTGCCGATAACATAAAGTTACGTATATAAAGGAGAGGAATCTTGAAAACTTAATGAGCTGTTGTAAAAACATATACATGACTTACATCAAATTCCCACTGAAATCCAAAATTCCTTACGGATAACACTGATCACAGGAAGTCATCACTTTCAAAACTGCACAAATGATGCCACTGCCAAGCTAAAGAAATGATTTATAGCAAATAACCTTACATTAAATTGTAACAAACTTTATAAAACTTACCTAAAAATCACAAAACATGTTCCAACATAAGACATTACGAAGCCCACGTAAAAGTATGACTTCAAATGAACCTTCTCTTTGTCCACGGCTGTGTTCATATAGGGGACTTAACAACTCTCACGTCCCTAACTACGCTTATATACAGCCATTTTGAGGCTTCGCCAGTGGTTCCCATACTGTGTCCCGCAGTGCCTCGGGTAGCCGCAGAATATTTCATATTTCTTTCAATTTGTGTGTATTATACTTCCAAGCGGCCACTAAGTTGTTACGACGTAAACACCTACTAAATTCTTTGGACCTAACTAAGTAATAATCAGTACTGTTACGTATCGATTTTAGCCTGCTATCTAGAGATGTGTCCTTCCTGAATGAACGGGTCCGAAACAACGAATCAGTCAGAAGGCTGATGCGGTTGTCGGTCTTGCGAACCCGTTGTTCGCTTCGATCCGGACGGGTTTGTATCGTTCAGCTAGTCTTAATTCGCTAACCTGCACCGCTCACAGAGTATCTCATTCACATGTCAGCCGTTATCAAAAGGGAATACTGACGTGTACATTTTAGCAACCAGATCTCTTACGATGATAAAGATTAATAATGTTGACTGGCAGTGGGCCTATTAATTACACCAAGATTCCACTTCGTTCAATTTTATATGCGTTTAATTGCCGCACATTCCTAATTATTTCCTCTACACACATTATGCACTCCGTAGTTATGCGATTTTATTTTAATATTTTACATGCTTGTTGGAAACCGCTAGAAAACACCACCAGAACAATCTTATAAGTTTTCAATGTTTTATGGCGCGTGTTGTTCAATTGACGGTCGTGTTTTTAGGTTTTTACCCCACGTAGTATATGTGGTTTTTCTTCTGAAACGTCGGAACAAATCGCCGATATTATACGGTATAGAAATCCAAAGGGCTGTCATCACCAGAACAAATCGTATAAATTTCGCTGATATAAGAAAACGGGGTCAGTCGTTTTGTTTCCATGTACTCTTTACAATGTCTTTCACTAGCACTGCTAAATGAACATCGTTTTTCAAACATACAGGTAGTATTTACAACCAGAGTTTGTAATAACAACCAAGATGTACACAATAAATGTAAACTTTAAGGACATATTACGTATCGGCACTGCCGATTCGTCGTTTTCTGTTATCTGGACCGGTCTCATCCACGACTATGTCCAAGTGTTTTCGCAGGTCTTCGTTCACTCACTCACCTGTCATTCACCAGTGCGCATTTCTTTTCGTTCACGGGCCCATGGACCTGTCACCTTCACCGGTTCCCAGTTCCTCTGTAATTCCCCCGTTACTGAGCCTACGTCGTTTGCCGGGCCTCCTTTTATTCACGGTTCCACGAACCTGCCTCGTTCACCAGTCCGGTTCCCATTTCCTCTGCCGTTCCCTGTCACTGAACCTACGTCGTTCGCCGGTCCTCCTTTCGTTCATGGGTCCAAGCACCTGTGTCGTTCACCGTTCCCCGCTGCGTCAGTCCTTCATCGGTTCTCCATTCTTCTGTCATTCCCCGGTCCTCATCTCCTTTCACTCACGGGTCCATGGACCTATCTCGTTCACCGTTTCCCACTTACCCTGTTGTTCGTCAGTTCCCAGTTGGTGCACGATGTGTGTATATGCGGAGGCTGCATGAACCGACCTCGTTAACCAGCTGCGGTATACCGCCATCTCTGATCTAATTTCCCTACTACTTCCTCCGACTTGGGTAGCTCTGTTATATGTTCGCGTAGCGTGGCTTCACTATTGTGTTGTACCTGGTGATTTAGTTGTTTCTTGGTGAAGTAAGAGTGTCCGTTCATTGTGAATGTATTTCTTCTACAAGTACAACTTACCCGGACTTATTTTCAGTGTCCGATTTTTATTTCGTAGTTCACACCTTTCTTCAGTCCATTCAATTACATCTTATGGCATAATTTTTTGGGGTGCTTCATCTAATAGTGAAGTCATATTTGAAATCCAAAAAAGAATAATTTGAGTAATTATGAATTGTGATAGTAAAACTCCTGCCGCAAATTCTTAAAAAAATCATATATTCCTCCCTTATATTCTCAGTATATATTTTCTATACTGCTGTTTATTGTTAAGAATAGACCCTTATTCAACACAAATTCTGATTTTCACAATTTAAAAAGAACAAGTCATGATCTACATCCTCCTACAGCAAATTTAACCTTATTTCGAAAAAGAGTTTGTTACTCGGGTGTCTAAATTTATAACTATTTCCCTTAACCCTCAAGCAGTTATCATATGACATCACTAAATTTAAAACTGCTTTAAGAGAATTTCTTCTTGCAAATTCTTTCTATTCCGTGGAAGAATATTTCAGCTGGAAATAAGTAATGATCTTAGTTCTAGTCATTCAATGCCATTATATTATTATTATTATTATTATTATATCTTTCCAATGTCTTTTATTCAATTTTTAATTCACTGAATGAAAACAGGGCAAATAAACCTTGCTATGACTGGCTCTGACTAGCCTTTATACCTATATTTGAATTACATTTTATGTAGCTTTACACTTAGATGAAGGAATGACATGTTTTATATCCTGTAACTGGATATATGGAATTTTAAATAAATGAGAAATGAGAAAGAAACAGTTAGCAAACAAACATAATTACTATAACAACTTTAATTATTATTTTTGTACAGATTTGTTCACCATGATGAGGAAGAAAAGTGAAGTCTGGTATCACTTTTCTTCATCAGAACCTGTAAAAGGTAAATGCCAGTATCGTTCCTTTGTAATAAGTTGCACAGGAGGATCAACAGGGAACCTTACAAGGCACTTGAAGAGAAAACATCCAAATATACCTCTACATCGGACTCCAACACCAGCTGAAGACAGCGATTCAAGATACCGCCAAGATGAGGGGCCCCAACAGGATCCTGCAGCAAAGGAAGTTGCTGCTGCAGTGTGCATGAGGACATCTCATCTGCTTGCACTTCAAGATCCATTCAGGCAAGAATGTCTCATATGTCATCATATGTCAACATAACTAAGCCAGTTTCTATTGAAAAAAAATAAGCAACTGGATAATCAGTTGGTCCGTTTGATTGCCAGAGAATACCACCCATTTAGTTTGGTGGAGGATGCAGAATTTAGAAGATTTGTTCAAATGTTGTGCCCTGGATACCAGATCCGTACCAGAAAACACTGCCTAATCACTTGATACCCATTCTTCACCAGACAACTGTAATGAAAGTCAAGGCTACATTGGATGTTGCTACTGCAGACTGTTTAACAGCAGGTGGATGGACATCTGTAAATAATAATAGCTTTTTGGCAATAACTGCCCACTTTCTTGGTGAAGAAACAAGTATGTGTTCCAAATTATTGGGATGTGTTGAATTTAATGAAAAGCATACTGCTGCCAACTTAGCAGATATGTTACATGAGACAGCAAGACAATGGAAGATTGATTATAAAATTGTTGGGATTGTTACAGACAATGCTGCTAATATTGCTTCCACTGTCCATCTCTGTAAATGGCGTCATATACCTTGCTATGCTCACACTCTTAATCTAATTGTTCAGACACGCATTAAAGTTATAAAAGGTGAAAAAGGAAAGGTGAAAAATTATAGTGCAATATTTCAAACATAGTGCCCATGCCCTGGCAAAGTTACATTCTGTTCAAAAACAGATGCAGTTACCTGAACTGAAGCTAAAGCAGGATGTTGGCACTTGACGGAACTTGGGCCTATATATGCTGCTGACGTTTTTTCATAACAAAGAGCCCATTCTGTCAACTCTTGCAGTTTTACAATTGCAGGATTAATTCAGAGTTTCTGCGCATGAGTGGGAAATAATAGAGAATGCTACCAAATGTTGGCTGTATTTGATGAAGTCACAAAAGAAATCAGTTCAGAAAAAAATGTATCGCTGTCCAAAATGTGCATTTTATCAACAATCATGGTAAAGGAAGTACAGAAATGTTTGGAAGCCCCAGACTTGCCTGCAGAGGTTCATGCTTTGGGCACGGAACTGATAAGAAACTTGCAGAAACGTTTTCAGGGCTGGGAGAATAATGAACTTATTTCCCAGGCCACATTGTTGGATCCCTGGTTCAAAAGACAGGGATTTTCTGATGATCAGAAATTCAAAGTAGCATATGAAAGTTTACAGGGAAATGTCCATGGCATCAACATTACGAGTGCTTCCACTGCTGTGGATTCAGACAAGACAGTTACCACAAGTAATTCCAAAATTTGGGAGGCATTTGATAAGAAAATCAAGGAACTAACTGCTGAGCGCAATCCAACTGCTGCTACTGCTATTGAACTAGATAAATATATAGCAGGACCCATGCTTCCGAGAACCAGTGATCCCCTGCACTGGTGGAATAATAGGAAGGCCTTACTTCCTAGACTTTACACTATAATGAAGAAAAGGGTTTGTGTTGTTGCCACCTCAGTTGCATGTGAAAGAATATTTTCAAAAGCAGGACAGATTCTGAGTGAAAAGAGAAGCAGAATGAAATCTTCAAAATCATTGATGATGTTTTTCAACGCCAATTCGGAATATTATAATATGTATGTATGTTGTTTGTGTATGTTGTGTGTGTGTGTGTGTGTGTGTGTGTGTGTGTGTGTGTGTGTGTGTACATATGTATGTATGGATCTAGGTACTGTCATTTTGACAAACTTATGAATCCACAGAATGTGTCTCTGTGTGTGTGTATTGTATGTATGTAATGCCTTCCCAGCAATGTACACTAACATGACAATACATCAATTTCATTATTAGTACATCAAATAACATAACCTATACATTCAGGCCCAGCACATCATCATATACTAGTTTCACAAAGTGAACAGGTTAATTAAACGGATCACCAACCAGACCTGTACTGAATGAACCGTATCACAGTAAGGATCCGTTTTGCCCATCTCTAGTTGTAATGGAATTTTTACCATGCTATTCCGTTTTGTTGTATACAATGGCACTTTGGCAACCCTACCAGAGCTCTGCGACCAGGGAGAGGCGCGAACTACTCCGTACATCCAATGATGTCACTGCTGTCAGTGGTATAACTGCTTATTTATTGATTGTGAAAGCACAATGGGATGATATCAATCACTGACAGTCCAAGCAAAAGATGAGTTTGTCAAATATACGACACGCAACAAACTGCTCCTGCATATAGTGGTACTACAATACATCACACTGCTCCAACATACTGTCAGAAATAGCTTTGAAAAAAAAAACACTCTTGTATGTTGGTGTACAGCACACATGTCTAGTGCTTGTTACTGCCAAAGGAATCAGCAAAAGATAAATATAAAACAAATTGCATTTCTGTCTGTAACAAATAACTGTCAAGTTTATAAGGGAACATAAATTTTAAGAGAGTAAAATTGGAAAACAAAAGTAGACATTTCCACTCTTCTTCATTAAGTAACTCCACAGAGCAAATACCATGTCCCCAACAATCTGTCCCTTGTCCTTATTCTGTGCTAGATGTATCCAGTCCACATTGTATTACCCTATTTCTTCCAGATCTGTTTTAATATTACCCTCCAAATCCTGCCCAGGTCTTCCAACTGGCCCCTTTCTTTACTATTTCTGATATGTCTGTATACATTTCTAACATATCCCATGCATGCTACATGTCTGACACATCTACCTATCCTCTGAATAATGTTTGGTTAACAATACAAATATGATGTTTCTTATATATCTTTACTAATGCTCTGAATACTTTATATTTAACATTACAAGCAGGAAAATATTCTAGTGTGGTTGTGACTGGCTTTGGAAAGCAGATATATATCTGGCACACAAAATATGAAGGCCGGTAAGACATTCAGAGGAGCAAAATATTTTTGTTTCCCCTATGTGTTCTTTATTTCAGAACACAGTTTCGACTCTTGCTTCAATTGTGGAAATGTTTGCAGTCTTCGATTTATACCACAGTTCCAAAACAGACTTCAGTGACAGTGGACCAGCAAATTTGGTGTGTACACAGTTGGACGGAAAAAAATTAAAAATTCACACATTTGATAATTAACATTTACTGTTTGAAATTTAAAGGCATATGTTATGAAATATATCAAATTAAAAGGCACAGTGACCAAATTAAGGCATGTTTTTACATGATATGTACACAGTAATCAATGAAACAATAACATGAAGTGCCCAGTCTAAGTTCCAAGTTAAACAAAATGGTCTCTCACATCACTCCAGCAGACTGCCCTGCATGCTGAAACAGATGCTGCTACATAACAAATTGATTCCACTACTGAGGTTCAACTGTGTACTTTATATTACTTACAGTTTCTGTTGACAAGGCACCTTGAATGATGAAGACAGACTTCAGCACAATATTTTGGGTGTGGTGCAGAAGTCAAAAAAAGAAGAGAATTTATTCACTATCTGCTCTTCTGCATTTTCTTGCCTATAAACACAAATTCATACTGCGAATCATACACAAGGCACCTCCACTTGCAAAACTTCTCCAGATAAGTTCTGTATTCAGTACAAAACAGTAGCTTAACCCTTTAAAGACGAAGCGCATCTGTTTTACATAAGGACTCAGTGCGTACCGCGCTGTAAACACTCTCCACTTTGGTTATAAAAACCAGTCTCTTAATGTTTTATAAGGCAAAAGTTGTTGTTTGCTCTGAGATCCATACAAAACACATAAACGCAATGTGGGCACCACGTAGAATTTTTTAATGTTAAACCTGGTGGTACGTAAAGTTACCGCTAGGCTTTAAAAGGTTAATATTATCTGGAAAACAGAAGCCTTCACAGTTTGCCACTTAACTTCTCACATCTCAGGTGAGTGAGGATTCAGTGTGCTGGTAGCAACAGAACATGTCTTATGATTCACAGTAGTAATCCAAGATGTCACTACAGAAGAAAGAGCCTTCAAAGTGTGTCATTCACTACAGCAGGGCAGATAAAACTGGCACCAGAACAGCTGAAAAGTTAGGATTCAGTCTCCACACCAAGTACTATCAACATTATATAACAAAAGTACTTATCACAATTGTTTCAGAATTACTCTACTCAATACAACAGGTGCATAATAGGGAGCAAAGGTTCAGAGAAATGTGCTACCTCCATCTTCAGGGCAGGAAATACATGCATCATGTTCCTCTGAAACTGTGGTGCCTACCTAAGGAACTACATGATGCCACATTCCAGAAGAAACCTGTCTAATCTAAAGCTTTCACAGCAACTGAATTCAGTATAATTTCCTTGGTCTAGCACCTGTGTTAGTGGTGAAGGGCCCCGCAGCAGACGCTACGGACGCACTGCAGCCATGAGGCTTATTGTGCAACCCTGTGATGAAGATGAAGATGATTATTTTTTTTGTCCTTTTCCTAGTAATGGAGCACCAGTGGAATGAAATTGACAGGGGAAAACCAAAGAACTCGGGGAAAAACCTGTCCCAGTGCCACTTTGTCCACCACAAACCCCACATGGACTGACCTGGGATCGAACCCGGGCCTCCACGGTGGGCGGCCAGTGGCTAACTTCCTGAGCCATGGCACGCCCCTAGCACCTGTGTTAGGTGAACAGCAAGTAACCCCGACATTTTCTAGAATCTTCTCTGTTCTCGCCATCAGGGAAACCAAATACCTTGGATGGCAGTCTGTGTCACATATGCACTTGCCCAACCCCTCGGCTCACTGTTGGTCGGGAACCAGTGTGCGCTGGTGGGTGGAGTCAAGTGCTCACTCTGCTTGGGCCTGCTTCTTCAACATCTCAATCAAGAAGCAGGACCACACTTTGCACAGACACTTAGATGTTAGTATTCTTTTACATGTAGCAGTAATGCCTGGAGCACTGATTAAAATAATTATTCTAGATAATTTAATGTAAACATAAAATATTTTAATTTTCTGGAAAACACACTACCTTAAATGTACACTTAAAATTTGTAGTTTCAAATGTATACTCTATGCTGTTTGCTATGTATGAAATTATTACTTGCATATAAGTCATGGAAGGTAACACAAATTTAATTTTGTGCAAATGTCAGGTAACAGATGTTATATTGGTGAGGAAGAATGAACAGAACATAAGCGTTCATACTGACATAAGCAAGGTCTTTGGAAAATATACAAAATATTCTACGGCTGATATGACACAACTATTCAAGTAATAACAATGATTTTTGACAGTCTTTGAGTGTTGGCACAGACAATTCTGCAAGACTTGTAATCAAAATTTCACCTGTAATGCACAATATTTAATAACACTGAAGCAGCTGAAAATGACTACTTTTGTATTGATTTTAAACATCAATTCCTGTCTTGGAGCACATGCTTTATACAGAATACGTTTCATTACTTAAGTCTCATGCTGAGATATGTAGCAACAATATTTTGTCATACTGTACAACTGAAGTACATACACACAAAATCTGCAGCACATTATAATCATTAAGTCATGCATTACCACATTGCATTATTGCCTACAACTGCATATCTACTATTATTATACTCATGTTTCAGAACAAATCTAAAGCTTTTACAGAAATAAAAGCTATATTTGGCACCACAAAATGCCATCTTATTAAAATGCCATACAACATACTGCACATTCTAAGACCTTAAATTCAAATTATCTGTGAGGTCTTAAATATTATGAGGTAGTCATCTGTATTGTTTTGGAAACAATAACCCGACCAGCAAAACAGCACTCTGTGATGGGCTGTATTGGTTTCCACTGGACAGTTCTCACTACAGCTGTTTCCTCTCACTGCATATAGAAATGTAATGTAACAATATTTTACACAAACATTCTTCATACATTTGGTAAAATGATATTTTCTTCTTAAGATAGTGAGACCGAAACATCATGGTAAGAATTACTAAACTATTAATCACATATTTTATACACAGATTTGACACCCATAGTACCAGCATGTATCCACAGGTTACTTCATCTTCACATACATCTGTGAAAAGAAGCACCTCTCTGTGAGCTTTGCTCTTCTAGGATGTTATGCAGTGTTGATTGGTAGTTAGTTAATGAAGTTTCAAGACAAATTATCGGTTCCATCTTCAAGGGTCAAGCACTACAAGAAGGCCCTACAAGATGGGGCCAACAGGTTGTCCCGAAACATCTGTAACTAACCACCAATCAGTACTGCGTAACAGACCAGAAGAGCAAACAGCTCACTTACACCATGGCAGGAGCTTTAAGTCACACAAGTATCTCTCTCTTGCTGTCCGTTCCCTGCATTTTCAGGTTCATTTTCCTCTGGCAATTGGAAACTACAAACCTAATGAATGAATGAATGAATGAATGTTCTCATGGCTATTACTGTAATGCAAAAGTGAAGGTGTGATGCAACACAAAACAGTTACTGTCATTAACACAGCTCAGGGTGTTTTGACAACAGGCTTGAAGGGGGCAACTGAACAATGGAGACAACTGGAGACACGGAAGATTCATATCATGCACACTTCACCAAATATTATTTGGGTAATCACAATGAGAATGAGATGGACAGGGCATGTACATCTACACTGCATGGGGAATGCGACAAATGATACAGAAATTTGAACTTGGAATGGGCAAGTGGAGGGAAAGGAAATAACGGGAAAGAAACAAAGAAGGAAATGTAACGAGAGATTATCAGTAGGGAACCTAGGCATGAATGAATGAATGAATGAATGAATGAATGAATGAATGAATGACTACATAAATAGTGGGTTCAAGCCCTCCTGTTCCTGCTGCACTTAGGCCATTATAAGACCTACGCATAGATGGGATGATAATATCAAATTTAATTTTTAAGAAACAGGGTATGAGGAAGCAGACTGGAATCATCTGGTTCATGATATGTACTTGAGGTGGGCTATTGTAAGCATGATAATTAATGCGAGATTTGAGATTCTCACAGCATCACTACTGAATACCAAACATTCAGGGATGCTATGCTATGTTGACTTGCAAACAGTCACTAAGCAGTGAACTATTTATCAGCTGATGTGGCATTAACAACCCAGAAAACTTGAATTTTCATGAGAATCAATGTTCACATTCCACAAAAAGAGGGGAATTTTTTGAACTGCGGAGTGTTGGTCTGTAGCTCAAGGGCTTTGCCCATGGTGTTAGTACTGTGTGTCTGTGTATGTGATTTCTTTTTCTATACCATCAGGATTGCAGGCACCTGAGGATGCACTCTGCTGGCTGTAACAGCGATACTTGGAAGTATTTCCTTGCATTAATCAGAACATTTATAGGTTCAGTAATACCTTATTTTTCTAAATATCAGGTTTGTGTCTGCATTATGAAGTCAATAAATAAATAAATCAAACAAACAAACAAACAATGCTGCAAACTGTTATTTTTAGCTTTTTGTGGTTTCCAACATATCCTGTGTGTTTTGTCATTTGCTGGGTGATATTAGTTCCATGACAACCCCTCAATCCCCTGTGCGTTATTAACCATTTCTACTTAAAATGCTGAAATGACAATGCATTTGCCACATTGCAGTTCAAACCAGAACCAGAAAGAATAAAGCAGTATACAGTAGCAATGTCTGTGTCTCCACACATTTGCTGGAACTCATACTTTCTAGTACATCATGTGTAGCTTCATCTGAAGTAAACTGTTCTCCAGGCTCAGAATATGTAACTCTTCTGTCTTATTTGTACCAACATTACATGAACATTTTGCCATGGTGCTACCAACCTAGACACCTGATTCTGAAATCCATCAAACTGAAGTCCAACACAGGACTTTAAACAAAGAGTGAATCCAGTCCATTTGCAACAGAATCAAAGGCTTTTACACTAATGGCATTCAGTAAGAATACTAACCATACTGACCATCCACCTAACTGAAGCAAAGAACTCTCTGATCCTATACCACTAGATCTTGATTTCCACTCTATTTGTGTTCCTGAGAAAACACGTGTAATTTAAAAAGGCACTATCCTTAAAAGACCTGCAAATGCACATGAAGAAACCTAAAATTCATTTTATATATTTAGCCAACATGGAAGTTTACTGCATTTTTAACACATTCTGCTGAATGTGTTTTACATTCCACAAAATGTAATTTATTCCACATTAGCCTTTTCTGTTTAAATAATATTCATGTTCTTCATAAACCATGTGCTCAAATTTAAATACAGTATAACGACAATTATCCAGACATGTTATCTGGACCACCAATTATCCGGATCAGCTTGACCCTTCAGGTACCTTTGTTAAGAATTCTACAGAACTAACTGTCTTGAAATTATTGGTTATCGGATTGAGTATGGTACTGTAAAGTGTTAAGCCTGTCTAGAACTTCAAATCAGGCGTGGTTGAAAGGTTTAGACACAGGTACACACTGTAAATAATAACAGCCGAAAGGGTTCACAGATTAGACAAGGAATTCGCAAAAATACAAATGTATTAATGTTTTATTTGTACGTAAATAAATATGTAGCCAAAGAAATAGTCGTTTGTAGAAATTTTTTTGCACTTTAAACTGCCAATGTAGCCTATTTTCAAAGAAAAATAAAATTATCCAGATTTTCTGCATATTCGGATGGCTTGTGTTCCAAAATAACCCTGATAATTAGAGTTATATTGTACTGCTGATTTCTACCTACCAATTAACCCGGTGGTATCTGGCAGACAACATGGCATTGCACCCCTCACAATGGTCTTCAGCCGTTTTAACTGCTCATTTCAAACTGCCGAAGTCCACATTGATGACACAATAATTATAGCGCAATAAATAACTCGTGATATTTCCAGATATTGTGCACTTTTGTACAAACCTTTTCATTGTACCGGGCAGTTAAAGACTACAACATTTCAGTGCCACATTGGAACAGTTCAGAAACATCATTTAATACATTATGCAAGACTAACTAATCACATAAGTGCATGTCATAATTTACACAATGGACTAACTAAATTACAGGCAGCACTTCTCACATTTTAAGGTACAGCAAAAAACTGCTGTTCATTTTCATAGCAATGCGCAGCAGTCACACCTTCCAACAATGTAAAACAGCAGTACCATAGATACTATTAACGCACGTCTTGTACCTGGGAGATAGGATAGTACAGGAGGCAAATGAATGACATCAACAGTCTGAACGCCAAACATATTCTATCATTATATTCAGTTTGTACCTCACAGAGAACACCGTGTGCTTCAATCAGCAAAGCAATTCTGCGACCACCATGTGAGTAGAGGGCTATTTAGGAAAATATTCTGACAAATAAATGTAAATATACTGTGCAAAAAATTTGGAGCTGCTGGTCTAAACCTGGCAGTATGTACATTAACAAACAGGCTTCAAAACATTAATGTCACTTCCCCCTTTGCCATGGCGTCCCAGGCACTGAATCTGTGCTTGGCAGTACCAGTCGAAGCTTAATCACCCACTGTGGCAGCCGCAACTGTGGTTGATTTCGAACATTTCATATCAGAATAGCACCACAGTCATTATATCAGCCTTCCATCTACATCTAGATTTCACAAGTGTTCTCTTTCCTTCAGATGTTATCACCAAACCCATGCATGTGTTTCTCTTCCCATACATGCCACTTGCCGTCATTTGAACTTGTTTGATTTGGCCATCCAAATAATCAACCTTCAAATCGCTGTGTAACATTTCATAAAACGATGGCTTTTACAGTGGGTATTTGTCGGTACCACGCCCACACAAAGTGGGAGGACCACCCCTTATCGGCTGTCCATCACTGCTTAGGATGCGTAGTCTAACTACTTTTTAATCTCACACCTAAGTGCGATGCCAGTTGAACGAATGAAGAGGTTACATTATAATTGAATTTTGAGTCAGACTGTCAACTATAGTATGGGAATCAAGATGGCTAACAATGCTTTCTTTTTGGAAAATAATTTTTTGAAGTCATTTCTCATGGAATCGGGCAGTAGAGAATACTGGGTGAACCAGATTTATAAAACCAGAAATTTAATTCAGAGCTCATAGGATATCTGTATGTGAATTTCTTACATTTGTCTCAGTTTAAACAAAAAAGCACACACAAACAGTACATGCAATTATAAGCATCAATGCACTACTGTTTATTGATTTTAAATCGTGTAACTGTGAACTGTAACATACAGCATTGCAGTTTTAGTGCGTTTTTAATTACATTCTGCACCTTATGAGTAAATATGCATGCCTAACGCAATGCAGCTACATACACTTCATATTGGACACTGAACTGCTTTTGGCATCTGCTTTTCCTTTACTTGCGACTGTTGTTTATAGCATGCTTATACAATGATCACTACAACCACTGGTTATTAATTCCTGAAACTGAAGGAACAATGCAGGACACCATGAAGTACACAGTACTATACATTATTGGTCAAAAATTAAGAAACTACACAACAGGTCCTATCATCCATTAGGCTTTTAGGCTGAATATGAGGTGGGACATCCTGATTTGAGCTGTTAGGAAGGTTTAAGCACATGATGACAAGTGACTAAACCCAACCTCAACACATACATACATACATACATACACATATACATACATACTATGGGTATGTAGTGCACCCTCAAGTTACAATTATTCGTGCGATAATTGCTTACACACCACACAAAAAGGGATGCCCCCCAGCATAACAGCACAGACACCTCTACAAGCCAACTGTTCTTACGAATGATTTAAAAAAATCATCCTAAGAAAAAGGACACGCCCTACTGAGTGTGCACACATGCTTCTTCAAGGTAGCCCAAACTGTGAAATCCTTCTTATAGACATCACAAGAAAAAGGACTCTACACTGCATGAGTGTGTACATGCCGTGCCATATGATCTTTTCGTTTAAATGATTTCTTACATAAATCACAAGTAAAAGGCTGCTCCCCACTATGAGTGCGTAGATGCCCTGTCAAGCCACTTATGTGTGTGAATGACCTGTTACATAAATCACAAGTGAAAGGACGTTCCCCACTGTGAGTGCGCAGATGCTTCTTCAAGTCACCTTTCAGTGTGAATGATCTCTTACACAAATCACAAGTAAAAGGACGCTCCCCACTGTGAGCGAGTAGATGACCCTTCAAGCTTCTGCTGTACATGAATGACTTCTCACACACATTACATGAAAAAGGACGTTCTCCAGTATGAATACGTAAGTGGTCTTTCAGGGTACTGCAATACATATATCGTTTCTTACACACGTCACAAGAATAAGGTCGCTCACCAGTATGTTTACGTAGATGACAATTCAAGTTTCCGCGCACTGTGAATCTTTTCTTACACACGTCACAAGAATAAGGTCGCTCACCAGTATGCTTACGTAGATGACAATTCAAGTTACCGCGCAGTGTGAATCTTTTCTTACACACATCACAAGAATAAGGTCGCTCACCAGTATGTTTGCGTAGATGACAATTCAAGCTACTGCTATTTGTGAATTTTTTCTTACACACGTCACAAGAATAAGGTTGGTCACCAGTATGTATGCGGCGATGACAATGCAAGCTACTGCTATGTGCGAATTTTTTACTACACAGGTCACATGAATAAGGGCGCTCACCAGTATGTTTACGCAGATGACAATTCAAGTTACTGCGCTGTGTGAATCTTTCCTTACACAGATGACAAGAGAAGGGACGCTTCCCAGTATGAACACGTAAGTGAACCTTCAATGCACTTTGAGATGTAAATGATTTTTTACACATGCCACATACATAAGAACATCTGGGTCTACGTTTTCTTGCACTGGTGTCCTCAGTAACTGAGTTGTTATCAATATCACAAGGGTACTGTACATCACTTACACACTCTTCTGGTCTAACATCATTATTCTGTGGTTCAGACATATGCACAGTCTGAGGTCTCGATGTGACTCCTGCATCTTCAGCAACACAAACTCTCTGGAAAAAGTGATGAACAGCTGTTCACTGCCACACTGACTTATGTATAAACGAATCCATTAATGTAGGACAGTGTGAAGCCAAAATAAACAGGATGTGAATAATTTGATGTTGCACACCATGCACACACAGATGCAAAAATTATGTAAATGTGCATGCAAACACAGAGTCCTCTAATTAAACATGCTATTCCACTTATAATGGAAGGGTCCAGACAACATACCCATACACACCAAATACATGCCATTAAACAAAGCTGTTCATATACAGTGCATCTGAGAAATACACATCATGGAAACAATGTAAGTGACAGGTTTGTGAAAAATATCTGGCATAAATAATGGTGTACAAAGAAACAAAACATCAATGGAAAAATCCTTGAACGACAGGTTCAGTGCTGGATAAAGAGAAGACGCAAAATCTTATGCTTTACTCACTCCAGGCCGGACGTACATTAAACCTTATCCGACTAACGTGGGTATTTAAATTGTAGCACATGGTTTATAAGAGAGATAAGGATATTATTTCAAAAGGAAAAGGCAAAATTATGAAATTAGCAGCATTTTGTGGAAAACAGAACAGAGATTATGCAGCATGTATTAAAAATACAGAAAATTTCCTCTTTGCCTAAATACACAAAATGAATTTATGGTGGGGGTTGCCCAACTTGAGTATGCAAAATGCACGTCTTTATAAATGGTTACGCACAAATGTGAATAGCCAAACTTACAAGTACCAGTATTCTGAAAGCCCTCATCCAGCTCATGCAGTTCCTTTGCTTCAGAAAACTGAAAACTTGTGTGCAGTGATAGGGCACAGTATCACAAGGCTCATGCTCTTCTAGAGGAATAGAGAAATGTGAAAAAATATGGTTATTTCGTGCAAGACACTGCCATGACATACACACAGTAAATTTCTCAGTTGCTGCACTGCAAAACGGATTCAGCATCATGTCTGATAACTCATGGAATGTTGCCCTCTTCATCACCCGATCTGAATTTCTAACATTATTATTTGTCGGCCACACTAAAAATGTTCACATGAACAATTCAAATCTGTGCAATAACTGAAAGAACAGATGTGAACTGACTCTGCTATTTTTTCAAGATAAGGTCTGTCTCCATTCAACAAATATTTTCAGAATGTCTCAAGCCTTAAAACAAATTGGGATGTCAATGTCAGACCAATACCTGACTTAAAGTAAGGTCAACTTTAGGGACAAAATTGACTCAAATTCCCAGTGTTCACAGACTTTGCATGCAATAATGCTTCCACCACAGCTGCTGTGATCAAGGATATGATACAAAATGCTAACTGCAATTTGTCAAACGCATGACCACAGAACACTCACCATGCTCCTCTGGAGACCAGGAAATATGTCTTCAGCTCGATGCAGTACAATCCTGGGCACCCTCGTTGCAAGGGAATGCAGTGCCCTTAGTAACCTTGCAAGACGTTCCTCACTCATGATGATTCTTTAAATTATATCACGAAATACTTGTACAAAACACACACCAGATATCTGGTTATCACCTGAAGACAAACAACTATGTCACTATGTCAGCGAAATATTTTGCCATTTAATATATTTCAAATGTTCAACACAATACTTCAGATGTGATATTTAACAGCTAGACATGTTCCAGTATAAATGTAATTGTCTCACACAGGCTGAAGGAAGTGGAAAATTCCCTCAATAAAAAAGTAGAAATTATAACCTTTGGGCGGAATTCTCATCACACATAACTTGCAACAGTAGAGCTGATCATTTTTTACTACTACTGGGGTTCCATTACAAATCTGTGTATACAATGTATATATCCTGTGCCCCCCCCCCCCCACCAAAAAAAAAAGCAGGCTGAGAATTCGACATAATAGTATCACGAATTTAGATACTACTAGAACTCGTAAGGCAGTCTGTATAATGAATAGGGTACAGACTGGGTTATCTTGAGTTCAATTCCTGGTGAGGAACAAGAGATTTGTGTCTTTGCCAAGGGGTGCAGAACAGGTCAGCGGCTCACATGACTTGCAGTTCAAAATTGAGATGTTCTTTCTCTGGGGGCCATACAGCCAGGGCACAAAGATCACCAACAATCCCATCTAATGCCAAGTGTAAAAATCAAACTATATCTCTGTTCCATCCATACCCATTCATGATTTTGTCAGCGACAACTTTTGCAACACGCTAACAAGAATCAGGTATGTCGAACTATGAACTAATGTCACTACAAGCACAGAAATCCAAACCAAGGTTGTCTGATAAAAGACAGAAGGACTAATTAATACCATTCCTCTGCAGAGAAGACCTTGCACATAATCAGATTACATAAACAAAGTGAAACTGCAGCTCTGTATATAAATGTGATGGTGAATAAAAGGCACACAAACTACACAGGAAGTGACTAGGTTTATCATTAGAAACGATATATTTTACAATGAATGTATTTTCAAAACACTTCAAGGCAAGAATTATATACATCATTTTGAAACTACTGCTCATGTACTGACTTTCTACAGTCTAGGACATGCAACAAGTGTAATGTGTAAGGTGTGACATTCACGATGATCCCATGATTGAGGTGTACTGAGCCATCAGTTAAGGAAGCTGCGACCACTAATATTGTATTGCATGATTTGTACAATAACAAACTAGAAAAATATACAGAATGAGGCAGGATATTAAAAGTGGTACCCACATTTTGGACATACTGACAATGTCTTAACTGTTCTGAATTCGCAAAATTAACAGCATGAAAAGCAACTTCCCAAGTCGCTACCCCACACAAGCGGTACTGCATTTTGTCTGGAGGATGCTGGCCAATATAATCTTCTTTGCGAGAAATGAGAACAAATGAAGAAGAAACATGACCACTTTCAGCACAGAAACTAGGCAGTTGTAAGGTCACTGTTATTTTCTTGCCGATAACATAAATTTACATATATAATAGAGAGGAATCTTGAAAATTTCAATGAACTGTTGTACAAACATACATACATCACTTACCCCAAGTTCTCATTTAAATCCAAAAGTCATTACGGATAACACTGATCACAGGAAGTCATCACTTTCAAAACTGCACAAATGATGCTACTGCCACACTAAAGAAATGATTTAACAGCAACTAAGCTTACATTAAATTATAACAAACTTTATGAAATTTACTAAAAATCAGAAAACATGTTCCAACATAAGACATTACGAAGCCCACGTAAAAGTATTCGACTTCCAACTGAACAATTCTTTTGTTTGCCCACGGCTGCGTTCATACAGAGGCCTTAGCTACTCTGCATTCCGAAATTATGTCACAGAATGCTGCTTATGTACACCCATTTTGACATAAAGTACAGACACTGGGCTTCACCAGTGGTTCCCAAACTGTGCGCCGCGGGGCCTCCGGGAGCCGCAGAATATTTCAGATTGCTTTCAATTTGTATTTTTCTTTCAAACGGCCACCAAGTTGTTAAGACATATTTACTTATTATGTTATTTCGACCTAACTACTTAATAATCAGTACTGGTACGTATCTATTTTGGTCTACGGGCGAAGTGAACCGAGAAAGTTTGGGATCCACCGGTCTTCGCAATTACTTGCGGTCGCTTTCAGCGAGTTCGTCTGGCCACTGGAAACGGTCTCACCTACCGACGCTCTGCACATCCAGCACACCTAAATGCAATCAATAACCGAACTGCAACTGATCATGTCACGGACAATGGACTAAAATGCAAACACACTCCGTAAAACAATACTTAAACTCCGCACAAACTCCCAGCTTCGAGCCCACAACAACACTCCCTCAAAACACAAGCCTCTCAATATACATCTAGCCAACTTTCCGCCTTGAATTGCAACTACATTTCCGCCGCCACCACAATGTACTGTTCCTCCCCATACTTACCTCCATAGCACCAAAAACAATTACCATTAATGCAAGCCCTATTAATTGCAGTCGGTGTTCAAACGAAATAGCAGTTTTCGAAATCACACATAGCATGGACCACGTGACCGGAATTTCTGCCATTCCAGTTTCTTTAGTTGTGCACACCAGCACGTTGGCAACCCTACCACATAGTGGTGTGCATTGATCGACGCGATTTCGTACTGACGCTAAGGCTACAAGGTGTGTAGGTCCTACATTCTCATAAAACGGGAATTGGAACGCACACGGAACGAATTTGCGGCTTCTGCCATGTTAAGCTGGGTCGCTGTGTTGACACAACCCTCCGATTCGAAAGAACAATAGAAACGTCTGTATCTGTTAACACCACAACACAATAACATCCCAGAAGATCAGAAACCTCAAAATCAACTGCGAGCACCTCAAATCCCCAAACTTCTACTGTATTATACAGCAGTTCTCCTTGCATTAAAACTTCAACCATTCACTATAACGTGAAATCTGAAAGACCTAACACTATACGATACCTGACCATGATAAAGTCAGTGACAAAAGGCAGAATTAACATTATTTTACGCACACATTTGAGCCGATTGGCTGGCTCAATCGCTCATGGTCGGACTTGATCACGCCATATACCATCCCCTCAGTGGAGCGTGCGCGATGCCTTCGAGATGGGGAAGAGGGGAGTCACCTTAGGGTGGGAGGGTAACGTGAGTTTACCTGGACTGTTCTGATTTCTAGAGAAATCACTCTCCGTAGGACCTGCCAGGAGGTCGAGTTAGGATCTCACTCATCTATCTCTCCCTCGGTCGTCGTGTGGTTTGGGCTGGCGGACGGGCGGTGTAATGGTATGTATTTAGGGTTGCGTTTGGGTTTCTTTGTTTTCTTGGCCTGTTACCTTGTTTGTGGTTATTTTCCTTCTTTTGGGAAGGGGGGGGGGGGATTATACCGTCCGTTCCGCATCTCCTGCAACCAGGAGAGAGAGAGAGAGAGAGAGAGAGAGAGAGAGAGAGAGAGAGAGAGAGAG